>CM067300.1:54287672-54628877 GCA_034231615.1 Meghimatium bilineatum | reverse complement strand
ATTAATTAGACACCATTTCTTGCAGCAGATATCCAATCATTAATTAGACACATTTTCTTGCAGTAGATATCAAATCATTAATTAGACACCCTTTCTTGCAGTATATACACTTTAAGTAAATTATACTTCATGCAGTAGATATCCAATCAGTAAGTAGACACCATTTCATGCAGTAGACACCAATTCATTTAGTGGACACCATTAATAAGACACCCGTTTAATATACTTCCATGCAGTAGATACTCACTAATTAGACACTTTCATAGAGTGGATACCCACACATTTTATGTAGGCAAACCCTAAATTAAGTAGACAAACCCTCATTAAGTAGACAAACCCTCATTAAGTAGACAAACCCTCATTAAGTAGACAAACCCTCATTATGTAGGCAAACCCTCATTAAGTAGACAAACCCTCATTAAGTAGACAACCTCATTAAGTAGACAAACCCTCATTAAGTAGACAAACCCTCATTAAGTAGACATTTACATGCAGTAGACAATCTAGGTATCTACAACCAAATAATATATATTTAATTGTCTACGTGTTCACTCACTCAATACGTAGCTAGTCGTACAATACGTAGCTAGCCGTACAATACGTAGCTAGTCGTACAATACGTAGCTAGTCGTACAATACGTAGCTAGTCGTACAATACGTAGCCTAGTCGTACAATACGTAGCTAGTCGTACAATACGTAGCTAGTCGTTACAATACGTAGCTAGTCGTACATAACGGGCTAGTCAAGCAATCACGATCTTGACATCCACTCATGCAGTCAAAATCAAATCACGTAGACATCTTATCTTACATATAAAACAAATATATGCACGAGGGAACCATATACTGATTCATTTTACATCCGACATGAAGGAACCATATACTGATTCATTTTACATCCAACATGAAGGAACCATATACTGATTCATTTTACATCCGACATGAGGGAACCATATACTCATTCATTTTACATCCAACATGAAGGAACCATATACTGATTCATTTTACATCCAACATGAAGGAACCATATACTGATTCATTTTACATCCGACCTAAGATCATGGGAACCTGAATTCCGTTTGTGTCATCACATAAATAAATGAGAACAATTGGTGACACATTAATGAATAAATTCTCACCCTGGTCGTCAAATCCATGAGTGATTTCGTGGCCAATGACAACACCGATTGCTCCGTAGTTCATGGAACTGAAGATAATGAGATGAAAAACAAAATTATTACACTTGGGAATCAACTTGTGGGTGCAGTAAATGTTTGATCTGTTTCTGAGTGTATTTGACATTTTACTGTACTCGAATACTGGCATGGACAGACGACATCAAGGAATGGGCAGACAACATCAAGGAATGGACAGACAACATTAAGAGTTGGACAGACACCATCAAGGAATAGACAGACAACATCAAGAGTTGGACAGACAACATCAAGGAATGCAAATAGGACATCAAGGGTTGGACAGACAACATTAAGGAATGGACAGAGAACATCAAGAGTTGGACAGACAACATCACGGAATGGACAGACAACATAAAGGAATGTACATACGACACCAAGGAATGGACAAACGACATCAAGTGTTGGACAGACAACATCAATGAATGGACAGACGACATCAAGAAATGGACAGCCATCATCAATGAATAGACTGACAGCATCAAAGAATAGACAGACAACATCAAGGAATGGACAGAAGACATCAAGGAATGGACAGACGACATCAAGGGTTTGACCGAGGACATCAAGGAATGAGCAGACGACATCAAGGAATGGACAGACAACATCTAGTAATGAGTAGACGTCATCAAGGAATGGACAGACAACATCTAGTAATGATTAGATGTCATCAAGGAATGGACAAACAACATCTAGTAATGAGTAGACGTCATCAAGGAATGGACAGACAATATCTAGTAATGAGTAGACGTCATCAAGGAATGGACAGACAACATCTAGTAATGAGTAGACGTCATCAAGGAATGGACAGACAACATCTAGTAATGAGTAGATGTCATCAAGGAATGGACAAACAACATCTAGTAATGAGTAGACGTCATCAAGGAATGGACAGACAATATCTAGTAATGAGTAGACGTCATCAAGGAATGGACAGACAACATCTAGTAATGAGTAGACGTCATCAAGGAATGGACAGACAACATCTAGTAATGAGTAGACGTCATCAAGGAATGGACAGACAACATCTAGTAATGAGTAGATGTCATCAAGGAATGGACAGACAATATCTAGTAATGAGTAAACGTCATCAATGAATAGACAGACGTCATCAAGGAATGGACAGACAACATCTAGTAATGAGTAGACGTCATCAAGGAATGGACAGACGTCATCAAGGAATGGACAGACAACATCTAGTAATGAGTAGACGTCATCAAGGAATGGACAGACGTCATCAAGGAATGGACAGGACAAGATTTTACTCACTCATCCACATCGTTGAAAATAAAAATCGCTGGAGGACTGTGTCCTGAAGCATCCAATGTGGTGCCCCTACGACACTGAAGTTTTACGGATTTCATTGCTATTGATTTGACATGGAGTATTTGACACAGTGTATTTAACATTGCGTATTTGACACGGTGTATTTAACATTGCGTATTTGACACGGTGTATATCACATGGTGTATTTGACACGGTGTATTTGACACGGTGTATTTGACATGATGTTTGTAAAAATTACACACGTTATTTTCCTACACTGTCTAGTTTTGTTGTATATAAGCATGCATACACACAGACACATAGACACACAGACACACAGACACATAGACACACAGACACATAGACACACAGACACACAGACACATAGACACACAGACACATAGACACACAGACACACAGACACATAGACACACAGACACATAGACACACAGACACATAGACACACATACACACAGACACATAGTGGTAATCATTGTTAAGTCTTTCCAGAAGATTGTCTTATTGTTGTAGTATAAGACATAGAATCAGTGATTCATGGAGAAAGTTTCGAAAGGCTGTGACACCCTGTTCAGGCTATGCTACATGATGATGATCCTTTAGGAGCACTGTAGCGATGGCTTCCCTCCAACAGGTTCTAAATACCTAGGTTCATGACATTCCAGAGAAATATTATACCCCTGACGCTGCCAGGCATAAAGTTTTTTAACGAAAAGTAAGAAGGCATTAGCAGTCCCTATATAAACATAGATGATATATATATATATATAAATGATAGGAATATAAAGACAGATGATACAAATAGATAGCTGGTTGAAATTCTGAGATGAATCATAGAGATGTGTGATGGAGACACAGAAATATATATATATCTTAGATATACAGACAGACAGGCAGATATATAGATAGATAGATATATATATAGATAGATAGATACATAGATCGATAGATAGACACAGACAGACAGGTAGGTAGGTAGGTTGGTAGGTAGGTAGGTAGACATACATACAGACAGACAGACAGACAGAGGGAAGGATGGATGAATGGATGGATAGATAGATGATTGACAAAGACGGATGATAGGAGGGCAAATGAAGTGATGGATAGATGATAGGCGAAGATAATAGATAGAAATAGATGATGGACTTGTATGCTAGACATAAAGAATAGATTATAGACAAACAAATAAAGAACAAAATATAACAAGAATAATAGTAACTTACTCTTGGAACGTCTGGGAGAAGAAAGGAGGCTGCAAAATACCAGCTGGAAATGCTGAAATAGCAAACAAACAGAGAATATATATATATCCTATATAAATGTTGCTATGTCGTATATAAATGTAGGTATATTGTATATACATGTAGGTATAGTATATAAAGTTTGGTATATTGTATACGCATGTAGGTATATGGTATAGTTCTGGAGACTGTTCAGTTAAGATTAGGAGAAGACTTTTAGTTGCAATATACAAATTAACATAGAATATCGATGTGAAACTTGGACTTTAAACAAGACAACATCCAGAAGAATCTACTAATTTGAAATGAACATATCTCTGGCCAATCAATTAATATGAACGTATCTCTAGCCAATCAATTAATATGAACATGTCTCTGGCCAATCAATTAACATGAACATGTCTCTGGCCAATGCATGCCTGCTTGTCCTGGACAGAGATGTGTTCAAAGTATCCACGATAAAGAAAACTTTCTAGAAAGAATATGTCACTTGATATGATAATATATATCAATGTAGGTATATTGTATATCAATGTAGTTATATTGTATATCAATGCAGGCATATTATAAATCAATGTAGGTATATTGTATATCAATGTAGGTATATTGTATATCAATGTAGGTATATTGTATATCAATGTAGGTATATTGTATATCAATGTAGGTATATTGTATATCAATGTAGGTATATTGTATATCAATGTAGGTATATTGTATATCAATGCAGGCATATTATAAATCAATGTAGGTATATTGTATATCAATGTAGGTATATTGTATATCAATGTAAGTATATTGTATATCAATGTAGGTATATTGTATATCAATGTAGGTATATTGTATATCAATGTAGGTATATTGTATATCAATGTAGGTATATTGTATATCAATGTAGGTATATTGTATATCAATGTAGGTATATTGTATATCAATGTAGGTATATTGTATATCAATGCAGGCATATTATAAATCAATGTAGGTATATTGTATATCAATGTAGGTATATTGTATATCAATGTAGGTATATTGTATATCAATGCAGGCATATTATAAATCAATGTAGGTATATTGTATATCAATGTAGGTATATTGTATATCAATGTAGGTATATTGTATATCAATGTAGGTATATTGTATATCAATGTAGGTATATTGTATATCAATGTAGGTATATTGTATATCAATGTAGGTATATTGTATATCAATGTAGGTATATTGTATATCAATGTAGGTATATTGTATATCAATGTAGGTATATTGTATATCAATGTAGGTATATTGTATATCAATGTAGGTATATTGTATATTCACGTATTTATATCAGTTGTAGATGAAAGCAACGGAAAACTACAGGAGTATAGTACTAAGAAATGTTCTATGGAAGTGAAACAATGTGGGTGACTGCCCAGTTGAGATTAAGAGAAGAACAGCAATATTGCTGACAGCATTAAAACAGCTAAAGAAACTATGGCAGGGTACTAACATAAGAACCAAGTTGTGTTTACTATGAACATGTGTGTTTCCTGTGTTCCTGTGGCGACATATGGATGTGAAACATGACTACTAAAGAAAATAGTGGCCAAGAGGATAACATCATTTGAATTAAAGTGCTATAGAAGAGTTTTGAGAATACCATGAACAGCAAGGAAAACAAATCAGGAGGTGTTAAGAATAATTAACGTCAAGGAAGGATAGCTTCTGACCACCATATTAAATAAAAAAGCTAGTTTTTTTCGGTCACATTAAGAAACACGACGGCGTGGAGAGAGTGTTACTGGAGGGAATGATATAAGGCAACAGGGGCAAAGGTCGCCCAAGATGCCGTTGGACAAAAGACATTCAAACATGCCTAAATATGTCACTAGAAGAGGCAGGGCAACTTGCTCAAGACAGCGAGAATTCAAGAGATCCATAGGGAAGACTACATTCTAGAAAGAATATGTCTTCTTCTTCTTCAGCGTTCATTCTCAAACTCCTGCTGGATCTCTCCTATAGCATTACTACTAGATCTCCAGCAGGATGCAGTCCAAAGAATGGAAATGAGTTGTGTCGCCGTTTTATTTGCGCCAATGATCCGACACATCCGTCTTCGGCGGAAAACATAATAGGTTAATTATGATGTATGCATTGTGTATATGAATGTATTAATATCAGATGTAGATATGTATCGTATATCAGAATAGACAATACCAAGTTTGTATCGTATATCAGAATAGACAATACCAAGTTTGTATCGTATATCAGAATAGACAATACCAAGTTTGTATCGTAAATCAGAATAGACAATACCAAGTTTGTATCGTATATCAGAATAGACAATACCAAGTTTGTATCGTATATCAGAATGGACAATGCCAAGTTTAAGTGTGTGGATAAATTCGAATACTTAGTTTGAGTGTGTGGATACATGTGAATACTTAGATGAGTGTGTGGATAAATTCGAATACTTAGGAGTAAACACCTTTATCAAAATAACATCATAAGGTGACATGTACTTTCAAGAACGTAGTCTTCCTTGTGGATTCTTGAATTTTCAGCGGTCTCCGTGGTCCAATCGCAGGTTGTCTCACCTCCTTTAGTTACATGTACAGGCATTATTAAGCGTCTTTTGTCCAGCGGCGTCTTAGGCGGCCCTTGCCCCCGTTGCCTTCTATCATTCCTTCCAGTCACTCTCTTCATATCGTCATGTCTCTTAATATGACAAAAAAACTAGTTTTTACTTAAATATAGTGTTCAGTAGCCAGCCTTCATGGACGTGAATTGTTCTTATCACATCCTGGTTTGATTTTTATTAATATCCATGGTATTCTCAGAACTCTTCTATAGCACTTTAATTTAAATGATATTATGCCTTTGGCTACTGTTTTATTTAGTGTCCATGCTTCACACTCATACTTCATCACACGAAACACACATGTTCATAGTAATCACAACGTGGTTCTTATGTTAGTACCCTGCCATAGTGTTGTTAGCTGTTTTAATTTTGATAGTGGAATTACTATTCTTCTCTTAATCTCAACTGAGCAGTCACACACATTGTTTATATTAGTTCCTAAATAATCAAAATATCAACTGAGCAGTCACACGCATTGTTTATATTAGTTCCTAAATAATCAAAATATCAACTGAGCAGTCACACGCATTGTTTATATTAGTTCCTAAATAATCAAAATATCAACTGAGCAGTCACACGCATTGTTTATATTAGTTCCTAAATAATCAAAATATCAACTGAGCAGTCACACGCATTGTTTATATTAGTTCCTAAATAATCAAAATATCAACTGAGCAGTCACACGCATTGTTTATATTAGTTCCTAAATAATCAAAATATGTCACTTCTAAATTGCAGTTCGCAATATTATTTTTTTTGGTCCTTGATTTAGTTTAGTCTGTTGCCATTGTTTTTGTCTTTTTAATATTTAAGACACATTTTGTTGATCGTTGAACTTTTGGGTTGACTTAATTATGTTCAGTAGGTCATATTCGTTTGTTGTTAATATCACTGTGTCGTCTGCATATCTAATTTCAGGCCTCTGCAGCTCTCTTATATTTATGGGTCTGAAATCAGGCGTCACTGTTTCTGGTCTCACATTTTTCACTATAATTTCCGCATAGATGTTGAACAAGTATGGAGACAAGGTACATCCTTGTCTTACTCCTTTCTCTACATTGAACCACTCCGATCTTGCACCTTCAACTTTTACCGCTGCTTCTTGATCTTTATACAGCTCTGCTATTAGTCGTGTAATGTGTTTTGGGAAACCCATAACGTTCATTATTTCCCATAATTGATGGTGCTTGACACGGTCGAATGCTTTGGTGTAGTCTATGAAGCATGCATATAATTCGATGTTATATTCTCTACATTTCTCTATGATCATCCTCATGTTAAATATATGATCTCTCGTGCCTCTACCAGTTTTGAAACCTGCTTGCGCTTCGTGGATCCCATTCTCCATCTTGTTATATATTCTTTTCATTATAATGTGCAGTATTTTACTGGCTTGGCTGATCACGGCGATTGGTGTATAATTTGAACATGTTTGCATATCACCGCTTTTGGGTATTGATATGTATACTGAATGTTTCCACTCCCTTGACTAAGTTTCCGTTCTCCAGATCTTATTGCATAGCTGATATATAACGCTGATGTCGTCCCCATTTGAATAATTTCAGCTGTTATGTCGTTACAACCTGCTGCTTTTCCTCTCTTCAAACTATGAATTGTTGATCTAATTTCTTCTATTGTAAGCTTTGATTTTTGTGTATTTCTATACGTGTTAATTTGGTTCACTATGTCATGTTGGGGTTGCTCTGAGTACATTTCTTTACAATATTCGTTCCACCTTTCTAGATTTTCACATTGCTGTGTAAGGGTGTTTTCTGATTTGGCTATATGCCTCGCATAGATGTTTTATATGGTTTGCTTTTGTGGTTGTTGTACCGAGAAACATGTCTTTCATATTTCCTTTGTTCGTAAATGCCTACTATGTTTTTGCAGCAGTCCTTGATAAATTGTTATTCCTCCTTGCCTTTCAAATTTGTCTTTTTATTTCCCTCGTGAGCTGATTGTATAATGCACGATTGTTGTGATTGTTGTTGGGCTCGACTTTCCGTCTTTCTTCCACTAGCTACAAGGCAGTTTCTGTTATATATGTTTGTCTTTTCTGTGTTTTCTTGGTTATATATATTTGTAGAATAATACGTTTGAAAAGATATATGGATATACAACAAAATAGAAACGAAACTGCTAATGCCAAGAACGTTTGAAAAAATATGTGGAAAAAATACAAAATAGAAACGAAACTGCTAATGCCAAGAACGTTTGAAAAAATATGTGGAAAAAATACAAAATAGAAACGAAACTGCTAATGCCAAGAACGTTTATTTTTCCGGTTGCAACATTCAGGTGTGAAGCATGAACACTAAATAAAAAAAAATGGCAAAGAAGATCAACACCTATGAGATAAAATGATGCAGAAATATACTTAGATAATGCAACGAAAAACGAGAAACTCAAATATTATAGACACACTGAAGATGCCACAGTGTTGGTTTTTAAATACACTAGAATCAATAAAAATACACATGATTGATCATTTATAGACACAACTGTTTAGAAAGATAAATAATGGAGGACAGAACACCTGGAAGAAGGAGGATAGGTAGACCAAGAAGACGGTGGACTGACGACATTAAAGATAATATGAGTACGCCGTTGGAAAATACAAGCTGCATGTCCTACGCCAGAGTGGGATTCCTTGAGTCCAATAGGAAGAGAACGTTCTGGAGAGAATACGTCACATGACACATGCCAAGACGTGTAGGTATATTGAATGATACATCCAGCGTAAACATTACATGACATACAGATTAGGCATCCCTTAAATAAATTACATGACTTACAGATTAGGCATCCATTAACTAAATTACAGGACTTACAGATTAGGCATCCATTAACTAAATTACAGGACTTACAGATTAGGCATCCATTAACTAAATTACATGACTTACAGATTAGGCATCCATTAACTAAATTACAGGACTTACAGATTAGGCATCCATTAACTACATTAAATAAATATTATTATATTGTTAAAAAAAGGAAGCGCATCGTTTTTTAGATTTTCTGTTATAAAAGATATTCGCCGATTTGACATCAGTCAACCTATCGAGTGCGTCCAGTTGGTCATAACCTCTCGTGGTTACCTTAATTGTACTCACCCCATGATTCGTGAAGCAAGGAAATACGAAAGACATGTTTTCGCAGCAAAAACCACAAAAGCAAAACATATCCGAAATCCAAACAACATTTTTGTCAATAACTTGTGATAGGTTCAAGAGGATCCCGTGACATTTATTGAACACAAAAACTCTTTGACCGTATTATTAAATGAATATAACAAACTGACGGCCCTCGAATAAGTTCAGTTGAAAACTCAATGCGCAAGTAGGGCTCATCTCATTACAAAACAACGAAACGTCATCATTGGACGGTTAGAGACTTGAAAATCACAAAAAATAGTAGCCAGACAATTTAATGTGGTTAGACGTACCATTAATCACCTTTGGAGGCGATTTCAACAAACTGGCTCAGTGGCAGACCGGCCGCGCATGGAAGACCCAGAGTCACATCTTCTACCGAAGACTGCTGCATACGGCTGCGTCATCTCAGGAATGGATTAACACCTGCTTCCTCCACAGTCCACTCAATGCCAGCAGTTCGTCGAATTTCAGATCGAACGGTCAGGAACCGGCTGCAAGACGCTAGACTTTGGGCGAAAATACCCTACAGAGGTCTGTTCTTACGGACCGGCATTGCCAGAACCGACAGCAGTGTGAGATCCTGCATTATCAATGGACCTGTATTGGGAATGATTGGAGAGGTGTGGTTTAATGATGAATCATTTTTTGTGTGCTCCACGGACACGATAGACGGAATGAAGCTTACCGCAGAGTCCGTGAGCGCTATACGCAGAGCAGCGTTAATGAGGTTCCTCCACAAGGTATTGAAGATGCACTTGTCAATCTATGTCATGGGAAGAAGTGACCTGGTACAAATTGAAGGACGCCTGAATGCCGAATGATACGTCGCTGAAATTGTTTCTCCTCCCGTCTTTCCAATCTGGATCGATTCTTCATAACGCTCTACCTCCTGTGACACAGCTCACCAATCAGTTCCTCACTGTCAACAACGACCAGAATATTTCGTGACCAACGGTGACATCAGACATGAACCCCATAGAACACTTATGGGATGAGCCCTACTGACGACTCCGCAATGGAGACTTGGCTCCAGCCAATCTCCAACAGTTGTCTCTTGCACTGCGGACAGAGTGAGCAGATACATCCCATAACAACAGATCCAACGGCTAATCGGATGCATATCATGGAGATATCGTTCTCTGATAGATGCCAGATGAGATTATACAGGTTACTGAAAGGGGGGGGGGGATTCAGTCGCAAAGAATAAAAGTCCAAACCAAATTTCATGAACATCATTTCATTGTTAAAGTCTGAATGTTACTTCATGGCAAGGTTGAAACATTAATTCCTTAAAATAACATTTTGGTACACGTTTGAAATTTGGTGTCCATTAGCACTGCCGTGATGTTGCCTTTTTATTTTTAAACAGTATATTTACGTAGAAAATATTTTCTACGTAACTTTGAGGCAACGTAAAATAAAGGGCAACAACTTGCTCAAGACCGCGGAGATTTCAAGAGATCCATAGGAAAGACTACGTTCTGGATAGAATATGTCACTTGATGATATTTACGTAATTTTATTTAAGACACGATACAGACAGAAAACTAGGCAGTAAGGCAGGCAGTTACGTAGACAGAATCTGGCAGACAGACATTGCTGCATATATAGATGTGTGTGTGTGTGTGTGTGTGTGTGTGTGTGTGTAATGGTGTACGGTTCACACAGAATATCGGTTGAATGGAGACAACTAGATAGATTGATTTGTTGTTTACATTGATTGACTGATAAATAGATATACAGAAATATATATATATATATATATTGATTTACAATTATATTTATTAACAAATATGAAGATCGATAAAATGATAAATGGTTAGATAGATAGATAGATAGATGGATAGATAGATATATGGATGGATAGATGGATGGATGGTTGGATGGATTGATGGATGGATGGATGGGTAGGCAGACAGGCAGGCAGGCAGACAGACAGACAGACAGTCAGGCAGGCAGGCAGGCAGACAGATAGATAGATAGATATATAGATAGATAGATGGATAGATAGATAAACACCAAACCTACCAATTTCGTTTCCAGGTCCAGAATAATAGGCGTTGACCACATATGGTTGCATCTGCCACCTGAAATGAAGAAATGAGAGTGATTACTAAAAGTAGTACATAACTGATTACTCAATCAGACATTTCATCATTCGTGACAACATAATTTAATCATTTATTAATGATCCGTTTAAAATTTAACCAATAACCTTATTGCATTCAGAATTATTATCTCTTGTATTAATGTATTCAGTTCCATGTCAAACATTTATTGTCTTACTGTTATGTTTTTTTCTATGTTCTCACACTCCTGCATAATATTAGAGTGTAGTCCAGAGATCGTAATGCGTTATGTCATAGTTTGCAGCTTGACTGAAGTATATGGACATTTCTACTCCTTAAATTCGAATTGTGTTTGACTCCTATATAACATTTATTCTCTACTGGATGGAGTACCAAATCCCCGCCCCTTGCAGACTTTAAATTTGCTTGTTGTGACATGCATAACGGGTAGCTATTATTTGTTCCCTTATAGGTCCCGGTAACACAGTAACATAATATAACACATTTATTAAATCACGCAATCACACATCTATTCACTTTCAAAATGTCCATTTATTAAATTCAAATTTTCGCTTATATAATTTAATGTATACATCATGTGATATATTGGCCACAGTCTTTTTGATGCATCTTCTAAACTCATCATGAGTTATGTTGAGTTGACCTGTCATAACCAGGGTCTTCTTTCTGAACTTTTCATGATTCATTTTGAGTTTAGCTGCATTAACCATGATCTTGATTTAAAAATATGAAATGCCTCTTATCCATCGTCGTGGGCGACACTTATCCCTGCTACCAACAACCATACCTTTCTTTATTAATTTGTCCATGCTGTTATGTCTCTGTATATGAAAAATATCTCTCGGTTTTCTTATTATAATGCCGTATGAGAGACAGTGAATAAGCCTTTTAACTCGAAACATGTTTACTAGTTTGAGAAATGTAAGGTGATAACAGCATGCATACTTTCAGCTGGAATTTGATCTTTTAACTCGAAGCAGGTTTAATAGTTTGAGAAATAAGCTGAGAACAGCATGCATACTTTCAGCTGGAATTTGATCTTTTAACTGGAAGCAGGTTTACTAGTTTGAGAAATAAGCTGAGAACAGCATGCATACTTTCAGCTGGAATTTGATCTTTGATATGTCGTCTTTGTTATCTTACCGACCGAAAGTAAAAGTGTCAACATAAACTGATATCGCAAACAATTAATACAGTAATATTTGCGTCTTAACAGATATAAAATAGTATATATATATTATTTATTACTGCCTCCATTAACCACACAAGTTTTATTTTCTTAATCCTTATCAGGTAATTTATGCCAGTTTATTAAACATTTGCCACACAAGTTTTATTTTCTTAATCCTTATCAGGTAATTTATGCCAGTTTTTTAAACATTTGCCACACAAGTTTTATTTTCTTAATCCTTATCAGGCAATTTATGCCAGTTTTTTAAACACTGCCCTGAACCATTTCTGACTCATTCCATGGTTGTTTTCTATGTTCAAGGAAAGTTTCCAGGCATCTGTGACGTGAGTTCCATCTCATATGTCATCCGTGATCGACCTCAAATTCCTGCAGGTATCAGGATGTGGTCTTCAGAAACAAATGTGTTGTGTCCCTATGTATAACGTGACCATGAAATTGTCCCTTTCATTCTAGTCCCTATTGACGTCAGCGGTGATGTTATTCGCATTATCCCACTGAATTTGACAGCACATTCCACTCTTTAAAACTCCTTAGTTGTCCATTATGACATGTATGTCATAGACGTTAAAGTTTTTGTTATTTCACTGTTTAACAATTAGCCAAGGATAGTTTTACTTACTCGTTTTTGTTATTTCACTGTTTAACAATTAGCCAAGGATAGTTTTACTTACTCGTTTTTGTTATTTCACTGTTTAACAATTAGCCAAGGATAGTTTTACTTACTCGTTTTTGTTATTTCACTGTTTAACAATTAGCCAAGGATAGTTTTACTTACTCGTTTTTGTTATTTCACTGTTTAACAATTAGCCAAGGATAGTTTTACTTACTCGTTTTTGTTATTTCACTGTTTAACAATTAGCCAAGGATAGTTTTACTTACTCGTTTTTGTTATTTCACTGTTTAACAATTAGCCAAGGATAGTTTTACTTACTCGTTTTTATCCACTGGTTTTCGAAATGACCTCAAGTCGTGAAGATTTGATAACGTTTTAATTATAACAAGGTTCACGTAGTAGCTGTCTTCAGACATATTGTACTGTTTAACGGAAAGACAATGAAAGTCATGTTATTAAACAATAAAACTACAGACATACGAGGGAACGGGAAGACAATGAAAGTCATGTTATTAAACAATAACACTACAGACATATTATACTGTTGAACGGGAAGACAATGAAAGTCATGTTATTAAACAATAAAACTACAGACATATTATACTGTTGAACGGGAAGACAATGAAAGTCATGTTATTAAACAATAAAACTACAGACATATTATACTGTTGAACGGGAAGACAATGAAAGTCATGTTATTAAACAATAAAACTACAGACATATTATACTGTTGAACGGGAAGACAATGAAAGTCATGTTATTAAACAATACAACTACAGACATATTATACTGTTGAATGGGAAGACAATGAAAGTCATGCTATTAAACAATAATACGTTACCAGATAAGTAGTATATGAGGCTTAAACCGACTTAAGATAAATGACCTTTCACTAGTCATTTCTGCACGTCTAGATGAATTCTGCTTTTTATACGTCCGTCTTCAATATAAGACACCACGACTAATACGAAATCAAGCCTTCCGAATGACTATTCCTATGATTGTAATTGGTCATATGACTAAAATTTATGTTATATACAATGACAATCAACGGAAATGTAAAATGCGTCACGAAGACGACGTGATTTTCCATTAGCCAGTAGGTGTTATACTATAGGTGGTCTTGATTGATTCATAGACATAAAATATAAGAACTAGGAACGCATCAAACTTTAGAACTTTTTCTCTTGTTATTTCTGGTATTGACTCAAAATCTCACTAGTATAATTAGAATACAGCTTCTACTCGATGAGCTGTTCACGGTCTTCTTCTTCTTCTTCTTCATCGTTCATTCTCAAACTCCTGCTGGATCTCCCTTGTAGCAAAACCATTGTCCTACTAGATTTATAGCAGGATATAGTCCAGATAATGGAAATGCGTTGTGTTGCCTTTTTATTTGCGCCAATGGCCCGACACATCCGTCTTCGGCGGGGTTCACGGTCTGATCCCATACAATGTCACGTATCTTGATATATCTGGCATCCTCGTGCACTGTATGCAATGGCTACACAAAGCATATGCTGACGAATGACCTGTCACATCAGCCAAGATTAGGGTTACCATACGTCCGGGTTTCCCCGGACACGTCCTCTTTTTATGCACCTATCCGGGTGTCCGGGCAGCTTTCCAGAAAAATGGAAACACATTCACTTTAGTCGGCCATTTTGACTACCCCTCCCCCCCCCCCCCCCACGCTTCTGATGTGTACAGAAACTCAGTGTCCTGTTTTTTTACGCACTAGGCGGGACACGAAGGAAAATTTTTTCCCAAATGGGCCATGATGAAAAGGTACAGAACTTCTGACTTCGAACAATAGTTCTCAAAGTTGGTCACATGTCTCAACAGGGAGTCTCGAAGTTTTGCCGAAAACCACGAAGAAAACATTGGAAATAGGGGCGGGAACTGAGACGTTTGAGAGGAAGAACATAAAGGAAAAAAATGTTTGACAAATTTTGTAAGATACCTAGAACAATATAAACTCTGCATCTTATTCGGCTCATGAAAACATCGTATCAATATCTAGAACAATATAAACTCTGCATCTTATTCGTCTCATGAAAACATCGTATCAATATCTAGAACAATATAAACTCTGCATCTTATTCGTCTCATGAAAACATCGTATCAATATCTAGAACAATATAAACTCTGCATCTTATTCGGCTCATGAAAACATCGTATCAATATCTAGAACAATATAAACTCTGCATCTTATTCGTCTCATGAAAACATCGTATCAATATCTAGAACAATATAAACTCTGCATCTTATTCGGCTCATGAAAACATCGTATCAATATCTAGAACAATATAAACTCTGCATCTTATTCGGCTCATGAAAACATCGTATCAATATCTAGAACAATATAAACTCTGCATCTTATTCGTCTCATGAAAACATCGTATCAATATCTAGAACAATATAAACTCTGCATCTTATTCGGCTCATGAAAACATCGTATCAATATCTAGAACAATATAAACTCTGCATCTTATTCGTCTCATGAAAACATCGTATCAATATCTAGAACAATATAAACTCTGCATCTTATTCGGCTCATGAATACATCGTATCAATATCTAGAACAATATAAACTCTGCATCTTATTCGTCTCATGAAAACATCGTATCAATATCTAGAACAATATAAACTCTGCATCTTATTCGGCTCATGAATACATCGTATCAATATCTAGAACAATATAATCTCTGCATCTTATTCGTCTCATGAAAACATCGTATCAATATCTAGAACAATATAAACTCTGCATCTTATTCGGCTCATGAATACATCGTATCAATATCTAGAACAATATAAACTCTGCATCTTATTCGGCTCATGAATACATCGTATCAATATCTAGAACAATATAAACTCTGCATCTTATTCGTCTCATGAAAACATCGTATCAATATCTAGAACAATATAAACTCTGCATCTTATTCGGCTCATGAATACATCGTATCAATATCTAGAACAATATAATCTCTGCATCTTATTCGTCTCATGAAAACATCGTATCAATATCTAGAACAATATAAACTCTGCATCTTATTCGTCTCATGAAAACATCGTATCAATATCTAGAACAATATAAACTCTGCATCTTATTCGTCTCATGAAAACATCGTATCAATATCAGCAAGCTGAAGTTATATTAGATAGTGAAACATCTGATTGGTTCACCTTGGAAGAAGGAGTCACACAGGGATGTTTCATATCACCCTCTATTCGATACTTATGTAAAAAAAACATAATGTGAATGGCAAGACATGACCAACAGAAAGATAAATTCGACCCAATCAACATCTGATGTCACAAGATACCCGAACTAAAATAAGCTGATGATACAACATTATTTACACAGTCGAACATGTCTCAAACACCTCATAAACTACATTACAGAACATAGCAAAAACACAACCTATTTCTAAATGGAAAAAAATGCAAAAATTATGACAAGCGACAAAACCACTAGCAAGTTCTCAATCAGTAACAACAATATCGAATTAGAAAAAAGTCAAAATTTTTGAAACTTTAATTCTGTTATCAGCAGTATCAGCTTGCTATTATGAAGTCAGAAGTAAGTTGTCTATCGCCTCAAAGAAAATAAAATACACATATAAAATATTTGGCTGAGCTATTGCAAAACAATAAAACTAAAATTCCAAAGAGCTTGCATTTATCAGTGCCAATTCATGGGTATGAATCGTGGACAATGACCAGAAAAGTGAAAAACAAAATAGCGACAATAAATACTGACATCAACATACAGTAAAAAAAAAGATAAAGTAACCGCGATATAAAGAATCAACAAAATACAATAACAACAATGTCAATTAACAACAAATTAAGTAACAACACGATACAGTAACACCACGGTATAGTAAGAAGAAGATAAATTACAACAAAATATAGCAACTTCAAAATTTATTAATAACAAGATGATGCTACAACAAAATATCATCATCATTTTCCTTTTGCGCTGACATTAGCGCATAGGGCAGAGTTCAGATCTCTCCAATTCTGTCTGTTCAAAGCTATTCTGTGCATTTCTTGACTAGTATGGATATTGATTGTTTTACGTTCTCTAAGTAACACCAAAATATAGTAACATCAAAATACAATAACATCAAGTTAAGTAGCAACAACAAAATACAGTAATAACAACATACAATAACATCGAGGTAAAGTAGCAACAACACAATGCAGTAACACACAGGTAAAGTAGCAACAACAAAATACAGTAATTACAAAATACAACAACATCAATGTAAAGTAGCAACAACAAAATACATTAACAACAAGATGCAGTAACTTACGTTTTGGTATATCTTATCAATATCCACGTCCTGAAAATTTGTATCCGGATAACCAATCTTCGACTTAATGGTGGCTAACTGGATATAAGAGATTTGGTTTATTAATGGTGGCTAACTGGATATAAGAGATTTGGTTTATTAATGGTGGCTAACTGGATATAAGAGATTTAGTTTATTAAAATATAAAGTATTAAACTAACCCAGATTAAGATCATCCGAAGGAAATATAATAGATAGAAAGAGAAAAAGAGCAAGAAAAGGTGTATATGAAATCAAGAAATATGACATCGGTGATTCTTATCTAACAGGATCTTACTAAGTTTCGATTTCAGTAGAATCTTCTACACAGAGGGGGTATGTGTAAATACATCTTCTACACAGAGGGGGTATGTGTAAATACATCTTCTACACAGAGGGGGTATGTGTAAATACATCTTCTACACAGAGGGGGTATGTGTAAATACATCTTCTACACAGAGGGGGTATGTGTAAATACATCTTCTACACAGAGGGGGTATGTGTAAATACATCTTCTACACAGAGGGGGTATGTGTAAATACATCTTCTACACAGAGGGGGTATGTGTAAATACATCTTCTACACAGAGGGGGTATGTGTAAATACATCTTCTACACAGAGGGGGTATGTGTAAATACATCTTCTACACAGAGGGGGTATGTGTAAATACATCTTCTACACAGAGGGGGTATGTGTAAATACATCTTATACACAGAGGGGGCATGTGTAAATACATCTTATACACAGAGGGGGCATGTGTAAATACATCTTATACAGAGGAGTAATGTGTAAATACATCTTATACACAGAGGGGGCATGTGTAAATACATCTTCTACACAGAGGGGGTATGTGTAAATACATCTTATACACAGAGGGGGCATGTGTAAATACATCTTATACAGAGGAGTAATGTGTAAATACATCTTATACACAGAGGGGGCATGTGTAAATACATCTTCTACACAGAGGGGGTATGTGTAAATACATCTTCTACACAGAGGGGCATGATTAAATACATCTTATACACAGAGGGGGCATGTGTAAATACATCTTATACACAGAGGGGGCATGTGTAAATACATCTTCTACACAGAGGGGCATGTGTAAATACATCTTCTACACAGAGGGGGCATGTGTAAATACATCTTATACACAGAGGGGGCATGTGTAAATACATCTTATACACAGAGGGGCATGTGTAAATACATCTTCTACACAGAGGGGCATGTGTAAATACATCTTCTACACAGAGGGGGCATGTGTAAATACATCTTATACACAGAGGGGGCATGTGTAAATACATCTTATACACAGAGGGGCATGTGTAAATACATCTTATACACAGAGGGGGCATGTGTAAATACATCTTCTACACAGAGGGGCTTGTGTAAATACATCTTCTACACAGAGGGGGCTTGTGTAAATACATCTTATACACAGAGGGGGCATGTGTAAATAGATCTTATACACAGAGGGGCATGTGTAAATACATCTTCTACACAGAGGTGCTTGTGTAAATATATCTTCTACACAGAGGGGGCTTGTGTAAATACATCTTATACACAGAGGGGGCATGTGTAAATACATCTTATACACAGAGGGGCATGTGTAAATACGTCTTCTACACAGAGGTGCTTGTGTAAATACATCTTCTACACAGAGGGGGCTTGTGTAAATACATCTTATACACAGAGGGGGCATGTGTAAATACATCTTCTACACAGAGGGGCAAGTGTAAATACATCTTCTACACAGAGGGGCATGTGTAAATACATCTTCTACACAGAGGGGGCATGTGTAAATACATCTTATACACTGAGGGGCATGTGTAAATACATCTTCTACACAGAGGGGGCATGTGTAAATACATCTTATACACAGAGGGGCATGTGTAAATATATCTTCTTCTATTTTGTATTACGAAATTCACTCAATGTCATTTTCTTCTGAATTCGTTCCCAAACTAACTGGCTAACGAGATGCAGTCATGGATTATAGCATCGCTGCGATATCTGGGTTATTCTGCCTGAAACATCATATTTCATAACGGCTGTGCCTGTGACATTGACAAATGAGACGGGGCAGTGATCTGCACACCGGTAACTCCTTAATCGCGTCTTACTGCCTTCATGACAAGTTACAGAGATGCTACTCGTTTCTTCCATTTTAGACACCAGCAAAAATGGACGTCAGTTAGATTTTTCTCTCGTATTTATCTCATGCCACCATATGGGCAGTGTGGTCAAAAGTGGTCAAAATTGATAATATAAATGATTAAATTTCTTAATCTCTAATAATCCATCAAATGCTGACATTAACGTTGACCACTTGTGACCACAACGTTCATCTCATTGTATTTCAATGCGGCCAAAAATATACGACGTAGAACACAATCTATACCATGTTTATATGTTATCTATGGTGGTTATTTATCAAAATTAGTGAAAATCAACCTGTTTGTTATAGTAGGACTCGAGATGTGCAGTTTGTGTTTTGTTGTGTTTATATTTAACTCGTTGCACATTCTAAATTGTGAAGTCCGCTGAAGACGGATGTGTCGGGCCACTGGCGCAAATAAAACGGCGACACAACGCATTTCCATTCTCTGGACTACATCCTGCTGGAAATCTAGTAGGACCATTGTCCTGCTGTAAGGGAGATCCAGTAGGAGTTTGAGAGAATGAACGAAGAAGAAGAAGAAATTGTGAAGAGTAAACACGCGGTATAATTTGTGACAACTATTGCAGATAAGTGTAAGGACACAGGTAGTCGGATCGTTGCAACGAGACCCTCGTCGATTATATAGTTCATAGGATGCAAGGTGAATCATCCTTTAAAATTCACGTTAGTTTACATTTCCCTTGTTTCTCATTGGCTGTATATACAAGGTACGATTAAGTCCACATGACTGTTTAATTAAAAAGAGACATATTGTCAAGGAATGCGTTTTCATTGTGATCACATTCAGTTATAAGACTTCTGGACTTATTAGAACACAGCCTTCAAAAATGACTAATGTAACTTTTCCGTCATTTCCTTTTATTGTCGACACAAGGTAACTAATAAAAATCAAGCAAAATAAGTCAATTAGTTTAATGAATCATTCTAGAAGGCAGTTTTTCAATTAGCCAACAGGTTTATATGACAAAGGGCTCGCTTTGCCCAAAGAAAATAAAAACGTTTCTAAATGCACAGTATAATGTTCGCAACCTTTTTGTAAGCTTCATCCTTAGTGGTCTGTCCCATCCAAGTGCTCTCCTGTATCATTAGTTTGAATTGTTCCTCCAAGTTTTGAATCATTTCGATCATCTGATGAGGAGAAAAAGGTACACAACATATTTTCAGTAGTAATATAAATAAGTATGTTTGTTTCCAGTAGAGTGCGGTGACATTTCTTAATGGGGACTAAACGATTTTTATTGTGGGTTTCAAAACTGAAAGAGTGTAGGGACTTAGCTTTTAGTGAAATAATTAAGTGTAATGAAATCAAGATTTAATTTATGGTCTTGATATGACTAACATAGATTAATCTGTGGTTGAACAAAGGCGGTTCAACAAAATCTGCTTAATTATGTTTAAAATGTGTTTATTCACAACTGCTCTCAATCAAAATACTTGGTCCGGGATTGTAAGATAAGACACGTGACTTGTTTATCTTCGTGTTTTCATTGTTGTTAGTTATATTAGAAGTTGATTTCGTTTCCTTCTTCTTCTTTCCTTCCACTTTTACCCTTTATGGGTGTCGAGGGAGATACAATGTTCTTGTTCTCGCTTTTCTGGCAGCATCAGATAATGTTTTTTGGTGTTCGTGTAATGTCTCTTTGATGTTGTCGATCCAGCGTACTCTAGGTCTACCCTCGGCTCTTCTTTCTGCTTCTCCTCTCTTCGTATATGCTTTATAAACTAATGAATCGCACGGCATTCTTTCCAGATGACCAAACCATTGTATCTGTAGGTTTTGTATGTATTGTAAAATTGATATGACACCCACTCTTTTTCTTATGACATCGTTTCTAATTCTGTGTCTTCTGGTCACTCCTGTGACTTTTCTTAGACATCTCATCTCTGTTGTAACTAATTGTCTCTTTATGTTTTGTTGTTAAGGACCATGTTTGACATTGGTAGCACAGGGTTGGAATGAAGATACTTTGGATAAGATGTTTTTTGTTGACATTGGAAGCATTTTGTGTTGCAATAAAGAGGATAATTGACCCAGTATTTGATTCGCTTTGCTACAACGAATGTCTATTTCGGTGTCCATCTTTCCATCTGAAGAGAATGTTACGCCTAAGTATTTGAAGGTGTTGGTTTGTTTAATGACTTGATTTTCTACTGATATATTTAGATTGTGTGTATCCCTTCCTATTCCCATGGTTTCTGTTTTTATCTATACTGTTAGAAGTTGCTTTACATGTGATTACCTTTCTTCCAAACGGATGACTCCATATGAAAATGAACATTCAGTCAATATCAACAATTTAAGATATGGTCTGCTACTGTATCAGTATATCTTGACTTTCTTTCTATTTACATAGAGTTTGTTAGACGACAGTTACTAATTTGGGACTTATGCTTTTTGTAGTCTCTATTCTGAGTCTAATTCTAATGTCACCGTTGCCCAACATGGCTCATACAGAAGAAATTAGGACTGGGAGCTAGAGACACTAAGGGTTGTAATGAAATGGTCTTCTTGCACGAAGAATAGCTGGCTAACTGCAAGTCGTCTCGTCGAGAGTAAAGATGCATGTTGTGTGACCCAGGCAAACTATCAGCTCGTCTCGTCGAGAGTAAAGATGCATGTTGTGTGACCCAGGCAAACTATCAGCTCGTCTCGTCGAGAGTAAAGATGCATGTTGTGTGACCCAGGCAAACTATCAGCTCGTCTCGTCGAGAGTAAAGATGCATGTTGTGTGACCCAGGCAAACTATCAGCTCGTCTCGTGAAATATACCCCTCTTAGAAGGAGACTCCGTTATTAAGCATTGAATTAAGCCGAAAGTTGAAGTCTCCTGGGTATGAAAGATAACGCAGCTAAACTATCACACTGCACATATGACACAAGAGCTAATATCTTGCAAATTTCTGGAGTTACTAACAAACATCAGCAAACAAACATAGTTGCATTGTGAGAGTGGAGTTCTATTTCATATTTATTGTATTCTTGATAATTATCTTCATTTCTGGAATATATACAGAATCATCTCTCTGTTGTATCTAACAGTGACTTCCACTTTTATCTAGCATATCTGCTATCTAATATCTGATATACCTGTGTGTGATTATGTGTGTCTAATTATTAGCAAAACTTCATTATCCCTTTTCAAACTTTCCTGTTGAATGTAATTTTTGCGCAATGAGTACATTTTATTTCATTTTTTTCAGATTTGGAAATGTATTGAAATCTATTGAAGAGCTAATTCTGTTTCTTGGATTAGTAATGGATGTATCTTAAGTCGTTCAGATGGAATGTAGATGGGCTATAAGTGGCTTGCTGGTGGAATGTAGATGGGCTATAAGTGGCTTGCTGGTGGAATGTAGATGGGCTATAAGTGGCTTGCTGGTGGAATGTAGATGGGCTATAAGTGGCTTGCTGGTGGAATGTAGATGGGCTATAAGTGGCTTGCTGGTGGAATGTAGATAGGCTATAAGTGGCTTGCAATACAGTTTTGCCATTGTTAGGATCATTATTCTGGTTCGCTCTAAAATCAGTGAATATCATTCGATGTAAAGAGGACAGAAAAAAAACTGGCATCCCGACTATCCACGAAATATACATTTATATATTATATAAGGTAGTGTTTTATATGAACATCGTTTGAAATACTAACACAGAAATCAAGACTATGCTGAAATTAGAATCGACTGTAATGTCTAGAATCAATACCATATGATAAAACAGAAGAAGTACAACATTGAAGAGAAAACTTTATTGTACGGATGTCAGTGTTGGACAATTACTGCAGAAATATTATGTTTTCCCACACAACAATAAGGAAATTAAACTAGACATCCATTACGGGATTATGTTTTCTCACACAACAATAAGGAAATTAAACTAGACATCCATTAGGGGATTATATTTTCTCACACAACAATAAGGAAATTAAACTAGACATCCATTACGGGATTATGTTTTCCCACACAACAATAAGGAAATTAAACTAGACATCCATTACGGGATTATGTTTTCCCACACAACAATAACGAAATTAAACTAGACATCCATTACGGGATTATGGGGTGATATTATAAATTAACACTACTAGTCAGTTACTCGTCAGATCACCGTCATGACAATCCGGACAAGTACATAGATGATCCGATGTCACATTCAGTATGTCCTACTGTATGTGTTTACTGACCCGCCCGTTTTTGTGTTGTCTGTAAACTCAACGTGTGACTTCCTCTTCATCTGCTTTTGCTCTCTCATTACCACCACGAAAGTTTGTGTGATGTCTGCCGGGGAGTGATGTGTGCTGTGGTGGTAGTTCCACAACAGAACTGTGTTATGTGAACATTGTTTAGTTCCGTACATCTGAGGACTAAAAATCCAAGGTCCAGCTCATCCGTTTTCTTCATGCCTTTAACTTTGGAAGCTGTGACAGCCTTCCAATCTGTCGCCAGACGGCGAATATAGTTCGAATTTACGCCGTGATGGTTCTATATCCGATTCTATACACACTGAACCCTGGACCTTTCAGGCGAAAACAGTCTCCGCGGAATTGGTAGTCTGGTAATTAGGCTTGGGTCGACGACGACTATTTTGTACGATGTGCCGCTGCTATTGAACTTGTCTTGCGTAATTAGACGTATTGTGCCTGTGCACATCGGATATGTAACTTTTTCTCACCGCGAGCATGATATCCGGTATAGGAAAGCATCGACGGGAAAATTGGGTCTGTTTATTATCCTATATGCCACTTGTTTCTTGCAACACTGCGCTTCACGATCCAGACCCTGCTTTTTAGCCAAAGTCACGGAAGAAATATACAGCTGAAATCATCGTAACGGCTAATTTCGTATTTACATTCAAAATATCAGCACAGTCCATCAAACTACCTCTAGTCACTATGATGAGGCTGTTAAGTCTGTCGACGCTTTCATGACCGCTAACCCCAAGGTACTCAGATACACAAATGAAGTGAACTTTCACCAGCACATACAAATCTGTTTTCTCTTCCAATGGCCATGATTGTAAGATAGTGCTAATACTTATGATTATATATGCATATTAAACAATGTGACACATTTTTCTCCCATTGTCAAAGTTTTGTGTTTGAAGAATCTCTGAAGAGACCACTCGAAAACAATAAAAGTGAAAATATGCAATCATAATTCATAGACGTGGTAAGTTAAGAAGGAGAAATGACAGATCAATGATAGGTTAAGAGTGTAGTTCACAGCACCTACAGTTTAGATATCACGATGTTACAGCTGTGATATATTAAATTCGTGAACTCGGTCAGTGAAACTAGGGCATTGGTACGATGATTCGTTTTTGTATATCTTTTCTTGCCGAAGACAGATATGTCGGGTCATTGACACAAATAAAACTGCGACACACCGCAATCCATTCTCTGGACTATATCATGCTGGAAACCTAGTAAGACAATGGTACTGCTACAAGGGAGATCTAGACAGGTCAACACACGGGTCAACACATGGGCCAACACATGGGCCAACACATGGGTCAACACATGGGTCAACACATGGGTGAACACATGGGCCAACACATGGGCCAACACATGGGTGAACACATGGGTGAACACATGGGTGAACACACGGGTCAACACATGGGCCAACACATGGGTGAACACATGGGTGAACACATGGGCCACCACATGGGTGAACACATGGGTGAACACATGGGCCAACACATGGGTGAATATATCAGACAAAAGAATAATGAAATAAAATGTTAGATGAGTATATGCAAGGAACATTACGTGAAGATCATGGGGATAGTGCTGCACCGGGCTGTCACTCTTCCAGGACCAAACATGTAGGCCCTATTCATAAATCCCTCAAACACAATGATGTCTTGGAGACAGAGAATATGTCGTTAGAAAAGATACGGGGTGTCACAAGCAAACTACAGCAGCTAAATGTAGAACTTCACAATCTACTTAACACAGCAACAATTAAGATAGCCGACTTACATATTTCTTCGCGGATTCTGGAAATTTTCTGGCCACAAACTGCTTTGACATTCCCTCCCAGAAGGCGGTGGATGAGTCATCGAGACAGACTTCCCAGCGAGGTCTTTCTGCCGTGCTACCTGAGTATACCTGTCATTCAAAATATTTTCAATTGCCATCACAATCTAAAAAATGTAAATATTGTTACATTTATTTCTTGTTACATTTATTTCTTGTTACATTTATTTCTTGTTACATTTATTTTGTTACATTTATTTCTTGTTACATTTATTTTGTTACATTTATTTTGTTACATTTATTTCTTGTTACATTTATTTCTTGTTACATTTATTTCTTGTTACATTTATTTCTTGTTACATTTATTTCTTGTTACATTTATTTCTTGTTACATTTATTTCTTATTTGTATCTGTCAGTCAGTGCATACTTCCGACTGTTTGTCTGTGTTTCTGAAATCCCATCTATCTAATTAATAATATATATATATATATATATACCAATATGCCATTGTATTAGTAATCTCTATATGTGTGTCTATATGTGTGTCTATATGTGTATCTATGTGTCTGTCTATGTGTATGTTTATATATCTGATAAACTATCATACGTTTGTATATATAAGTTAATGTAAATATATGTTTTTTCCACCTCTAAAATACTCAATGTCCAGTATCTAAATGTAATTTCCCTATCTATCGTATCTTATATAACTGCAGACTTACTAAAATCTGTAACTACCGTACCTTATCTAAGTACAGAATTACTACAATCTGTATCTACTGTGCTTTTTCTACTGTACACGAACTCATTATCTACTGTACCTTATTTACTGTACAAAAACTACTATCTACTGTACCTTACCTACTGTACATTATCTACTGTACAAAAACTCACTATCTACTGTACCTTACCTACTGTACATTATCTACTGTACAAAAACTCACTATCTACTGTACCTTACCTACTGTACATTATCTACTGTACCTTATCTACTGTACCTTATTTACTGTACAAAAACTCACTATCTACTGTACCTTACCTACTGTACATTATCTACTGTACAAAAACTCACTATCTACTCTACCTTGTCTACTGTATAAAGACACTATCTACCGAACTTTATCTATTGTACAAAGACTCACTATCTACTGTACCTTATCTATTGTACCTTATCTATTGTACAAAAACTTACTATCTACAGTACCTTATCTACTGTACAAAAACTCACTATCTATTGTACCTTATATACTGTACCTTATCTACTGTACAAAAATCCACTATCTAAGTTACCTTATCTACTGTACAAAACTCACTATCTAAATTATCTTATCTACTGTACCTTATCTACATTACCGTATCTACTCTACAAACACTCACTACCTACCGTACCTTATCTACTGTACAAAACTCACTATCTACCGTACCTTATCAAACTCTAAAGAGATATCCCTCATTTTTCTGGTTAAACGAGTGATCCTGGACAAAGCGTACTTGAAACCAAATAAATTCTGGAGAGTTCTGCCAAAACAAATAACACAAATGTTAATGTACTCATCAGAAACTTTAAATAAGAATAGTGGTGAAATGGTGAAGTGTGTTTCGTTAAGACTATTGCTGTCACCATCGAACCCTCAGATTTTCAACAACTACACAGATTGAAGGCGGCGCGAACACGTATGCACTATCATTATCAGCTAGCCCGTGTGTTGCTTGGGCCCGAAAGGGGAGCAAAGAAAAGCAACACTGTTTACCTTCCATGCATGTCGTAAAAGGCGACTAAGGAGGTTATGAGATGGAGCTATCTGTCCCATCCCATATAGGGCCAGTGACCCAAAGCCATGCTGAAGTCGGATGTGTCAGTGCAAAAGGCGCAGATATCGCAGCAATGCTGTAAACAATGACACAACGCATTCCGTTCTCCGGACTACATCCTGCTAATTTGCAGGAGTTTGAGAACGAACGCAGAAGAAGATTATCAGCTGCGTTAGCTGCTCTCGGTCACTTTCTAATTTGTCATTTCCATCGCCCACTCTCATCTTTATCGAATTATCGAGGAATTATTTATAATTATTAAGGAATTATCGAGGAATTATTTATAATTATTATGGAATTATCGAAATTTGAGACATTTTGCCATTTTGATATTTATTGGAATACGTTTCGTTTTTGTCTCATGCAGACTGCTACTCTCGTAAGTTCTCTGGTCAGTTCTTCTACACAACTCCTCCAATCAGCTCATCCAGTTAGCTACCAGTCTCAGCTTCCTGGTCAGCTACTCCAGTCAGGTTCTCCAGTCAGGTTCTCCAGTCAGGTTCTCCAGTCAGTTCCTCCAGACATCTCCAATCAGCTCATCCAGTAAACCCCTCAACCAACTTCACCAGACAGCTCCTCCATGTATCTCATCCAGTCAACTTCTCCAGTCAACTTCTCCAGTCAACTTTCCCAGTCAACTTCTCCAGCATGCTTCACATAATGAATGTTGTCTCATTAATAAAGACTACGTTACCAATAGTCTAGTACAAACTCAGGAGAGAGAGTTTGGTTGACGATTAGCGCAACTCTTCCACACTATAAACCAACTTCAGCGCTAGTCATTTCTAAACAAATATATTATGGAGAACTCAAGGCAGGATTTAGAAAAGCTGGTGGACAGAAAAAGCGTTTCAAAGACACGCTCAAGTCATCCTTGAAACATCTTAACATTGACGTAGGCGCTTGGGAGAGCCTCGCTCAGGATAGAACGGCATGGCGTTACAGTATTAGAACGGGAGCACTAGCGGCGGAAGAATTCAGACAAGAAACTGCACGACAGAAGCGGACACGTAGAAAAGAAAAAACATCTCAACCTCACACAGATACCTTCCTTTGTTGTCAATTCTGTAAAAGAACATTTTGTGCGCGCATTGGACTTGCTAGTCATTTAAAAACGCACTATTAACTTTATTATTTTATTATTTATTGTTATCATTATTATGGTTGAGTTTTTGGTCATCGTCGATCACGAAGGACGAACATCATCATCATCATCAGTACAATGATGCTGGTATGTACCCAAATATTGTTAGATGATGTCCCACATTTCTGTCAGATGGTGCCAGACTTTATCCACATGTTGTCACAATGTAGTTGGTTGGCTGCTGATCCAGTGGTCCATGGGCTCATGCCCTTTGACCCAAACCACAATGTAGTTAGATAATACCAATCTTTAGCAAGAATGTGTCAGACTAAAGTCATGTAATGTAAAATTATATTCAAATGTGCCAGACTATATCTGATGCCTTTGGAAGATCGTGTCCGCATACGGATACCCATATAAATGTATTGCTGTAGTTCTCAAGTCTCATGATTATATGAAAGATAGTGTGCAATATGAGGGCGAACTCTTAAACTCAATTTCAGCAACCAACGTTTCTAAACTGGGATGCATCATGGCTACAATGTTCTTTAGCATGTTGTTCTCTCTTCCATTCTAATGACGCTTTCCGGATTCTCTCTTCCATTCTAATAACGCTTTCCGGATTCTCTCTTCCATGCTAATGACGCTTTCCGGATTCTCTCTTCCATGCTAATGACGCTTTCCGGATTCTCTCTTCCATGCTAATGACGCTTTCCGGATTCTCTCTTCCATTCTAATGACGCTTTCCGGATTCTCTCTTCCATGCTAATGACGCTTTCCGGATTCTCTCTTCCATTCTAATGACGCTTTCCGGATTCTCTCTTCCATTCTAATGACGCTTTCCGGATTCTCTCTTCCATTCTAATGACGCTTTCCGGATTCTCTCTTCCATGCTAATGACGCTTTCCGGATTCTCTCTTCCATTCTAATGACGCTTTCCGGAGTGATATTACATAAGTCGATTTTTACTTCCGGATTGACGTTGGACTACTTTCTACGCAGACTGACGTCAAAGACAAAACCAAGGATGCCAGTGTTTGCAATCTCTTATTTGCTGGAGAATATGTGTTCAATTCTACAAGTACGTACTGCATGCATGAATACATTGACATGTGCGCTTCGGTGAGTAGTGTTTGTGTTCTCACCATTAGTACATCAAATAATGAAGATCAATACAGAAAACAAGGAAGTAATATATAAATAAATGCGAAGAACCAATGCAATCAACATAAAGATACATGATAAATCACTGAGACAAGTGAAGGAATTTAAATATCTTGGGAACAAATTGTACAGACGACGAAAAAATGGACAGAGAGCTCGAGACAAAAACCAGATCTTGTCACTCAGACGTGACAAGAACCTCAGGGATCTACTGGTCCGGAGTCACCTCCAGCCTGACGTTCATAATCGCTTTGGCACCATCAGATGCAAACGCAGCAAATGCAAAACTTGTGCATATGTCACCCAGATCCGGTTTGTCTCATTCCCTAAGGCCACCTTCACCATTGAGGAGAGCTTCACATGTGTGTCCCACAACGTCATCTACGCCATCATATGCAAGCGTTATGCCATGACATATATAGGTGAAACTGGAAGGAGGCTAGCAGACCGATTCTGCGAACATCTGTACAGCATAAAAAAACCATTCGGGTTTGCCTGTTGACGTTCACTTTAATGGCATAGGCCATCGGGGCGCCCAGGACATTCAGGTTACTGCCATTAAGTCGTGCTTCTCCGATGACCGATCTATCTGGCGCTTGAGAACCGCTACATTTATCAATATGGCACTCTGAAACCCGACGGTATTAATGAGCGCCTGTCTCTTGTATGACTTTCGTCTTTCCATAGTTTCTGTTTGTTTCGTGTCACATGTTTGTTGTCATTTTTGTATTTTCCTTGTCCGGTGTCTTTTCAGCTCTTCCGGTCAATCCAGACTTCCCATACCTATGTGACCGTTGACATTATTACTGTTCGCTTTCTATTATATGTTTTAAGTTTACTGTCTGTCTTGAAAAAGGCCTTTTCGTCGAAACGTTGACTTGTGTGTGTGTCATTGTGTGTGTTATCTTGTGTTAGCAAAACTAAGTTACCTTTTTCCTGGATCTACTCGAGACAAAAACATGGCAAAGTCAGCTACGTAAATTATGAACTTAATCACTTTTGAATCACACATTAATACAGATGGCAACAAAAAGGCAAATCATACCTTCAGTCCATCATTCATACAAACATGCAATGTCAGACATGGGAACCAATTATAAAAGAAGAGGTGATGCTGACTATACCGCTAAGTGAGATATCTAAGAAAAGTAGTAAACAGAACAAGAAGAGATTATGTGAGGAATAAAGAAATTAAAGAAAATGTTGAACATCATCTGTGGCCAAATATTCAATTTCAATTCAATAAACCCATAACCCTTCAGGGTCGTAGGGGTACCACATTGGATGCTTCAGCACACAGAGTCCTCCGGCGAATTCTATCCTCAGCGATGCGGATGAGTGTGGAAATATCTAGCCCTGTCCATTCCTTGATGTTGTCTGTCCATGTCTGTATTTGTCCTCCTCTGCTTCTTCCACCCTCGACAGTTCCCTGCAGTATTGTTTTTGACAAGGAATCGTGCCTGCATGCATGTCCGAACCATGCTAGTTTTCGTCGTTTCACTATTGAAAGCAATGGCTCCTGGACACCTGCACACATCTCTACTTTATTTCTTACGTACACATTGGTCTTATGTTCCCTATAGGAAATTCGTAGAATTCTTCTGTAGCATTTATACTCGAAAGCCTGTAATCTTCTCTCCATGTCCGCAGTGAGTGTCCAACTCTCACAACCATACAACACAACAGAAAGCACCAGCGACCTATACAGTTTGAATTTCACTCCAACACTGATGTTGCTTTTGATATATATATCTGAAGACTAAAATAGTTCGCCCACTAAAATGAGGATGAAGCTTTATTCACAAGCGGCATGTAACATGAACGTGAAAATACAATATATATATATATATATATATATATATATATATATATATATATATATATAGCTGTATATTGTTAGATGGTGTCAAACTGCAGTCAGATGGTGCCGAACTTAGCCATATAATGCCAGAATTTAGCCAAATATTGTCAGACCCTAACTAGATAATGTCAGCCTTTAGCCAGACTGTGCCAGACTATAGCCATATGATGACGACATACAACATGAAAATGGGAACAGTAAAATACAGAGGAAGACTAATAGGAATGTGTATTGATGGAGGTACTAACATAATGAGACTTCACAGTATTACTGCATATCTAGTGATCAAACGAGTCACAGCCAGAAAACACATCGTCATGCAATCCTGCGACGTCTTACATCAAAAGAACAGAAATTATAATATATAGATATATGAATAGTTATTTCAGTACATCTTAAACAGTCGTAATTCAGCAACCTACACATTATAATCCTTACTCCGAATCGTCAATTATCGTTCACAGTAAGAAGCTCAGCAATACAGAAAGGTTTGTGCAACCCGTCAGCACTCTATCGAATATAACAACAATCCGCCAAAATTGCCCATCCAGTGCACATTGTGTTGCCAATGTGATGTTTTATATATTGAACAAAAAAGGGGTCTTCTTAACTAACTGTTTTATCTACTGACCAGCACAAGGGATCTTCTTAACTGTTTTATCTACTGACCAGCACACGCAGTCTTCTTAACTAACTGTTTTATGTACTGACCAGCACAAGGGATCTTCTTAACTGTTTTATCTACTGACCAGCACAAGGGGTCTTCGTAACTGTTTTATCTACTGACCAGCAAAAGGGATCTTCTTAACTGTTTTATCTACTGACAAGCATAAGGGGTCTTCTTAACTATTTTATCTACTGACCAGCACAAGCGGTCTTCTTAACTGTTTTATCTACTGACCAGCACAAGGGATCTTCTTAACTGTTTTATCTACTGACCAGCACAAGCGGTCTTCCTTACTGTTTTATCTACTGACCAGCACAAGCGGTCTTCTTAACTAACTGTTTTATCTACTGACCAGTACAAGGGATCTTCTTAACTGTTTTATCTACTGACCAGCACAAGGGGTCTTCGTAACTGTTTTATCTACTGACCAGCACAAGCGGTCTTCTTAACTAACTGTTTTATCTACTGACCAGCACAAGCGGTCTTCTTAACTAACTGTTTTATCTACTGACCAGCAAAAGGGATCTTCTTAACTGTTTTATCTACTGACCAGCACAAGGGATCTTCTTAACTGTTTTATCTACTGACCAGCCCAAGGGGTCTTCCTAACTGTTTTATCTACTGACCAGCATAAGGGGTCTTCTTAACTAACTGTTTTATCTACTGACCAGCACAAGGGATCTTCTTAACTGTTTTATCTACTGACCAGCACAAGGGGTCTTCCTAACTAACTGTTTTATCTATTGACCAGCACAAGCGGTCTTCTTAACTAACTGTTTTATCTACTGACCAGCACAATGGGTCTTCCTAACTGTTTTATCTAGTGATCAGCAAAAGGGATCTTCTTAACTGTTTTATCTAGTGACAAGCATAAGGGGTCTTCTTAACTAACTGTTTTATCTACTGACCAGTACAAGGGATCTTCTTAACTGTTTTATCTACTGACCAGCACAATGGGTCTTCCTAACTGTTTATCTACTGACCAGCACAAGGGGTCTTCTTAACTGTTTTATCTACTGACCAGCACACGCGGTCTTTGTCTGTTGGTCAGCAGAAATGATTGTTTTATCTATTAAGCAGAAGAAGAGATATGATTAGAAGAGGCGATGTTGGAATCAGTGAAACCAAGAGCCGATATGCTGGGTGGTTAAGTCTTGGTGAATGGCACTGAGATAAGAGGAGACTTAATGGGATCTGCTTAACTGGCTGTTTTAGCGGTTGACCAGAAGAAGGGCTCTGCTGACTGCTTTAGCGGTTGACCATAAGAAAGGCTCTGTTGGTTGTTTAGCGGTTGACCATAAGAAAGGCTCTGCTGGTTGTTTAGCGGTTGACCATAAGAAAGGCTCTGCTGGTTGTTTAGCAGTTGACCAGAAGAAGGGCTCTGCTGGCCGTTTTAGCGGTTGACCAGAAGAATGGCTCTGCTGGTTGTTTTAGTGGTTGACCAGAAGAAGGGCTCTGCTGCATGTTTTAGTGGTTGACCAAAAGAAGGGCTCTGCAGGTTGTTTTAGTGGTTGACCAAAAGAAGGGCTCTGCAGGTTGTTTTAGTGGTTGACTAGAAGAAGGGCTCTGCTAGGTGTTTTAGTGGTTGACCAGAAGAAGGGCTCTGCTAGGTGTTTTAGTAGTTGACCAGAAGAAGGGCTCTGCTAGTTGTTTTAGTGGTTGACCAGATGAAAGGCTCTGCTGGTTGTTTAGCGGTTGACCATAAGAAAGGCTCTGCTGGTTGTTTAGCGGTTGACCAGTAGAAGGGCTCTGCTGGTTGTTTTAGTGGTTGACTAGAAGAAGGGCTCTGCTAGGTGTTTTAGTAGTTGACTAGAAGAAGGGCTCTACTGGTTGTTTTAGTGGTTGACCAGAAGAAGGGCTCTGCTGGTTGTTTTAGTGGTTGACCAGAAGAAGGGCTCTGCTGCTTGTTTTAGTGGTTGACCAAAAGAAGGGCTCTGCTGGATGTTTTAGTGGTTGACCAGAAGAAGGGCTCTGCTGGTTGTTTTAGTGGTTGACCAAAAGAAGGGCTCTGCTAGGTGTTTTAGTAGTTGACCAGAAGAAGGGCTCTGCTGGTTGTTTTAGTAGTTGACCAAAAGAAGGGCTCTGCTGGTTGTTTTAGTGGTTGACCAGAAGAAGGGCTCTGCTGGTTGTTTTAGTGGTTGACCAGAAGGGCTCTGCTGGTTGTTTTAGTGGTTGACCAGAAGAAGGACTCTGCTGGATTTTTTAGTGGTTGACCTGAAGAAAGAATAAGGATCTTTCAATGTGCCAAGTTGCTAGATTTTGTTAAGAATCCTTAAATTTGCCATGTTGCTAGATTTTGTTAAGAATCCTTCAATGTGCCATGTTGCTAGATTTTGTTAAGAATCCTTCAATTTGCCATGTTGCTAGATTTTGTTAAGAATCCTTCAATGTGTCATGTTGCTAGATTTTGTTAAGAATCCTTCAATGTGCCATGTTGCTAGATTTTGATAAGAATCATTCAATGTGCCATGTTGCTAGATTTTGTTAAGAATCCTTCAATTTGCCATATTGCTAGATTTTGTTAAGAATCCTTCAATGTGCCATGTTGCTAGATTTTGTTAAGAATCATTCAATGTGCCATGTTGCTAGATTTTGTTAAGAATCCTTCAATGTGCCATGTTGCTAGATTTTGTTAAGAATCCTTCAATGTGCCATGTTGCTAGATTTTGTTAAGAATCCTTCAATGTGCCATGTTGCTAGATTTTGTTAAGAATCCTTCAATGTGTCATGTTGCTAGATTTTGTTAAGAATCCTTCAATGTGCCATGTTGCTAGATTTTGTTAAGAATCATTCAATGTGCCTTGTTGCTAGATTTTGTTAAGAATCCTTCAATGTGCAATGTTGCTAGATTTTGTTAAGAATCCTTCAATGTGCCATGTTGCTAGATTTTGTTGAGAATCCTTCAATGTGCCATGTTGCTAGATTTTGTTGAGAATCCTTCAATGAGCCATGTTGCTAGGTTTTGTTAAGGATCTTCCAATGATCCTAATATGATCTCTAAACCTTCAGTTTAGCTTATACGGTACTGTCATTACTTATACTTTCTCTTTTTTTCTTCATTTTAAAACTCCTGCAGATTATCAGAATGTAGTCCAGAGAGCGGAGTTTACAGTTTACGAGTACACATATGTCAAGTTTACAGCTAGACTGCGATATATTTGTCTTTGAGAATACACATCCGACTTCCACATGTTCTCTTGGTCACTTTAGCCATCTATGAGTCAACACCAACCACACAACCTCCTTACACACCTTTTTACGTTGTTAATGGCAAGTAACATAACTGATAGTTTTTGTTCTCCCCGTCAACTCACCCCCCCCCCCGCATCCCACGATCCATGAAAAACCCACATCAATAGTATAAATCAACAATGAATGTCTGAATGTTGCTATTTCTTCAACCCTTTTCTGTAACTGAGCATCACAATCACAAATTATGTCACATCACGGCCAGATAGTATAACACTAACTGAGAGAACAAACAATTGGCGAGAGACACGGCCATGTTATCGCTGCGGAACAAGAGCTCTTTTATAACTATAATCGTCATTTCCAACCAGCGAGATTGCCACTTCATTTTTACTGCATTCACGTATTTAGGAGTAACCTGAGACTTGAGAGGACACTGATGTCGCCGTGAGATTTTCAAGTATCGCCTCAAGCAAGTAAACTTAAAAAGTAAACATTTCATAACTATGGCAGATATTTGTGATACATTTTTACATCGAGAACTTTGGAATTTCCTCATTGCAAATTCATATCCCACCTTATTGTAGCTTACAATTTTCAATGTTATTGCGGAGCCATTTTAAGATATCTTTAGCATATAAACTGAACGTGCCCATGTATAACAATACATTGAACTTGTAACATGAATTATACAAGTGAACGACGAACTATACCAGTGAACTAAGAACTATACCAGTGAACCGTGTTAGCGAATTTAATGCACGAAAAAATATATCTTATTCAATTCTTATTCTGCGATTTATTTTTTGATTGTATCGTTTCAGACTGCTAGAATATTTCATGATGATTTATCTTTATATTTAAATATCACATAAAATGAAAACAATAGCCTGTCAGTCAGACAATCGGTCAGTCAGCCAATCAGTCAGTAAGTCAGTAAAGTCAATAAATGACTCAGACAATTAGAAAATCTGTCAGATCAGTTTAAGCAATGAGTTAAGAAATCCATTCAGTAATGCAATCAATTCGATTCAAGTCAGTCAGTCAAATCGGTCAGTCAGTTCAGTCAGTCAGCCCAGTCATTGTCAATCAGTATAATCAGTCAAAGAGTCAGCCAGTCAGTCAGTCTGTCCATTCCGACCATCAAATCACTCAATTACTTAGCCCAATCATTCATTCATTACAGTCAGTCTGTCAATCAGTCCAGTTATTCAAGCAATGAATCAGTCATACTAGTTAGTCCAGTCACGTCAGTTATTCAGTCCAATAGGTCAGTCAAATATACAATCAATAAATCATTTTAGTCAGTAAGTCAGTCCAGTCCGACAGTTCAGGCATTACGTCAGTCACTCAATCACTCACACAAGTAATCAGTCAGTCAATAATTCAATCAGTCAATCTTCCAGCAAGTCGAACAGTCAGCAAATATATATATATATATATATATATATATATATATATATATATATATATATATATATATATATATATATATATATATATCCATCTATAAGCCTAACTATTTATTTATCCATATATATATATATCTAATTACGCATGCGGTTGCGTTTATGGGTCCCATAAACAGACCATTAGACAAACCACCCATGCAACATAAAAACCTTAGTGAATGAGATCCCGTTATATTGAGTCTCTCCTATGGAAGCTTTGTAGCATGCAATCTAAATACGACAATAAATACAAGGTCACTGCGTGAAACCTAACAACAATTGTACTTAGTATTGTAGAGTTAAGACAGATTTTCATGTTCATGTACTGTTTATTAAAGTCCGTCGTGTCTAAGTGAAGCGATTATATAAACTTGTGTTTTACGTAAGTACAATTACGTAATATATATAATTATAGAGCCCCTCTGAGTAGAAGACTCCTTTAATAGGCATTGAACTAAGCCGAAATCTGGAGTCTCCTATGAAATAAAGCTCAGAAAAACCATCTCACTGCACATAGCTAGTAAGAGCTAATCTCTGGCAATTCCTGGGGTTCGGAAACAAACAACAACAACAAAAACAATATAACCATATAGTTATCTATCCATTCATCTATCTAATTGTTTCCTCTGACACGACAGCTCCTGTAGTCAACCCGGCTGATATTGTGTAACTGACGCATGAGTAAGGAGAGGTAAACACAGTAGGGAAGGGTTCTGCCCCCAACACCTAATGAGTCCTGAAACCTAGTACATGAATAGTTATTGTTATCCCCGACGGCAGGTTGATGTAATTGTGCATAACTTTACATTTGATTAATGTTGTCAATCTATCTACCTTTAGTTTGTTCTCTGCTTTTGTTCATTTATTGGCCGGCGATATGATTTCAGTATATATCAGTCTCTTGATATGCAGTAGTATTCTGATGTTTTACGTTTAGTCACTTGATATGAAGTAGTATTCTGATGTTTTACGTTTAGTCACTTGATATGAAGTAGTATTCGGACGTTTTACGTTTAGTCACTTGATATGAAGTAGTATTCTGATGTTTTACGTTTAGTCACTTGATATGAAGTAGTATTCGGACGTTTTACGTTTAATCACTTGATATGCAGTAGCATTGTTAAGTTTCAGGCCGTCGTAAACCCATTCACTTAATCTTGTTCTTGTTTTTTCCCCCTGCGTCTTGTTCTTTCATGCTCTTGTTGTATGCTCTTGCAGCTGGCAAGAAATGGTTCATATTCCTTAAGGGGCGGAACTTTGTCAGTTGGTTTTTCAATATATTTGATAACAGACGTTTCAATTTCTCTTGTTCTTGCTATGTTTGCTGTTTTTCTTGTGTATCTCATTTATACGCTGTATCATAAAATAATAATAATAATAATAATAACAATATTAAGGGGTTTAGTACCTCTTTCTTGTTTTTTTCTCTTTCCATGATGTTCTCCCTATTCTCCTATGTAACCACAGCTCAAAGGCATCAATTTTGTCTTCTAATTGTTTGTTTCGTGTCCGTGTTTCTGATCCATACATTAATATCGAACAGATGTAGCATTTTATAATTCTCATTTTTAACTTGTTTGTAATTTGTTTAGATGTTACTATTTTCCTCATGTCGTTGAAGGAACTTTTAGCCATTCCTATTTTTCATTTTAATGTCTGTTTCACATCTGCCATCATTTTGACTATGTGTCCAAGATATTGATAATGCTTTACTAGTTGTAGTTTCTCTCCATGTTTGTTTATGTTTAACTCTCGTTCTTCTGTGTCCTTGCTCATTATCATTATTTTGTGTGTGTGTTTTTTTATATATTTATATCCAACCCATATTCTATCCTTGATTTATTGACCTGATCTATTAGTCTTTGTAGTTCATATTCAATGTATGCTAAAAGAACAGTGTCATCTGCATATCTCAGGTTGTTTATTATTTTCCCATTGATCTTGAGTCCTGGTATTCATGGTATAGAATATAAGCATCATAAATGGAATGATATCTCCTGACTCACGTAGGTAGTCTATTAGAGGCTACATAGACTATATCGTTACACAATGTTTATATTAAAGATGACTTTAACGTGATATTTTCCTTACCTGTTAGAGATTTCGCTGATAACCGAAGACATATTCCCGATGTATGTTGGGAACCTATTAATAATAGTCTCATTATCAGACAGACTGACATTAGCTGTGTTGAAGGCAGCTCTTAGAGCTCTTGGGATATCAATCTGTAACACACAACACACTTCACTCAGTATAAACAAGATGCATTTCAGAATATAATTCTATAGAAATAAAATGATAGAAATAAAATACAATACCAAGGATTCGACACATGTCTACACAGATGGATCGGCAGAAGGAGCAGTAAGGAATGGAGGAGGTGGAATTTTTATAAGACTCAAAGATGGGAAGACAATATCAAAAGCTTTTCCAACCGGGAAATACTCCTCTAATTTTAGAGCAGAAGCAGTTGCACTCCATCAAGCACTGAAAGCCTCCACTAAACGAGGACTGCCAAGACCAAAGAAGATAGCCATATTCACAGATTGCAGATCCCTACTGTAATCAATCCAGAGCAACAGAAACGAAAACCTTCTGCACAACATCAGACATGAGCTAAGACAGATCAAAAAATCAACAGCTATTGCCCTTCAGTGGATAACATCACACTGTGGAATCATGGGAATGAGAAAGCGGATGCTCTGTCAAAGGCAGGAAGCGAAATGGAGCAACACAGACACCCACTGTCTTACGGAGAAGTAGAAACAATAATCCGCAACACATACACAGCAAAGTTGAAGAAAGAAATGGAAGGGGAATACGAACATGATGCAATACAACTCGTCCAGAGATATCAACAGACCACAATATTTTGCATCAGAACATGCCACTGCAGACTGTTGGGTCACCTTTATCGATTAAGGATCTCATACACAGATGAATGTCCATGTGGATCCGGAACCCAGACTCCAGAACACATACTTCAGGACTGCCCAACATACAAAGAGCAGAGACAGCAGACCTGGCCAGAGGATACAGACTTGAGGCAAAAGCTATGGGGCAGCCGCTCTGACCTGGAGAAGACGGTGGACTTCGTCTTGACGACAAGTCTGACGGTATAGCATGACCACATGCGGAACGCAGAAGAAGAAGAAGAAGAAGAAGAATATAATTCATATAAAAGGCACGTGAGTTCAACAAAATACAACTTAAATTTTGTATGTGGTATAGTTGGATAGAGAAGTGAGACAAGGATGTATTTTATCACCAGGCTATTTAACATTTATACATAGAATATTGTTTTTAAACACAGAAAACATACACTAGCTCAAGATCATTGCAAAAATAATCAACATGTGTGTTCGTCCATCACAAGTAATCATGACCATTTGTTACATCCACTATTGAACATTCAGTTAGCATTATGACCATACATATTAGTTCGTAGATGGCAAATGAGCCATTTCGAGCTGTAAATGTTCTTGGACAGTTCGGATATGGAAGACCACTGTAGGCGGATTTTGGTCCATCCGTGACTTTCTAGGAACTCTCCGCTGTTGGACTGCAGCGTTTCTCCTCTTTTCACAAGATAATGCCCTCATTTTGACTGTGGAGTGTCATGTAAATATATCTTGTGCAAGTTCTTCTCGTGAGTCTTGGTCTATTTCAAACGCTTTCAGTGATACCTTTAACAAGTCCTTGTAGATTTTATTTTGACCACCTTAAAATCACGTACTTTTCTCTAACTCACCATAGAGAAGTTTCTTTGGCAGGCGATAGTCTGGCATACGTACCAAATGACATGTCCAACGAATCTGTGTCTGCATCAGGATAGTGTCAATGCTGGGTATACCAGATCTGTCAAGGACAGTGATATTTGTAATCTTGTCTTGCCATCTGATGTTCATAACTTTTCTGAGAAATGTTGCGTGAAAGTAATTGCGTTTCCTCACATGACGTCTATGCACAGTCCATGTTTCGCTTGCGTATAACAGCACTGGAAGTACCATTGCGCTGTAGACTTTCATCACTGTAGGTTAATGTAATTTCTACGCCACACATTTGCGTACAATCTGCCGAAAGTGCTGCTTGCTTTGGAGATCCTTGTATACACTACATAATTAACATAAATTACCAATATCAATAGCGACATTTGAGATGAAATGCTTGAGGAAAGCTGCCGGGGTCACCAGGCTTGACAGATTGCGAACTGAATATATCAGGGAAATAATAGGTATAATATCTTGTGAACAGATCAAGTGGTTTGGCCACATTATGAGAATGCATCACGAAAGTTGCCCGTACAAGCATATAACCAAATGAGATCAGGGTGCAAAGCCAGAGGAAGACCACGGAAAAGATGAATAGAAAACGTCAAGGACATCCTGTACAGATACGTCATAGCACAACCGAGGCCACACATCTGGCGATAGAACGCAAGCTCGAGCTCCAATCACCCCTACGCTTAACGGTAGGAGTGGATCACAAAACACCTGGGGAAAGACAATATACAATATACCAATATCTAGGACACATATTCACAAATGATGGCAGATGTGAAACGGAAAATAAGTTAAAAAGGAGAATAAAAATGGATACAAGTACTTTCTTTTAATGACATGTGGAAAATATTTGCATTAAAAGAAACAAACTAAAAATGAGAATTATAAAATGTTACATCTATTCTATGGCTTAGAAACATGGACAATGAACAAACATTTGTCCAAAAAAATCAATAAGAAATAATTGAGGTCTGAGATGTTGATATGTATAGGAGTAAAGACGCTATATGGAAAGTTAAGAAAACAGATAAAGAGGTTCGAAATAAATAAATAAATGAAATAAAGGAGTTCTAATTGCGCAGACGGCAACCCATGATGGTAAGCGTGATTACAAGGAAATAACACATTCAGATGTCAGCAGGTAGCTCTGTGTAGCCCATAGTTTTTTTCTGACAAAAGTACAAGTTATTCTCGGTTATGTAACTTAGTGGAAACCTTAACCCATATAAATTGTCTCAAAAAATAAGCTTCGTCAAGAAGGTTTACTGATGTATGTTTAGTCTTCAAACAGAGACATTCCAGTGCGTCAGTATCCCAGGGTTGCCACGTCCGGTCAAGTGTACAGCAGAGGCTTCTGAGATAAATACATCATGATTTCAGAGTTGTTATTCTACCTCAGTGAAGACACATCTAGCATTCTACATGACATAGGGTTCTTCCACAAAAGGACAAGGGTGTAATGTCCAATAGCCAGCACTCATCATCCACGGGGTTTTTTGATAGAAGAAAAGCAATGTCCACTTGCCTGCATCCATGATCCACAGGGATATTTTGATAGAAGATATACAATATCCACTAGCTTGTATCCATGATCCATGGGGATTTTTTGATAGAAGATATGCAATATCCACTAACCTGCATCCATTATCAATGGGGATTTTTTGATAGAAGATATGCAATATCCACTAGCCTGCATCCATTATCCATGGGGATTTTTGATAGAAGATATACAATATCCACTCAACTGCATCCATTATCCCCGGGGATTATTTGATAGGAGATATATAATATCCACTAGCTACATCCATTATCCACGAGGATTTTTGATAGAAGACAAGCAATGTCCCCTAGCCGGCACCAATTATCTGACGGAACGGCAAACAGAGCACATATGGGAATGCCCCCAGTGCTGTGACGCTTGTTGCTAATCAAGAATTAGAATAGAAAGACATTTAGAAAGATGTGACAATAATGAATGTTTTTTCTGATGAAAAGTTGTCAACCTATTCTCAACTTTTCTTAGTCTCCTCTTGCGACATCTCAGGAAGAAGGCCGCAGCCATATTCGTTGCACCATGAACTAGAAGTCCAGGCGTCGGTAGCTGTACGGGTGGGTTATGATAGTGAATATTTACACAATAGACAGAAAAGGGAAATATAAGTAAGTATAAGTAGGAAGCCAGAGGGCAATTTTTAAAAATTCTTGAGACTAACGGGAATTGAACCAGTCCGTTCAGCGGCACCAAATCGCCTAGCAACTATTGAATACGCGTTCTTACGTACTTGACTAGCCGCATTTCCAAAAGAAATGCGATTTTGCCAAGCCATTCAAACCGTGCACTCAAAAAACCAGAACGGACCAATCGAGACAAGGACTATTACAAAAACAACAAACATCCCGTACAGGTATTGAAATATCCCCAGTAACAACAAAAATATAACATTTAATAAATCGCATTTCTTTTGGAGATGATTTAGTTAAGTACGGAAGAACGCGTGTTCAATAGTTCCTAGGCGATTTGGTGCCGTTGAACTGACTGGTTCAATTAAAATATCTAATAAGTATGGAACACCAAATAGGCTGGATTCTTTGTTTATGTTCTTCTCAAAAATTGTGCATGCCTTTTTTCTTGTATATTCTTTGGTATTGGAATGATTTTTCCTAAGAATATTTCATGTGGAAAAAACTCCATGTCTCAACGGTGTACAATACGACGAGAAGATACTTTCTACACAAAATGGTCACAGAAAGTATACAGATTAAATACTGTGGGGATTTCCATTAGAGATTTTATGAACCGACTTTGGTTTGCTGAGATCATCCTGTTGACATTCTGTTCCTTTAGCAATTGGTGGAGACATATTTGTTGATAAGAGAAACAATTAAAAACTATATAGGCATGCCATCTACTTGATGTCTGTTGTTGCATGCTGACTGGTCTAGTGGACAACTAGTGAGTTCTTTTTCTGGAGCTAAGTTAGTTAATTAGTAAGTAGGGCTACAAATATCCAATTTATCCACAGAGTGGTTGATTGGTGAATGGATAGGATACTGAGAAGGTCATTAGTGGAGAGGTGACTTGCGAATGAGTGAGATGGTGATTATGTGATTGGATAAGTAGTAGATTATTGAGGGAGTGATTAGGTGAACACCTAGCTGTAGTGTGGTCGGTGAGTGAGTGGTTGATGAGTAAGTGATTGATGAGTTGATGAGTGGATGATGGATGAGTTGATGAGTGGATGATGGATCAGTTGATGAGTGGATGATGGATCAGTTGATGAGTGGTGATTGATGAGTGGATAATTGATCAGTTGGTGACTAATGAGGAGGTGATTTATCAGTGGTTCAATAATGAAGGAATGAGTGATGAGTGGGTAATTGATGAGTGGCAAGTACTGCGAGTGAATGATGAGTGAGTCATTGAGGAAAAGATGACTGATGAGTAGGCGATTGGTGATTGAGTGATTGAGGAGTGGTAATTGATGCGTGGGTGATTGATGAGTGGGTGCTTGTTGAGTGATTTATTAATGGCTGGGTGATTTATGAGTTGATGATTGGTGAGTGGATGATTGATGAGTTGGTCACTGATGCGTGGTGATTGAACAGTGGTTAACTGATGAGGGGGAGATAGATGAGTCCAAAGTTATGCAGTGATTGATGAATGGATGATTGATGAATGGATGATTGATGAATGGATGATTGATGAATGGATGATTGATGAATGGATGACTGATGAATGGATGACTGATGAGTTGGCGGTTGGTGAGTGGGCCTTTGATGAGTGGGTGATTGATGAGTTGACGAATAATGAGTGGGTTACTCATGAGAGGGTGAATGATGAGCAGGTGTCTTATGAGTGGGTGACTGATGAGTGGATGAGTGGTCAGTGAACTGCTGATCACTGGGTGACTGATGAGTGTGTGCTTGATTAGTGGGGAATGGAAGAGTGGGTGATGGAAGAGTGGGTGACTGATGAGTTTTTGATTGATGAGTGAGTGATGCATTATACATTGACTTACATTAGTATATAACTTAGACAACTCGCTCAATGCAACAGGGTTGTATTCTTTCCTAGGATCTCTCCTCTCTACTGTCGGGACCATTACCTGTGAAGACAAGAACATCGCATCAAATTTAAAGACATCAGAGCGGCATAAATCAATAAAGAATCATGTGTATTCATAAAATCTGTATCGAGGAATGACTCACTTCAAATGTCAATAATGTTTCTATTCAGCAAAGTAAATGCATCTAGACCAGGACCTAGCAATGTAAACCTTGTCAAGATCTCGGGAAGCATGACACTACACATCATTAAATGTTCATAATCTGCAATTTGTCTCCAACGTCGATATAAAATCGTTGTGTGTATGCAGTTATGTTTCCCACGGCAGTATCTATCCGCTCAAGGAAGCAAGCAAATAATTTGGTAAAGTGTAGAACCACATATATAAATGTTGGTATGTTACGCAATAAACTTAGGCATGCAGAGATAGACACATTAACCACGTTTTTCGTTTATATGGTTTTTGTCAGTGAAAAATAATGGCTTAAATCCTTATTCCCCAATACGTCTCAGTGACGTGGACAAGGAAACTTGATCTTAGTTCTTATTGTAATCTAGACATAGTACATCTGTATTTTTTGTAAGTTAGTTTCGTAGATCAATACTATCTTGTGTTAGTTTCGTAGATCACTACTATCTTGTGTTAGTTTCGTAGATCACTACTATCTTGTGTTAGTTTCGTAGATCACTACTATCTTGTGTTAGTTTCGTAGATCAACATTATCTTGAAATCGTAAAGTTTTATCTTCTTCTTCTGTGATCAACCCATTACATTTCAGATCAATGTTTTCATGTACAAAGCGGTTTGTATTCAATATCAGAAGACTGGACTACAAAGAACGAGGAGGACCAAGAACTGGATGTGTGGAAACAATCAAAGAAAGAACAAGAATTGGATGTGTGGAGACAATCAAAGAAAGACGAAGAACTTGATGTGTGGAGACAATCAAAGAAAGACCAAGAACTGGATGTGTGGAGACAATCAAAGAAAGACCAAGAGCTTGATGTGTGGAGACAATCAAAGAAAGACCAAGAGCTGGATGTGTGGAGACAATAAAAGAAAGACCAAGAACTGGATGTGTGGAGACAATCAATGAAAGACCAAGAGCTGGATGTGTGGAGACAATAAAAGAAAGACCAAGAACTGGATGTGTGGAGACAATAAAAGAAAAAACAAGAACTGAATGTGTGGAGACAATAAAAGAAAGACCAAGAACTGGATGTGTGGAGACAATAAAAGAAAAAACAAGAACTGAATGTGTGGAGACAATCAAAGAAAGACCAAGAACAGGATGTGTTGATACAATCAAAGAAACATTAACGAGACATTGTCTGACCATGACCACATGACCACAAACAGAGAACTCCAACTTTCCCCTACGATAATAAACGGTACAAGTGGGCAGCATAATAAATAGATAAAGTAGTTTATTTATTTCTATCTTCATTGTCATCTTGGTACAATTGGAGGTGATTATAAACCTGTTTATCGTGCTGAAGTCGGATGTGTCAGGCTGAAAGGCGCAGATATCGCAGCAATGCTGTAAACCATGACACAATGCATTCCGTTCTCTGGACTACATCCTGCTAATCTGCAGGAGTTTGAGAATGAACGCAGAAGAAGAAGAAGAAGAACCTGTTTATTGGATTGAATACATCAAATGTACCTCTTCTGTGTTATATCGAAGTTTTCAGTTATTAAACCTCTCATGGGTATTATGTTTGTGAAAGCCCAGCCTACACGATCTCCGGTAACAAGATGTATGACGGATTAATCTCCGGTAACAAGATGTATGACGGATTAATCTCCGGTAACAAGATGTATGACGGATTAATCTCCGGTAACAAGATGTTTGACGGATTAATCTCCGGTAACAAGATATTTGACGGATTAATCTCCGGTAACAAGATATTTGACGGATTAATCTCCGGTAACAAGATATTTGACGGATTAATCTCCGGTAACAAGATATTTGACGGATTAATCTCCGGTAACAAGATGTATGAAGGATTAATTAAATATCATTTTCCTATATCAGTAGACGATGTCAGTAGATGATGTCAGTAGATGATGTCAGTAGACGATGTCACTAGATGATGAAATTAGACAATATCAGTAGACGATGTCAGTAGACAATGTCAGTAGACGATGTCAGTAGACGATGTCAGCAGACGATATCAGTAGACAATGTCAGTAGACAATGTCAGTAGACGATGTCAGTAGACGATGTCAGCAGACGATATCAGTAGACGATGTCAGTAAACGATGTTAGTAGATGATGTCAGTAGACAATGTCAGTAGTCGATGTCAATTGATAACGTCAGTAGACAATGTCAGTAGACAATGTCAGTAGACGATGTCAGTAGACAATGTCAGTAGACGATGTCAGTAGACAATGTCAGTAGACAATGTCAGTAGACAATGTCAGTAGACGATGTCAGTAGACAATGTCAGTAGACGATGTCAGTAGACAATGTCAGTAGTCGATGTCAATTGATAACGTCAGTAGACAATGTCAGTAGACGATAATAGTAGACAATAGTTAGACAAACTGGTACAATCATGGATCTTTAGATGCATTTATGGGATTGTCCACACATTACGTCAACGTTATATCGATGGTTATTTCGAGATTTATTGACATGGTGGATGTAGGAGGGTTGTCAAATGTTGTCGCCAATAATAATATTTGTATTGCCTGTTGTCTTTCCTCATGTGCTTTGTAATCCACTCTTGCCGTTAAGTGTAGGGGGTGATTGGGCTCGAGCGTGTACTCCATAACCAGATGTGACGCCTCGGCTGTGCTATGACCTTGATTGTTCAAGATGTCCCTGGCGTTGTCTATCTATCGTGTCCGTTGTCTAATTGCTTTTATGCCTTCAAGTGTAACTTGTGATGCGTTATCATAATGTGGCCTAACCACTTGATCTGCTGCCTTTCTGTGTAATCTGTACAAGATATTATACCTATTTTTCCTTGATATCTTCATTTCTTAATCTGTCGAGCCTGGTGACCGCTGCAGCTTTCTTCAGCATTTTATCTCACATGTCACTATCTTTCTGTAATGTGAAGATGAGAGACCCCGTGTGGCACTGGTAACACCGTGTTGGTAGGAATATACTGTAAATACTTTGTCTTAACTTCCATCTAGATCGTCGGATGAAGAAGTAGTGGTGACTGTAAATTACTGCATTTGTTGTTTGCTATCTTGTCTCTATCTTTTTATTTAATCTTCGATTTTCTGTAACAAAAAACACTACCGAGAGATTTGAATTTTGCTACTTGTTTTAATCCTATGTTGTCTATCTCTATTTTTAGTGGGTTCGGTTTTCTATATATTTTCATAGTTTCCGTGTTTTGTGTTTTGATCTTCATATTGTATTTTCTGCACGTTACGGATAGTGAGTTAATATGATTTTGCCGCTGTTCATCGTTTTCGTATTTGACGCTCTAGTTATCTGCGAAAAGAAGTTCATTTAGTTCATTATTTAGTTGACCTAAGTTATCTTGTTCTGAGTCTGCGATGTTGCCCTCTTAATGCTTTGCCTCTTTTATTATTCTATCTATGTATATATCTAAAATCAAGATTGAAAACACGCAACCCTGACGCACTCCTATTCTTGTCTCTAATGCGTCTGTAATGTCATCTGATGTTCTTATCACGCATTGACACTTTTTAACAAAGCTTTTATACTTTCTAACAATTGATTGTTCCTTGATACAATACACTTCTAGAGTTTCCCATAGTAAGTCTACATTGACTATATAAACGTTTCTTCCGGAGCTATAAATATTGCGATTAGTTTTGTGTTCTATTCTATTGTTCTCTCGCCCATTTGCACCTGCGTGAACAAGGCGTCTGTGCAATCTAACTGCTCTTCTGAAACCAAATTAAGAAGTATACAATTGCGGTTCGACGATATATCTTGCACATTGTTCTATTATCTTTGCATATATTTTCCAGGTCTGGCTTAATACCTCATGGCTTGGTATGTTCCGCATTCCGTGTAAGTGTTTTTATACAATTAAAGTGCTTGAATTTGAAAAAAAACCAATGAAAACATCTGAAAGAAAACTAATTTTTATAATTTCTGTTCAACAAAATGAGTAATGGGGATGGTTAAGTTTATTGTATGTAATTCAGCAGTCAGTAGTAACCCATAAATTTTGATAGTTATTGACAAGGGGAAAGGGGGTTGAAAATTGAAATATAAAATTTGTTAAACGTAATTTATATACAGTTCTAATATTATATCTCATGGCACACCACCTGAAACACCATAACACACCACCTGAAACACCATAACACACCACCTGAAACACCATAACACACCACATGAAACACCATAACACACCACCTGAAACACCATAACACACCACCTGAAACACCATAACACACCACCTGAAACACCATAACACACCACCTGAAACACCATAACACACCACCTGAAACACCATAACACACCACCTGAAACACCATAACACACCACCTGAAACACCATAACACACCACCTGAAACACCATAACACACCACCTGAAACATCATAACACACCACCTGAAACACCATAACACACCACCTGAAACACCATAACACACCACCTGAAACACCATAACACACCACCTGAAACACCATAACACACCACCTGAAACACCATAACACACCACCTGAAACACCATAACACACCACCTGAATTTCCGTTACACATCACCTGAATCACCACAACACATCACCTAAATAATACTTCATGAACCACCATAATATACAGCCTAAATAAACATACCATACCGCCTGCAACACAATAACATACCGCATGCAACACCATAACATACCGCCTGCAACACCATAACATACCGCCTGCAACACCATAACATACCGCCTGGAACACCATAACATACCGCCTGGATCGACAAAACATACCACCTGAATCTATAAAAACATACCGCCTGAATCTAGAAGACATACCGCCCGAATCTAGAAGACATATCGCCTGAATCTAGAAGACATATCGCCTGAATCTAGAAAACATACCACCTGGATCGACAAAACATACCACCTGAATCTAGAAGACATACCACCTGAATCTAGAAAACATACCGCCTGAATCTAGAAAACATATCACCTGAATCTAGAAAACATACCGCCTGAATCTAGAAAACATACCGCCTGAATCTAGAAAACATACCGCCTGAATCTAGAAAACATACCACCTGAATCTAGAAAACATACCGCCTGAATCTAGAAAACATACCGCCTGAATCTAGAAAACATATCACCTGAATCTAGAAAACATATCACCTGAATCTAGAAAACATATCACCTGAATCTAGAAAACATATCACCTGAATCTAGAAAACATATCACCTGAATCTAGAAAACATATCACTTGAATCTAGAAAACATACCGCCTTAATCTAGAAAACATACCGCCTGAATCTAGAAAACATACCGCCTGAATCACCATGTATCATCATCATCAAGTGCAGTCTCCACAACGATAATTGGCTGCAAGGTATCTCCAACATCCAATGTCTCTTATCTTGGTGGTGCACTCTGCTAGACTGTAACCTGTCCATCATGTCATGTTACTCTCCCACTTGTATATCTGCCTACCTCTTACTCGCCTCCCTTTGACTTTACGCTGAAGTAAGGTCTTCAATTATATGTAATGTCTTTTAATATGTCCAATATATTGTATTTGCCTGATCTTTATTTTTCTTTGTAATTCTTTCTTTATATTAAGTGTCTTTAGCACCTCTTTATTTGTTTTCTTCTCTTTCCATGATGTTCTCCCTATTCTTCTATATACCCACATCTCAAAGGAATCAATTTTGTCTTCTAATTGTTTATTTAGTGTCCATGTTTCTGTGCCATACATTAATATGGAATAGATGTAGCTTTTTATAATTCTCATTTTTAACTTTAGTTTGTAATTTGTTTAGATATTAATAATTTCCTCATGTCATTGAAGGTACTTTTAGCCATTCCTATTCTCCTTTTAACTTCTGTTTCACATCTGCCATCATTTATGACTATGTGTCCAAGATATTGATACTGTTTTACTTGTTGTAGTTTCTCTACATGTTTCTCTTCTATGTTTATCTCCTGTTCTTCTGTGTCTTTGCTGATTATCATGGTTTTTGTTTTTTGGATGTTTATATTCAGTCCATATTCATTTCTTGCTTTATTGACTTGATCTATTAGTCTTTGCAGTTCATGTTTACTTTCTTCTTAAAGAACAGTGTCATCTGCATATCTAAGGTTGTTTATTATTTTTCCCATTGATCTTGTGAGTCCTGGCATTTTTTCTATATTTTTAAAGACATTCTCTGTGTAGATATAAATAGGCTTGGTGATAAAATGCATTTTTGTCATACCCCTCTTTTTATTTCCATGTATGGTGAGTAGCCTGTTTTCACACGTTATTAATGCAGTGTGTTCCCAATATACATTTCTAATCATTCTGATGTCTTTTTTTATCTGTACCATGTATACGACTCTCAAATTAAACACTATCTTCTGAAGCCACTGTTCGCTCATTCACCTTATACAATTTATTTTTCAAAGAAAAATGTACAAAAACATAGGCATATTGATATCAGATGCTTACCTTTGCTAACTTCATTTCTAGATTAACGACATCGCTGGCATCCCTTTCAGCGTCTGTTTTATTTGCACCAAGAGCAATTGCGACATCTGCTAGGTACCTCTTATAGGCCTGAATGACTCGATCACTTTCCGGTCGCCGCAAGTACTCTTGGGGTAGACCTAGAGATGGCTCGTTTAACTGAATTTAGAAGGAATTACATCAATTAAAACGAGCACGTCCATAGTTGCACCCGTAGTCATAGAAACTAACTATGCTACATTTATACAATTTGTATGTTTAAATGGCAAAATATCGCAATCAGGACCAAGCCATCAACTCAGTGTTTGCCTGTGGACAATTTCTAGGCAATTGAAATGTTGAATTGTTTTTTTTTCATTACCTTCAGAATATTGTGAACGGTCCTGATGCACATGTGTTTGCCATGGGACTCTTCGTTCGTCACACACAAACTCTGACCTCGCCACCAGATATATATAACGCTATACTCTATTTGATTAGAAAACAATGGCACACTGCTAAACGTATTTATGTTGCCTAGAAAATGAGTGCAGCTTATAAATGCTGTGCTGATGGCTACGTCCTGAATTGGATATGCTACCAATTATATGCTCTTTTTATAATGTACGACCAAAATGCTATGGGTAGCCGTAATTATTACCCAAATAAAACAACAAGTCCCCATACGATATATTAGGAACAACAGCGCGGCGGTTAGTGTGCTATTCCTTGATTAGTAGTAAGTAGTTTGAAGTGTGGCGTTTTGACATATGTCGCGGAGTGTTACAGGGCACGTTTCAGATGAACAGAGCACCACGTTCAAGCCCTGGACCAGTCAGAAAGAAGCAACATCCTATTTATATTCTTGGAATCGCATTGGCTATTTGTGAGATGCGATTCCAAGTGTATAAATACTGACCACTCGAAAGCCCAACAATAATCAGAAACGTAGCGAATGGGGGTATAATTAATTCTTTTGGATGATCTTTAATGGTGACGGCCATGCATAAACCCCTATCCCGTTAGGGTCGTTGGGGTACTACATTGGATGAATTAACAATTCAGCGATTTTATACCTCATGGATGTGGATAAGTGTGGAAAAATCGGCAACTATCTTTGATAATGTTTTACTCATCATTTTTTTGTTCTCCTCTACTTCTTGAACCTCCAACTGCACACTTCATTATTATTTTGTCAGGGAATCATGTCTAACTACGTAACAAAACCATGTTGTATTTTTTAAACTATTGAAAGTAGTGACTTGTAAATCTGTGAGCATTTCTACTTTATTTCTTACACACACATTTGTTTTATGTTCTGTATAGGAAATGAACACTATTCATATATTAGACTTATGTAAAACACAGGTTTATATATTCGCTTCAATCAGACACGATACCGTTGGATACGTTTGTTTGTTGTGATAATTTTTCCATTTGTCGTCTTTTGATGTTTTGTTTGCATCTTGATAAAGACCGTTTGGTTGAAACGTTGAATATGATTTGTGTATTATAATTTGTATGTTTTCTTGTGTGTGCATCATTACCCACTAGTTTTAGTTATAGTCTGTCGTGTCTGATTGAAGCGATTATATAATCCTGTGTTTTACGTAAGTACAATTGTTGTTATGTTTCACACAGTTACATTGCATTGATTGTCACAATTCATATATAACACTTAACATCGAAGATTTCCTGTGACGTATTGTTTGCAGAACGTAGTCTTTATTCTGAATCTCATGAAATCCCCAGGTCTCTGTCAAATTGTCCCGCTTCATCTAGTGACATGCACATGCATTCCTGAATACCTCTTGTCCAACGGCGTCGTGGTCGGCCTCTGCCTCTACGGCCTTCTATCGACCCCTCCAATATGTTCACATAGCCGATAAAACATAACTTCTTCCTTAATATGGTGTTTAAAAGCTAGCTTTCTTGAACGTTAATTTTTTACCTCCATATGGAAATTATTGGCACAATACTCCAGTAGTTTTCCCTTGCTTTTAGGAAAAACATCTGATTATATATGACCATGTGAAAAAACATAGTTCTCTTCGCCATCTTGGACCAGAAGACCAAATCAAAGGCCTGTATTAAATGTATATCATTGTATAAACATGGGGTATGTTGATTCAGAAACTGGAGACAGCTTTATGCAAGATGGCAGGTCAAATATTTATTATCATGACTATAACTTACATAGAGGCCTTTCTTGTTTGAGTCCATCATATCGGAGTCTATGAAATATGAGAATAGGGGCTTTATATAGACTTGCATGTAGCGAACTATCACATCGTTTAGATTGAAGTTGTCCTGACTCCAGTTATTGTTAAGTGTTGGCCAGTCCATGGTGAATGATGTATCATTTTTGTACACACTAAGCCCGATCTGTTCTATTTTTGCTAGATTTGGAAATAGAAGAAAACGAACTAAATGTGCATAATTTTATTAGGTGTTGGTGATGATAGATAAAAGAAAACAAACTATACGTGCAACATTTTAACTGCTGTGAACGATGATTATACGACAGAAAGGAAGAATGTATGCATAGCTCATGTTCTCAATGCTAGGTATCGCAGCTTTACTTCCAGCAAGAGACTAGATATTCTTTTGTATGTGCAAGATTTCGAGAACTATCCCAAGTCATATATGACAAAAAAATTCATGATGCTAACTGGATATGATCCAGGGTCCGCTCAGATGGAACCTAATCACCTCGCAACGTGAGTCAACTCGTCTTCCATCTATCCAAGAGAATAGATCTCACTAAATGAATATGTCATAGAGATCAATCACAATTAATCGATCAATAAATCAATCATGTTTCTCCAAGATCCTCTGTCATGTGTTGCCAATAAGCTCGGTTAGTTGCCTTCTACAGTGCCATAATACAAGTCCATCTAGCAACTGTTCTCTTTATCCCCCATTATCTCTTCTCCCTTTGATCGTTCCAGTGGTTATTAAGTGTTCAGGTTGTGTTCTTCTCAACACATGCCTTAGTAACCTTGACTGTCTGCCCCTAATGTTTGATATGATTGATCTTTTTACGCCAGCATCAATGAGAACATCTGCATTAGTTTTCTTAGCTATCAATGAAATTTTCATTATTATTCTCAGAAACCACTTCCCTGTAGTCTCATAAAACCTCCAGTTCGTTTTGAATTTTTGTGTTTACAGTCCATGCTTCACATCCATAGAAAATAATTGGCTTGATATAAAATATCAGATGTCATAGAAATATCATGCACATAATAGTATGAGACCTCTATTGCTTTATCATCTCTGGGGACCGACAGCACAGAACAAACCCGCTCAGAATAAAAATTGTTATCTTAATACTTTCAGACTGATGAGATTTGGAATAATCTTTATTTGAAAAAATAATACCCTACTGAACGGCCACACAAAACAACAAACAAGTGCACGCAGTGATACAATAGACCTTGTACTTGTAATACGAACAACAAACACGAGCACACAGTGATACGATATATCTTGTACAAGTACACACAGTGATACGATATATCTTGTACAAGTACACACAGTGATACAATAGATCTTGTACAAGTGCACACAGTGATACGATATATCTTGTACAAGTGCACAGAGTGATACAATAGATCTTGTACAAGTGCACACAGTGATACAATAGATCTTGTACAAGTAAACAGAGTGATACAATAGATCTTGTACACGTGCACAAAGTGATAAAATAGATCTTGTACAAGTGCACACAGTGATACAATAGATCTTGTACAAGTACACAGAGTGATACAATAGATCTTGTACAAGTACACACAGTGATACAATAGATCTTGTACAAGTACACAGAGTGATACAATATATCTTGTACAAGTGCACACAGTGATACAATAGATCTTGTACAAGTGCACACAGTGATACAATAGATCTTGTACAAGTGCACACAGTGATACAATAGATCTTGTACAAGTTCACACAGTGATACAATATATCTTGTACAAGTGCACACAGTGATACAATAGATCTTGTACAAGTGCACACAGTGATACAATAGATCTTGTACAAGTGCACACAGTGATACAACAGATCTTGTACAAGTGCACACAGTGATACAATAGATCTTGTACAAGTACACACAGTGATACAATATATCTTTTACAAGTGCACAAAGTGATACAACAGATCTTGTACAAGTGCACACAGTGATACAACAGATCTTGTACAAGTGCACACAGTGATACAATAGATCTTGTACAAGTGCACACAGTGATACAATAGATCTTGTACAAGTGCACAGAGTGATACAATAGATCTTGTACAAGTGCACAAAGTGATACAACAGATCTTGTACAAGTGCACACAGTGATACAACAGATCTTGTACAAGTGCACACAGTGATACAATAGATCTTGTACAAGTACACAGAGTGATACAATATATCTTGTACAAGTGCACACAGTGATACAATAGATCTTGTACAAGTGCACACACTGATACAATATATCTTGTACAAGTGCACACAGTGATACAATAGATCTTGTACAAGTACACAGAGTGATACAATATATCTTGTACAAGTACACAGAGTGATACAATATATCTTGTACAAGTACACAGAGTGATACAATATATCCTGTATCTTGTACAAGTACACAGAGTGATACAATATATCTTGTACAAGTACACAGAGTGATACAATAGATCTTGTACAAGTACACAGACTGATACAATAGATCTTGTACAAGTACACAGAGTGATACAATATATCCTGTACTTGTAAATACAAAACAAAGTTATTTAGTTTAACAAATACATCACTTACTTATGTTATCTCACAAAGTCATGTCAGTAGGTCCTCGGGGTATACAGTCCATGATCCTTCGTCAGAAAAATATCACACAATTGTCTATTGTCTCTTCTCTATCCACAGATGGATGATAGTCAGAACATCCACTCTTGTCGTTGAGTGTAGGAGTGGTTACTTAGAGCTTTAGTTATCTATCCAAGGACAGATGTGTTGTCTTGTTTGTGTCTAATTCGTATTTGTTCAGGGTTGATCAATTCATCTTTTCCTACGTCTTTCTCTTGCTTTGTGTCCTGATCTTTTCATGTTATGTATTCTTGTTGGTAGTTGATTATAGCTCATTCTCATAAGGTGTCCAATCCATTTTATTTGCTGTTTCTCGATGTCTTCTGTGCATGGTCTTACACCGATTCTTCTCCTGATTTCGTCGTTTCTTATGTTGTCTAGTTTCGTCACTCTTGCGGCTCTTCTCAGGCATTTCATCTCACATGTTGCAAGTCTTCCCTACTAGGGTGCTTTCAGCGCCCATGTCTAGCATTGATTAGAAAAATGTATTGACTTTCATCTGTATCTTTGGGTTGAACAGTAATGGTGATATCGTGTATGTCATTATGTTTCCTTCTGACATCTTGTTTCAATCTCTTTGTCTAATTTTTCGTTGTCTGTGAATATACTTCCCATGTAGTTAAATTCAGAAGGTTGCTACACTACAGTTTAGTCTATTGCCATATTTACTGGATTCGGTGATTTTGTCATTTTTTTTATTGTGTCTAGCTTGATATGACTTGCTGATTTTCATTGCTTCGGTTTTATGCGTATTTATTTTCATGTTATGCTTGGTACATGCTTTAGTGAGTGCGTTAATATGATTTTGTAACTGCTGTACATCTTCGTAAATAATACATTGAGCATCAACAAATAGCAATTCCTTGATTACGTTATTTAACTCTTCTTCCGATTCTTCTCTTATTTCTGAACTATTTACTATCTTGATTCGGGATTATTTTGTTATTCTGCCTATGCATATGTTAAAAAGTATGGGCAAAGCACACATCCTTGTCTTACCTCTGATTTTGTTTCGAAAGATGAAATATTCTCAATGTTCTTACCTTCATCAACACAAGATTTGTATAACCGCTTCATGTTGCTAAGGTAACGAGGTTCTGCTGTTTGGACTGGTTCAATAATGATGTCTGAAATATATTGTGTTTATTACATTATCACAATAGTAAAACTATTCAATGATTATCGATGATGATACAATTCTTGCAATGATGAAGATAATTGTGGTGTTTCAGATCGTCCTCATCAGGTGCCATGCCGACTGGCTTAGACGATCACGGCTCTCCACAGCTCTATATCTTCAGCATTATGTATAAAGATCGCTGTTGCTTTTTTACCGTGCCAGGTTGTCAAACTGTCTAATATTTTCTCACGTTATTGCCCTCTGTCTCTGTTGCTTTTAATCTTGCCTGTTGTGACTATGTTCTCCAAACCTCTTTATCTCATGAAGTCACTAAAAAATAAAGATTGACTTTTTTCTTATATTATTGACTTTTTTCTTATATTATTGATTTTTTTCTTACATCAATGACTTTTTTCTTATATTATTGACTGTTTTCTTATAGGATTGACTTTTTTCTTATTGACTTTTTTCTTATATTATTGACTTTTTTCTTATATTATTGACTTTTATCTTATATTATTGATTAAGGTCCATTTCACATTTGACTCTTTAAACACTCCCAGATCAGTTTTTCCATGGTATTCTCCGCATTTATTTCAGATAATAATTATAATTGCAGTTACATGGAAGTATTTCCTTAATACAAATGCAAAGCATAGAATGTAAATAAAAAGCTGTACGGTGAATTCGAGGATTTCTGAGATGCTGTTTTCGAGAATAATTTTATAAATAGAGTGAACAGATAATTAATGTAGATGCTTACAGAGAAGCTCCAGTACACGAATATAACACTAAAACAGAAGAATTAGTAAGTCAAGATTTATAGGGCATGTGATGAGAAAAGAAGAATTAGTAAGTCAAGATTTATAGGGCATGTGATGAGAAAAGAAGAATTAGTAAGTCAAGATTTATAGGGGATGTGATGAGAAAAGAAGAATTAGTAAGTCAAGATTTATAAGGCATGTGATGAGAAAAGAAGAATTAGTAAGTCAAGATTTATAGGGGATGTGATGAGAAAAGAAGAATTAGTAAGTCAAGATTTATAGGGCATGTGATGAGAAAAGAAGAATTAGTAAGTCAAGATTTATAGGGGATGTGATGAGAAAAGAAGAATTAGTAAGTCAAGATTTATAGGGCATGTGATGAGAAAAGAAGAATTAGTAAGTCAAGATTTATAAGGCATGTGATGAGAAAAGAAGAATTAGTAAGTCAAGATTTATAAGGCATGTGATGAGAAAAGAAGAATTAGTAAGTCAAGATTTATAGGGGATGTGATGAGAAAAGAAGAATTAGTAAGTCAAGATTTATAGGGGATGTGTTGAGAAAAGAAGAATTAGTAAGTCAAGATTTATAGGGCATGTGATGAGAAAAGAAGAATTAGTAAGTCAAGATTTATAAGGCATGTGATGAGAAAAGAAGAATTAGTAAGTCAAGATTTATAAGGCATGTGATGAGATACTCATTAGGAACACAACGTTCTGTAAATAATACGTTTCATGACATACATTTAAAACGTATAATTTCCGTATGTTTACTCATCCAGATTTGGCAGGACATCACAACATGTATACATTCTATTGTGTTCTGGAAAATAATGTGTCATTCTACTATTTGATTGATGCGATGTTATTTAGCGATTTTACAAACGGTCAGTAAGCAGGTCTATGTACAATCGTGATTGCCAGTCTGGTCATTTTTACAAACGGTCAGTAAGCAGGTCTATGTACAATCGTGATTGCTTGTATGGTCAGTTTTACAAACGGTCAGTAAGCAGGTCTATGTACAATCGTGATTGCTTGTCTGGTCAGTTTTACAAACGGTCTGTAAGCAGGTCTATGTACAATCGTGATTGCCTGTCTGGTCAGTTTTACAAACGGTCAGTAAGCAGGTCTATGTACAATCGTGATTGCCTGTCTGGTCAGTTTTACAAACGGTCAGTAAGCAGGTCTATGTATAATGGTGATTGCCTGTCTGGTCAGTTTTACAAACGGTCAGTAAGCAGGTCTATGTATAATGGTGATTGCCTGTCTGTTCAGTTTTACAAACGGTCAGTAAGCAGGTCTATGTACAATCGTGATTGCTTGTCTGGTCAGTTTTTAATGGAGAAAGCGTCTTGTTAATTTCCACTAAGCCGTCTACGCTCTGTTCATTAGCTCCCAGAGAGTGGCTATGCAAAATATTGCATCGAAACAACTACAGGAGATGCCAGAAGATGGTTTGATACACCGTAGGCTGCCGTAGGGTATACCCTACGGACTTTCTATAGGAGTTTACACTCTGAGCCAGAGAAACTCCCGTGCTAACCCGTAAGTTAGCGGGTGAATACGTACTTTAAAAAAACCCCAAATGTAAGCAATTGATGAGAAAGATTTCTTCTCACATAACAGCTTTCCATTCTGTAAATTTCCTTAGTCGATATACTTAGCACCTACGATATATCTGGAAAGAAAATACAAACAAACATTCTATTGGCATCCTGAACTATGCGCCAATACTCCGGTTACAACATTGCCGAATAATATATATATATATATATATATAATATATATATAAATATATATATATATATATATTTCTAACCAAAATATTTCTATAATCACGATATTTATCTATAATCGATATATTTGTTCCAATATGTAGACACTATTTCTCTATAATGGATATGTGTTCCAATATGTAGACACTATTTCTCTATAATCAATATCTGTATTCCAATATGTAGACATGTATTATATTTCTCTATAATCAAAAGCTTTATTATTACTTCAGTTAAGATCTTAAAAATTCTTGAGACTAACGGGAATTGAACCAGTCAGTTCTACGGCACCAAATCGCCTAGCAACAATTGCACACGCGTTTTTCAGTACTTGACTAGTCTCAAGAATTTTAAAAAAATTGTCCTCTGGCTTCCTAGTTAAATTTAAGATCTTAACTAGATTTAACAGTTTACCTACCTTTCATAACTATCTTGTTCTCATCCTCTGCAACATTGAAAGAGCCCATACGAGTCTTGCCATCAGGTAACACCAACTCCTTGATAAAGCGACCACAAGCGTATTCACCAAAATCCACACATGGGTCAATAGAGAGATTCATTTTGCTGACCATTGCGGCCGCTTTATGTGGTTATAGAATAATGATACAGTTTAATATCAAACATATAAAAAACGTTTTTACTATATCTTATTCAAGACTCAGCCATCAACCCTGCATTTGTTGCCTGTAATTATTGTCTTAAAATGCTAATACATTCAGTAGGTTGTCATTGATTTTTGAACGGTCCGAATGCACAACTAACCACAGAAGGTGTGAACGAGTTATCGTCTTGTCCGCTGAAAGGCATTCTTAAAAATTAGTATAACTTCTTTCTTAAGTTGACTTAGCGAGCCATAAAAAGTAAGTTAATGGCTGTTGAGGGTGTCTGTAGAATTTTTTGTCCTGTCAGTTGAAAGGTAAGGGCAGTCAATACGGATGTGTTTCACTATTTCGTTGGGATGAGAGTAGTGTCTACAAACGGGTAGTTTCTGGTGTCTCATACGGTTTAAATGGCTATTGACTCTTGCATGTTCTCTTTCAAACTGAATGATTTCTCCATCATAGTTTGTTTATATTGTCTTTGCCCTTTGATCGCGTCTATTGATCCTTGTCTTATGTCTATCCCTAATAGTTATGTCGTAGCTTCTACACTTGCCGTTGTCTATTATCTATCCGCAGTAGTGCTGACGTAGATTCCACACTTCCCGTTGAGCGTAGCGGTTTGTGAAGGAAATTTCGTCTACATGTCAGAGCCAGATATGTTGTTATGGTTGAGTTGTAATCATGTTTATTCAGAATGGTTTTGATTGTTAGTCGTGTAACTTAAACACAATTCGATCATGCATCACATTTGCCCATATGTTCAGTCAGATTATGTTGGTATTCTTGTCAAGAATATATCTCACTGTTCCCATACTACGAGTAAAATCAATTCTTCAACTTTCTGTCTCTTGTGCTGTTAATGAGCTAAGTTGTGACATTTTTCTCGAGCTTCATTGGCATCCCTTATATCCATGTATGTCTTTGCTGTTCTCTTTCACCTCTTCCCATGTTCTTGCCGGCGGTTACTACTTCTTTCGTTCACTTCAAACATGTCTATATCTATTTTGGTGTTTATTAAATCTTTTATCTTCACAACACATTCCCTAAAAATCTTGATTGACTATTTTTAAATTTGTGGTTTTTTTTTAACGCCAGCATATTTTATGACTTTTAAATTAGTTTTCATGGCTCTCCATGGAATATAATGTTTTTGGCAGATAGAACAGATAAATTGTCATGTTTTTGGCAGATATAACAGATAAATTGTCAGGTTTTTGGCAGATAGAACAGATAAATTGTCATGTTTTTGGCAGATAGAACAGATAAATTGTCATGCTTTTGGCAGATAGAACAGATAAATTGTCATGTTTTTGACAGATAGAACAGATAAATTGTCATGTTTTTGGCAGATAGAACAGATAAATTGCCATGTTTTTGGCAGATAGAGCAGATAAATTGTCAGGTTTTTGGCAGATAGAACAGATAAATTGTCATGTTTTTGGCAGATAGAACAGATAAATTGTCATGTTTTTGGCAGATAGAACAGATACATTGTCATGTTTTTGACAGATAGAACAGATAAATTGTCATGTTTTTGGCAGATAGAACAGATAAATTGTCATGTTTTTGAAAAAAATTATAGTATTTATCATTAAGCAGTGACCCCATCGAGACCAGCACCGTGCAGAGGTGATGGGGCTTAGTTCAGCCATCAGGGGCTGGAAACTAAGACTGGTCGGGCAGTCCCACTCGAGCAGGATCATAGTCCTGCCCTAGTAAGCAGAGTGCTGAAGACGGAGGCATCCAGCCAAAAGGCGCACAGAAAATCAGGATGCCACGCACAAAACACAATGGAAACATGTCTACATCTATAAATAGTTATGGTGCCTGCCCTGTGGCGGACGTTCAGGCAGGGACGGTGCCGGGCCCTATACCTCGAAAGGGCCCAACCTCAGTTACTGGAAGTCCTTCTCAATTGCCTCGAGGAGCCAGGAGGCAAGGGAATAGAGCTACTGGCCAAACAAACAAACGACCAATAAAAATAATGCACTGGAATGCTGAGGGTGTCAACAGTAAAAGAGATGGATACAGCAAAAAATTGGAACTTGAAAATGTCCTCAGTGAAGAACAAGTTAACATATGCTGTATCCAAGAAACACACCTCAGCAGTGACATAGCCTTCAAAATCAGAGGCTACCAGTGCTACCGATCTGACCGAAAGGACAGGCGAAAGGGTGGAATTCTGACACTTGTTAAAAACAATATCAGCGCATGTCAGCTGGAAGTATATATGGAAGGGGCAGAATACCAGATGCTCCACCTAAAAACAGACAGTGCAGAATTCCATCTCCTGAACTACTACTGCCCAAATGATAAACCAATGGCACTAGACACAATTCCAGACAAAGAGAAACTCATGGTGTGTGGTGACTTCAACAGCCACTCTCAGAGCTGGGGCTACGATCATATCGACAAGAGAGGTGAGGAACTTGAGAGCTGGCAGGATGAAAATAATCTCATCCTTATTAACCAGCCAGCAGACTCGCCAACCTTCTACTCAAGAGCATGGCACACCACCTCTACACCAGACCTGGCATTCCACTCACCAGGCTTGGAATGGAACATCACACGTGTTGTTGGAAAGCAGCTTGGAGGTAGTGACCACAGACCAGTATTTCTGGAAATCCACAATGAATTCACCAAGGACAGCAGCACGCTCACTAGGTGGAACTATAAAAGGGCAGACTGGAAAATGTACCAGCATTTAACCAGTGTTCTAGCTAAGGACATGAACTTGGACAAAGACATCAATAGAGCAGTGAGTGAATTTAATAGATGTATACTACATGCTGCTAGTAAAACCATACCCAGGGGGGCACGCAAAAACTACAAACCCTACTGGAATGATGAACTGGAAAAGCTGCAAAATGAGATGGAAACATCTAGACAGCAGGCTGAGAACAGACCTAGCCAAGAACATCACAACAAATATCAGCAAACAAAGGCTAAATTTCAAAGAGCCAAGTTACAAGCCAGACGGAGCAGCTGGAAAGAAAAAACAGAGTCGCTGAACCTAGAAAGAGATACTAGGAAATTATGGAAACTTGTAAAACAACTAAATGATGAAGGTACAGGGAGAAATACCAGGATCACACTTTATAAAGATAGAAACATTTTAACAGGTAAACATGCAGCTGATTACTTTGCAGATTCCTTTGCAGAAGACAATAACGTCAAAGTCAGCCCAGACAAACAACAGGAGGTTCGAGAGAACCAGCAAAACATTGGACAAGGTGAACCTATACCTGAAGTCATGGAGGCACCAATCACAATGAGAGAACTGGAGCATGCAATATCCAAATTGAAAATGAAAAAGTCCCCTGGAGCTGATGGAGTGTCCAATGAAATGATTAGAAACCTGGGAATTGCAGCAAGAGCAAAGCTACTGCAGATCTTTAACACAAGCTGGTCCACAGGTAATGTACCACAGGCGTGGAGAGAAGCAATAATGATACCACTCCTCAAATCAGGAAAAGATGGCAACACAGTCTCCAACTACAGGCCCATCAGCCTCACAAGCTGTCTATGTAAAACAATGGAACGCATTATCAATCTTAGGATGCAGTGGTACCTTGAAAGTGAAAACCTTCTGGTATCACAGCAAGCAGGTTTCAGACAGTGCTACTCTACTGAAGATCAGGCAACCTACCTCTCCCAAGAGATTGAGGATGCCTTCCAAGAAAAGAAACTGGTACTAGCAGCATGGATAGACCTCAGGAAAGCATTTGATAAGGTCTGGAAAGAAGGGCTCCTAAAGAAATTGCGAAATTGCAGGGTTAGCTCAAGAATGTACAAATGGGTAAAAGCATACCTGCATAATAGAAGAGCCAGGGTACAATTAGATGGTCGCAAGAGCAAGAAAGTTCTACTGCGTCATGGAGTCCCCCAGGGAGGAGTCCTGTCACCCACACTTTTCTTGGTTTACATCAATGACCTAGTTGCTGAACTACCACACGGGATCAAAGTGGCAATGTATGCTGACGACCTGGTGATCTGGTGCACGGAAGAACATGCAACAGTGGCCACTAAACAAATACAAAGAGCTATCGATGCCCTAACCTTATGGGCAAATAGATGGTGCGTCAGCATTAACACAGATAAGTGCAGCACTACACTCTTTACCCTCTCACCAAAACAAAAAGCAGGTCATATCAAGATAGATGGAGAGCTCTTGAAAGAAGACAAACAACCCACATACCTCGGAGTTACTTTTGATGATAAGCTGACATGGAAGCAGCACATAAACAAAGCAACAACAAAAGCCAGGAGGAAGCTAGCTATCCTGAGAAAACTAAGTGGAACCACATGGGGAGCCAGTGGAAATATACTCAGTAAAGTTTACCAGCAAGGCATAAGACCACACCTGGAATATGGTTCAGCTGCGTGGTGTCCTGCATCAAACACCACATTACAAGATCTAGATAAAGTGCAAAACCAGGCACTTAGAATAATGTTGGGAGCAATGAAATCAACACCCATAGCAGAGATGCAGAAAATGGGAAGAATGCAAACACTTGGCGAACGCAGAGACACAAAAGTACTAATTCAAGCAGAAAAGTTTCAGTGTATGCCAAGTCATCCAATGAAGGAAAGATTCCAAAATCTAGCAATGGGGCGACTGAAAAGGAGCAGCTTTATCCATCAAGCTAAACGACTCCGTAGACAACTTACAGACCTACCTGAAGTTGACAGCCCCTTAACGTCTGTACCAGAACAAACCCCGTGGAGTGAAAGACATGGAATGCCAATATACATTCAGACCCATGTGAAAGGAATACTAAGTGAGGACGAACAGAACAGTGTGCAGCGAATGACAGTCACCCTCAGTTTCCTGGATGAGGAATATCCACAAGATATATGGGTCAGAGTGTACACAGATGGGTCAGCACAGAATGCTGTGAGGAATGGAGGTGCAGGTGTATATATAGAATATCCACACAAGCCTAGAGATACAATCAGAACACCGACAGGAAAATTCTGCAATAATTATGATGCAGAAATCCAGGCAATTAGTGTGGCAGCTAAAAAAACTGCTGAACTCCAACTCCGGCCTACAGCCTGTGGTATTCCTGACAGATGCAAGGTCAGTGCTTCAAGCTCTCCAGTCTGGAAAACTAACAGACTTAAAGAAACTACTTAGCGAATTGTCTTACCAGTATAGGGTAACCATGCAGTGGATACCCTCTCACTGTGGAATACCAGGAAATGAAAAAGCAGACCAACTGGCTAAGGAAGGTGCTGCCGAAGACCAACCAGATATACCAATCACCTATCATCAGAAAAAACAGATGATAAAGTCAATAAGAAAGCCACAAACACCAACACAAGATGACTATCACATTATGAACAGATCAGAACAAGTTATAATTCTACGTCTCAGAACAGGACACAACCGACTCCGCAGTCACATGTATACAAAGTTCAAAATTGGCAACACAGCCATGTGTACATGTGGACAGGCAGCACAGAGTGCCAAACATATACTTCAAGAGTGTTCTGAGCATGAAACTCTGAGGCATACATATTGGCCAGAGGAAACAACACTGGAATCAAAGCTCTATGGGACACTGTATGAACTACAAAAGACAGTGAGTTTTATTAAGGAGACAGAATTACAGATATAGACATGTTTCAAGTGAACGAAAGAAGAAGAAGAAAAATTAAGCAGTGAGAATATTCCTGGTGTTTCAAAAGCACACAAACAAAGTAAACAATAGAAATACTGCCAAAAGTCGATCGAAGGAAATGAAGACAGTGGGGGAGCATTTCGCAAACTATTGTCTCACCTGTGATACAGTTTACTTTACGTAAAGGGGTAGAGAGTGAGTGGTGCACATGTCATTGTCTCACCTGTGATACAGTTTACTTTACGTAAAGGGGTAGAGAGTGAGGGGTGCACATGTCATTGTCTCACCTGTGATACAGTTTACTTTACGTAAAGGGGTAGAGAGTGAGGGGTGCACATGTCATTGTCTCACCTGTGATACAGTTTACTCTACGTAAAGGGGTAGAGAGTGAGTGGTGCACATGTCAAAGGTACAGAGTGGGGTTGTATACTTCATTGCTTCAGGTGAGATAAAATCCTCTGAAGCTATATGTCTCAACGTTTAGGAAGAAGTGCATAATTGTATGTGTATCAAGACTCCAGGGTGTAATGTGTATCATGACTCCAGAGTGTAATGTGTATCATGACTCCAGGGTGTAATGTGTATCATGACTCCAGGGTGTAATGTGTATCATGACTCCAGGGTGTAATGTGTATCATGACTCCAGGGTGTAATGTGTATCATGACTCCAGAGTGTAATGTGTATCATGACTCCAGGGTGTAATGTGTATCATGACTCCAGGGTGTAATGTGTATCATGACTCCAGAGTGTAATGTGTATCATGACTCCAGGGTGTAATGTGTATCATGACTCCAGGGTGTAATGTGTATCATGACTCCAGGGTGTAATGTGTATCATGACTCCATGGTGTAATGTGTATCATGACTCCAGGGTGTAATGTGTATCAAGACTCCAGGGTGTAATGTGTATCAAGACTCCAGGGTGTAATGTGTATCATGACTACAGGGTGTAATGTGTATCATGACTCCAGGGTGTAATGTGTATCATGACTCCAGGGTGTAATGTGTATCAAGACTCCAGAGTGTAATGTGTATCAAGACTCCAGGGTGTAATGTGTATCATGACTCCATGGTGTAATGTGTATCATGACTCCAGGGTGTAATGTGTATCAAGACTCCAGGGTGTAATGTGTATCAGGACTCCAGAGTGTAATGTGTATCAAGACTCCAGGGTGTAATGTGTATCATGACTCCAGAGTGTAATGTGTATCATGACTCCAGAGTGTATTGCGTATCATTACTCCAGAGTGTAAGATAGTCAGTCCCCACCGATGTGACGCCACTGATATCACACCGATATAGTAGACTATTTAGTTGGCGCCACTGCAACTGTCATCTACATACATACACCTACATATACATACATACATAAACATCTACTTACATACACCTACATATACATACATACATAAACATATACATACATACACCTACATATACATACATACACCTACATATTATTACATACACCTACATATACATAAACATACATACAATAGTTATATTCTTAAATCCTCATATTTAACATTGCCTCACAGGCAGGTAGTGATTCTTGGATTATGTGACAGGGAGACGTGGATATACAGGAAAGCTAAGAGAATACCAGATTTCCACAATCTTACATACAATCTATATTTTGAATAGGAATATAAAATAGAAATAGCTAAAAGTACCTTCAATGAAATCAAGAAAATATTATTATCTAAATATTGCAAACCAGTTAAAAATGAGAATTATAAAATGCTACATCTATTAATGTATGGCGCAGAAACATGGACAATAAACAAAGAATTGGAAGACAAGTGATGTCTTTAAGATGTGGAAATATAGACGAATATAGGGAACATCAAGGAAAGAGAAGAAAATGAACTAATACAATCTAAAACACTTAAGATAAAGAAAGCATTATTAAGGGAAATAAATATCAAGCAAATAAATTATTTTTGACACACTAAAAGACATGACACCTTGTTGCAGACTTTACTTGATGTTAATTTCGAGGGGACGCGAGCAAGAGGTAGGCATAGAAAGACTTAAGAGAGTAACATCACAAGATGGACAGGTTACAGTCTTGCAGAGTGCACCACCAAAACAGTACACAGGGGATGTTGAAGGTCTGTTACAGCTAACTTTCGTTGCGGAGACGGCATGTGGTGATGATGATATTTTCAAACCCAACGTTATATATAATGGATATTGTGAAACCCAACGTTATATATAATCTATATTGTGAAACCCAATATTCAGTGTCAAAACTCAATTATCTTTCAACTCATTTCACTACGTGTCTTGATGTCCGCGAGGTTTAAGTAAGGCCAATGCTTCATTTAATCTGTAGTCGTGTGTGTTAAGGAAAGGTGTAACCATAAAATCTGATGTGCCAATGAAATGTCCTTATTAAAGTCGCATTCTTGTCAAATGTATGTAGGTATCGCAACACTATGATCGTATCAGACAGTATTGCAGTATATATATATAAGATATTGTTAAGGTTTTACAGAAAGAGTCGGCTACCATGAAACGGGTGTAGCTTGTCACTGCCTAGAAATTCTTCTAACGATTATGTTGTTGTTCGTCCATCACATGATGATGATGACCATTTGTTACATCCACTTTTGAAAATTCAATTTTAGTAATGTCCTTGATTATGAGTTCGTAGATGGCTAATGAGCCCTATTCGAGCTGTAAATGTCCTTGGACAGTTCGGACATGGAATAACGACTGTAGACGGATCTTGGTCTATCCGTGACTTTCTTGCTGCATTTCTCTTCTTTTCACAAGATGATGCGCTCTTTTTTATTTTAGAACGCCATGTAGATCTATTTTGTGTAAGTTCTTCCCATGTATCGTGGTCTATTTCAAAGGCTTTCAGTGAGTTCTTTAACGAGTCCTTGTAACGCTTCCTTTGGCCACCTTGAGATCGTATACCCCTCTCTAGCTCACCATAGAGAAGTATCTTTGGCAGACGATGGTCTGGCATCGTGAATGTGAAAATGACTTGCACTGGGGATTTTGATTAAAGTGAGGAAGAGTTGTGCAAAGCGTCGCCCTCACTCTATTGACTCTAACGATTACAGCTGGTAAATGTATGATCCCCTTATATTCCAAACCCTTCTCCAGATCAACCCTGCGTGTTAATCTCATACTCATCCAGATATCAACTTTTGTTAAAATATAACAGCTGGTACCGTGTCTTTGATTGGATGGAAACATGAAATATATGCAAGGTGATAGATGATCCATCACATCAGCCAAGATGAGAGACTCTTTTTGAGATCACCACGCATGGCTATTGTCAAGAAGAAATTGGTTACATATTCTATGTGAAGTCACAACAATTCGTAGAACCCATTCGATATACACGATTTGCTGTACGAAGATTAATATATAGAAATCACATTTTAATTTACACCGATATCAGATGGATGAATTGTCTGCGGAACGTCAAACCACAGTAGCGTTCATGTAATCTTTCTTACGATATACATTGCATCTCGCAATGTTGTTTTCCTTGTTCCCCGTGTGGGCCCGATGACATAATTGGCTACTTTACTGCTTTACTTATTTATAGGTGATGGTTTAAATCTGTTTGACATAATTAAGCAGGGAATATATGACATAATTAAGCAGGGAATGTGTGACATAAATAAGCATGAAGTGTGTGACATAATTAAGCAGGGAATATGTGACATAATTAAGCAGGGAATATGTGACATAATTAAGCAGGGAATATGTGACATAATTAAGCAGGGAATATGTGACATAATTAAGCAGGGAATATGAAACATATTGACAACACAAATGTGATTGTTATTTATGTACATCCCCTACTAATGTGACATAATCAAATATGAACGGATGAACTAATGTGACATAATCAAATATGAACGGATGAACTAATGTGACAAAATAAAAAATGGACTGTTGAACTAATGTGATATAATCAAAATTGGACTGTTGAACTGGATGTTCAAGAGTGGTCAAGATTGATACAATCAAATAGTTGTAGGCTTCCATATGACTGGATCTTGGTTACAATGAGATAAAATATACATCTTATATAAATGTGTAGACTAAACTTGTGTAGAACGTTTCTATTGGAACTATTCCATACTCTTAGAGTTACCAAAACGCGAACGATAAAACCCCTTCTCCAATACAACAGTAATGCCTGGAAGGAGAACATTAACAAATTGCATTTTACAGTTCATAATTATGAAATAAGATTCATAATTCATAACTGTACTCATAAACTGTTATGTTATAGTTCTATAATTATTAAAAAAAACCAGAGAAGAATCAATAATTTAGTATGGAACGTAATACCATAAATAATAAATTATTTGTATTAGTGGATAGGTAAACATGTCTGAAAAATACCTACCACTACTCAAACAAAAATAATTAATACAGTATAATACAATGAATAATGTGGAAAGCGGTTGACGTTTCGATGTAAAATCTTCGTTTGATATTAAAATGTCAAGTTATTTTATCCATTAATTTTTAATAATTGTTCTTATCATATTATTGTTATTAGTAGCGATATGCATTTGTAACGCATGTTTTCCAATTCACTAATGTTATATTTTGCATAGTTATTTTATCTACAGAAATCTATCAAGTACTTTATAAAGAATGATTATATATATATTTATGACTTCCGGTAGGGACGTCCGTTGATGGAGGGTGTCTCTCTAATCAAGTCTGGGTCATTCCGTCGATCGTTGGATTAATCAACTAACATCGTAAAGTCCAGACCGATATGTGTAACAGAAGTCAGTTCATTGCAATTCTTTTTTCATTCCACGAAAATGCGCTTATTTAATTCCTGCGTTATTCCGATGCTATCATATGTATGTGAGAGCTGGAAAATCTCCTTATCTTCAGAAAAGAAATGATTGAGTTTCGAGAACAAATATCTTCGTAGGATAACTAACACCCATTGGAGTTAATTTAAATCGAATGATAAAATCAGAGAAGAGACACATCAAAACTTCATCACAGATGTTATCAGAAAACGCCGTTGGTCCTACATTGGACATGTCCTACGCGCAGACACCAACAGAATACACCACCAATCTCTTGAATGGATACCTACAGGCAAAAGAGCCAGGGGTAGACCAAAAGAAACACTCAGAAGAACAATAATTAGAGAAAGTAAAACAATAAATATCCATACTATTCAAGAACTGCACAGAATAACTTTGAACAGACAGAATTGGAGAGATCTGACCTCTGCCCTATGCCCTAACTTCAGCGCAAAAGGAAAATGAAATGAATGAACTTTATAAAGATGTTATGCGGTACAGACATATAGATTGAAACACATACATATAAAATATATAGACAGACGCAGAGAGATAGAAATGTATTCAGGCAGGATAAACATACATAATAGAGATTGATTGGAACGTAGCCCTGTGAGCGGGAATGCTGAAGTCAAGGCAATCATACGTACATGCCAATAACACAGATGTGGTGATTTACACGGTCGGGTCGATCATTCGCCATCAGTGGTGCACCTGGGGTTTAATCAACATTGTTTACCTAACATAATACATATAAATGATCAGAGATCAGCATAGCTAACATCTTCTCTTTTCGTTTTATATCCATTTATGCCTTGCAGAGTCATGGATAGAAGCGTCCTCTGAAGATGGTTTTATGACTTTCAGCGTCACGGGTAGAAGAGTTCTCTGGAGATTGCTTTATGACTTGCAGCGTCTTGGGTAGAAGAGTTCTTTAGAGATGGCTTTATAATTTGCAGCGTCAGGGGTAGACCAGTTCACTGGAGATTACTTTATGACTTGCAGCGTCAGGTTTAGAAGAGTTCTCTGGAGATGGCTTTATACCTTGAAACGTCAGGGGTAGAGGAGTTCTGTGGAGATGGATTTATGTTTTGCAACCTCAGGGGTAGAGGAGTTCTCAGGAGATGGATTTACGCCTTGAAACGTCAGGGGTAGAGGAGTTATCTGGAGATGGCGTTGTGCCTTGAAGCCTCAACAGTAGAGTAGTTCTCTGGATATGGTTTTATGCTTTACAGTCTCAAGGGGTAGAGATGTTCTCTGGAAGAAGGCTTTGTGTCTTGCAACTTCGGGAGTAGAAGACTTCCCTGCAGATGGCTTTTTCGTGTGATTTATATACGCTTTGTTTTCGTTGAAATTTTTATTTCTTTAATCCATTATTTGTAAGGTATTTTCCTTGCTTTGCATTTATCGTCTCTAAATATTAATATTTTCTGAGAGGCACTGTCAGATGGTAGCTTGAAAGCATATAAATACAGAATTAAGTAGTCTTCTGATGTCTTCTGAATGCGTAGACACATAATACATATAGACAATCAGACAGACAGATCAACATATGGGTTGATTGAAGGACTGATAGAGGAATGAATGAATACGTAGACACATAAATAATTGTGAAACAAGAAAGAAAAACAGATAACATTATATAGATGACATCACACCCACGCAGGCACACATACGGCGCACACACACACGCGTACGGTTTGACTCTCTTAACCTAAATCACTTCCGTTCTAGCTCGTAAGGCAGCAGGTAAGTGCTCGTGAAATAAACGTAAAGCATTGAGACAAACAAAAATGCATACACACATACAAATATAAGAACATATGCATTATATACATACATATATACACGCATACGCAACGGCATACATACATCTGTGCGTACATACACATATACGTATTATCATTTATACATATGCCATCATCATCTTCAAAGCTTAACCCGTCAAGATTGCAGCGGTGCCACTCTGTAACAAGAACCTATAACCCTTTAAGATTGCAGCGGTGCCACCCTGTAACAATAACCTATAACCCCTCAAGATTGCAGCGGTGCCACTCTGTAACAATAACCTATAACCCTTCAAGATTGCAGCGGTGCCACTCTGTAACAAGAACCTATAACCCGTCAAGATTGCAGCGGTGCCACTCTGTAACAAGAATCCATAACCCTTCAAGATTTCAGCGGTGCCACTCTGAAATCATCAACATACGAATAATGTCTTGCCTCTCTGGTGTCACTCAGTGTGTGAATAACCTTTATCATGTTCAGTCTTTCATATTATCAATACGCTTTTCCCTCTGATCACCTCTTCTCTTTCACCCCCAACTAATGTTTTCTGTGTATGATAGTTTGGAAAGGGAATCTTGTTTCATCACGTGGCCAAACGAAACAGGTTTTTGACACTTATCAACTGCAGTGAGATGTTATATTTGGTTTGTGACAGTATTTATTCTGCTTCTCACAGATGTGTTGGTTTTATGTTTAATGGATGTTCAATATTCGTCTGTGATACTTGTTTTCAAAGTCTGTATATAAATAAGTCTCTATTTCCCATGTAAAAAAAAGTAAAGTAGCCCATAGCATTTATTAATGCCGTAGGGGTGCGAGTTGTTAGCGATCTCACATTTCAGAGGCTCTGAAAATGAGGGCGGTAGCAATCTTCTCTCCCTCGCAGTCTTTACTTCCCGGATTAATCCGGTACCCAATAAATGCTGGGTCGACCTGGGAGCAGTTGTGATCTGAAAAACATTTCCGCCTCAACCCAGGACCACTCATATGCGAAGCCAGAGCGCTAACCACTGCGCTACGCGGCTCACCAATATTTGTAATAATATTTGTTTTCAAAGCCTGTATTCCCCTCTCTATGTCTAGTGTAACTGTCGAACTCTCACAGCGGTACAAAAGAATGTATATTATTATAGATAAGGTTTATATAGTTATATGTTTATATAGTTATAGTTAAACATATAGATAAGGTTTATATAGTTGTATGTTTATATAGTTATAGTTAAACATATAGATAAGGTTTATATAGTTGTATGTTTATATAGTTATAGTTAATATATAGATAAGGTTTATATAGTTGTATGTTTATATAGTTATAGTTAAACATATAGATACGGTTTATATAGTTGTATGTTTATATAGTTATAGTTAAACATATAGATAAGGTTTATATAGGTGTATGTTTATATAGTTATAATTAAACATATAGATAAGGTTTATATAGTTGTATGTTTATATAGTTATAGTTAAACATATAGATAAGGTTTATATAGTTGTATGTTTATATAGTTATAGTTAAACATATAGATAAGGTTTATATAGTTGTATGTTTATATAGTTATACATATAGATAAGGGTTATATAGTTGTATGTTTATATAGTTATAGTTAAACATATAGATAAAGTTTATATAGTTGTATGTTTATATAGTTATACATATAGATAAGGGTTATATAGTTGTATGTTTATATAGTTATAGTTAAACATATAGATAAGGTTTATATAGTTGTATGTTTATATAGTTATAGTTAAACATATAGATAATGTTTATATAGTTGTATGTTTATATAGTTATAGTTAAACATATAGATAAGGTTTATATAGTTGTATGTTTATATAGTTATAGTTAAACATATAGATAAGGTTTATATAGTTGTATGTTTATATAGTTATAGTTAAACATATAGATAATGTTTATATAGTTGTATGTTTATATAGTTATAGTTAAACATATAGATAAGGTTTATATAGTTGTATGTTTATATAGTTATAGTTAAACATATAGATAAGGTTTATATAGTTGTATGTTTATATAGTTATAGTTAAACATATAGATACGGTTTATATAGTTGTATGTTTATATAGTTATAGTTAAACATATAGATAAGGTTTATATAGTTGTATCTTCACTGTTGTATTTATTCTGCTCTTCCGTAAGTCAACGAATGTGAACAGTGCAACATAATCTCTATTACGTATAATATTGATTTCTGTATTAGTGCTTCTGTCGCTGATCAGATAAGATCATAATTATTTAAATGTATCAACTTCTTCTAATTTCTGCCTATTCATCTACATATTAACGGGGGTAGTGTTGTCATCTCTGTTCACTATTATGTTACTTTTTCGATATTTTTTTCCATACCAAATGTGTTTTCAAATTTTTATCACGTGTAGGACGCACGTTCTTGAAGTTCTTAAAAGCAGCCATAATATCAATGTCACCTGCAAACCTCATTGATCCCATTGATATATATATATATATATATAAATTTATATATAGATTAGGCAGTTAGAGACAGACGATCAGACAGGAAGATAGACATACAAACAGGCAGGCAGATCTAATCTTATGATATGATTTCGAATGATTGAACTCTCACCTGCGATGGTGCAATCAGGTGTGTTACAGAACTTAACTCCGGATTCTGCAAACAGATAAGAAACTGTCAGATCACAGAAACTTTTAAACATGAGAAATTATTAAAATGTTAAATTACAAACGAACACGAAAGACAAACATAAACAAAATAAATCATTCAATTAGGAATGTACATAACTTACGTTTATATTTCTTTAACCTTTACACCCGGCGAATTATCAAGAGCCGTTTAGAATTCAGGGACCCTTCAACCACTATGCTCACTTTTGTTATATATATTAATACTAGCGCTAATTCGATCTTTGCGTACACCACTGAGAGCTCCCCCCTTCCACAAATGTGGTCCAGGAGAGGGAAAAGTGCGTCTTTAGTGCGTTACACGCAAATCGATGGATACTGTATTGTATGCGCCTTTAGCGAAAGTTCAGCGAAAGTTGGTTTCTTAAAATATTGTTTGAGATTAGTTGCCTAAAATTTAGGACACATATTCTTAACATAAACCAAGAAAAAACATTAATTTGAATAATATAATAATAATAACAATAACAATATGATCAATAAAACAAGGGCCGTAGCGGTGCCACACTGAATATAGAGCCTGTCAGGGCCGTAGGGGTGCCACACTGAAGATAGAACCCGTGAGGGACGTAGGATTATCACACTGGAGACATAAGCAAAAAGAGCTCTCCAAACAACTCTATCTTCAGCCATTCGGAGAAGTGTAGAGAAATCAGTAATGACCATTACTTGATGTTATAGAGCCATGATTGTATCTGTCCTCCTCTCCTCCTTACACCTGAACTGTTCATTAAAATAATTTTAGAAAGTGAGTTGTGTCTCCTTACATATCCAAACCAGACACGTTTACTCTATTTAACTTCTATCAAAGGGGGGTTTCTTGATAACTAGCAAGTTTGTGTATTTGCTGCCGGGGGAATATATTTGCTTTATGTTTTATATAGCTAATTCTTAACAAACACATGTACCACTTGTTTTTATACGCCTGAATCTTTCTTAGCTTGTATTTACTCTGCATTGAAAGTCCAACTTTCACATCTTTATAAAAGTATACTTAGCACTAGAGATCTGAATAGATTGTTCTTTACTGTAATACTGATCTTATTTTTTATTTCAAATTATATTCAACCTTGCCATGACATTCATCGCCATCTCAAGTTTTAACGTAATCTAACTCCCGAAGTTGCCATCATCAAATATTTGTGAGCCGAGATATTTGAAGGTGATAACTTTTTTTTCTTCAAATGTTAAACGGGATATTGGTTGGATCTTGCTTGTATACACTAGTCAGCAATATCTTGCTTTTATCAATGTTAATATCCATGTCAAATTTTCGACGAACTTCACGAACTCCATGAACTAATTTGGAGTTAGTTCCTGGAGTTTTGATTTGGAACCAGCCAAGAGAGAGATATCATTGTCTTAATGCAAGCATATTGTGACCACAGTTAGAAAGTTATTTAGTCGTCGGATCATCATCCCTGCAAACTGGACATTCCCATAGTTGCTCCGCTCTCTCACTGAGTGTATCCGATTTACAGTTCTATTGACAGTACCGGTCTTATGCTGGTTGATCATCATTCTTCTGCGCCCTCCGAAATGTTCACTTCTAGCAACACCGCATTTCAAACCCTGATTTTTAATCCTGACCATTGAAAAGGAATCTCCATCCACACTAGTCTCACTCTCGCGTGCTATATCTCTTAAGAAGTTCAAAACGGCAGCTCGATCCATTGCCTGATTGCCCTGTGCCACAATCGCGCATTACGCTGGTTGATAATAATTATGATTTTACATCTGGAACTGTGTCAGCATATGCCCCAACTTAGCCGTTTTTCTACAACATACATGGAAAGAAGGCAGTAACTCTACTCGTTGCAACCTGAAATATAAGTTTAGAACATCGTTACCACACGATAGAGTTTCATAAAATAGAACTATGAAATTTCATCAATCATTTTATTAATAAACATCGAGACAGTCATTAAATTCGCCATTTTACAAGGCTGTTTGCCAATTAGCCTATAAGTCTTACAGCGTCGACGGTTTCGGTTCATCACATTCATCTAAAAAGATAAATATCAGATGTCAGAAACAAATCTAACTTCTTCAAATGCGATAGCTGCGGTAGCACAGGGTAAATATAGTTATAAAAAGAAATATGTATGTATGTTCACAATTAATAATACAACAACGTATCTTTAAGAAACAAGGCCATACGCCATTTCGACTACAAAGTCTTCATCGGGACGAAAGGCAGCAACTACACCTCAAACTTAGCGTAGAGACCCAATATCGTTGGCTATCTTTATAATTATAAAAGTATTCGAACTTACCTTGATCATTGTATTTGGTGTAGTAGTAAGCGAAGACAATAATGAAGATAACGGTTGTGATAAAGAACAACACTGCCAGAACTGCAGTAACCTTGTTCCATGCGCTCATGGGTTTTGAGAACCTGTGGAACAATAACAGTATTGTGTTTACATTTGTGAAATTATTTTATTTTATTGTGTTGATTCATATATGATAGAAAAATGATGAAATAATTGCCTAGTAGCACATAATTCTTACAACTGACGGGAAATGAACCAGGTCTGTTCTAGCAGCACCGAATCGCTTTGCAACACAAGTAAACAGGTTTTCCGTACTTGACCAACCACATCCCCAGTAGCACATGACTGACAAAAGCAAATGAGAGAAGCGCTGAAGAAGAAAGTGTACTCTTTCGAAAATAAATGTTTTTGAAAACTCTTAAATATTGGCTAGGAAGAATTCACGTGAAACATGCAAGTAAGAGAGGACACAAAACAGCAATATAGATTAATAACTTCTTAAACCAATAAGAAGAAATCGATATACTTATATATGACATGTACTTAAATGAATGAAAGCAGGCTGCAACTCAACGTATTAAAATGGGCACCAGATGGCAAACGAAAAAGAGGACATCCAATAGATACTCGTTGCAGACTACCCATCAAAGAGGGTATGAATATGGCTCGCAAAAACATGCAAGAATTACACACTATAGCATCACATCGCTCAAACGCCCGTGTGTTGTGGGGGCCCGAAAGGGCAGCAAAGAATAGCAACTGTTTACCTTCCATGCATGTCGTACAATGCGACTAAGGAGGTTATGGGATTGTTTTGGCTGTCCTATACCATATAGGGTCAGTGACTCAAAGTCATGCTGAAGTCGGATGTGTCAGGCCTAAAGGCACATATATCGCAGTAATGATGTAAACTATGATACACCACATTCCGTTCTATCGACTACATCCTGCTGATCTGCAGGAGTTTGAGAACGAACGCAGATGCAGAAGAAGATATCGCTCAAACTGGAGAGCTTTTTTCTGCCCTATGCACCGTGTTCGGCGCTAAAGGAACATCAGACAGATAGACAGAGAGACAGACAGACGGACGGACGGACGGACGGACGGACGGACAGACAGACAGACAGATATATAGATAGATAGATAGATAGATAGATAGATAGATAGATAGATAGATAGATAGATAAGTAGATAGATAGATAGATAGGTAGGCAGGCAGGCAGATAGGTAGATAGATAGATATACAGACAGATAAGTAGACAGACAGGCAGGCAGGCAGGTAGACAGACAGACAGAGAGACGGATGGATGGATAGATAGATAGATAGATGGTTGGATGGGTGGATAGATGGATGGATGGATGGATGGATGGATGGATGGATGGATGGATGGATAGATAGATAGATAGATAGATATATAGATAGATATATAGATAGATAGACATATCGTTATCTGCCTTGGGTATGAAAAGCTACAGAAGAATGTTACGTATACCATGGACAGCTGACAAGACAAACCAATAAATTTTAAGGTCAATAAACGTCGACGAGGGATGTCTTCTTAATAACATCCTAACATGAAAGCTGTGGTTTTTATTTGTGTGGACAGCATGGAAATATTAATAGCTGAAGGCAGAATTAACCGCAACAGTGGAAGAGGACACCAAAGACGACCATGGTGCAGTGATATATCAGATTGTTAAACTATATCTCAGCTGCGGCAGGTCAACTTGCCCAGAATTATGCAGTGTTCTGAGAATTCATAAGGAAGACCACGATCTGGAAAGAATATTTGACATGAGATAGATCTCGTGTATCGACTTCTGGGTGAGAAATGTGATTATCAATTGCTGACCAAAGCTATACATTTGTTTCTTTAGAGTCTATTGTCTTTCCCCAGGTGGTTTGTGATCCACTCTTGCCGTTAAGCGTAGGGGCGATTGGAGCTCGAGCTTGCGTTCTAAAGCCAAATGTGTGGCTTCGGCTGTGCTGTGACCGTGTCTGTACAGGATGTTCCTGACGTTTTCTATCCATCTTTTCCGTGGTCTTCCTCTGGCTGTGTACCCTGATCTCATTTGGTTCTATGCTTGTAGGGACAACTTTTCGTGATGCATTCTCATAATGTGTCCAAACAACTTGATCTGTTCTCTCTCTATGTAATCTGTACAAGATATTATACCTATTCTTTCCCTGATATATTCATTTCGCAATCTATCAAGCCTGGTGACCACGTCAGCTTTCATTTTCCGTAAACAGCTTTAATTTAATTTGGACTTTGCTAGATAACATTTACTCTTGTGGATAATCCATGAAGGACTCAAATATTTATTTTTAATGAACTCAAGTCGTCATCTACTGACATTTTTCAACATATTGACACGACATGGTCTGTGTTTCGACATTACACCTAATGTTTCATCATTTACATTACACTTGGAAATCTAAATGGTTTATGAATATGCTTCTCGACGTGAAAACTGTTCAAATAAACGTTCATCTACTATTTGGTATGACTGTTTAATTCTTGCGAGAGAAATGTGAGTCACTGTGTATGCTTCTTCTTCTTCTGTAAGTTTTACAAATTCTGACGTACAGCAGGATACAATCCAGATAACAAAACCTATTGCCTGATGGTTATACGTATGTACCACTAGGGGGAGCTTTTACAATTTCGATTATTTGTTAACCAATAGATTCGTAGGAGATCAAGGTGAGTCCATGTCCACGCTTCATATTCTTCCTCAATCTTCTCGTTTTCAATCTCCTGCAGATCAATATGATGTCGTCCAGAATAAGACATGTGTATAATTATGGTTTACAGCTTGACATCTGCGGCTATTGGTCTCACAAATATACTATGACAGGGATTATAAGTTACTTTGGCCATCTATGGGAAGGAAAAACCACTTTCTCCTCTTCAAAAACCTTGAACTCTTTCTTTTCAGGGTTGCTACAATGTTGAAATTGATTTTAAAAGGTACATTTTAGAAAAACATGGCCTGAATAACCAAAACTTCTAACTTTTCATGCGTTTACAACCAATAGTAAAACAATCAACTTTGATAAAAATATAACAAATTGACTAAGTGCCCTATAGTAGGATGAACTAATAATGCAACAAAATGATGACCACTATTAGAACACACTAGCCAATAGTATAAAAAATTGACCATTAGAAGAACGAAAACAATGACCTATTGAACAATGACATAATGAACAGAAATAACTAAAAGTTGAACAAATACACCAATAATAGAACACGTTGACTAAGATCAGAACAAATTAATAAAAAATGGAATACGTCGATCAATAACAGAATAAATCGACTACGATTAGAACACATTGACCAATAATACATCAAATTTGTCAGTAATAGACAAAATGGCCAAAAGTAGAACAAAATGGCCAAAAGTAGAACAGATTTACCTGTTGTAGAACAAATTTACCATATAGTAGAACAAATGTACCAATTGTAGAAGAAATTGACCATATAGTTGATACAGATTTACCAATTGTAGGACACATATAGTAGTACCGATTGACCAATTGTAGGACACATTGACCATATAGTAGTACCGAATGACCAATTGTAGGACACATTGACCATATAGTAGTACCGAATGACCAATTGTAGGACACATTGACCATATAGTAGTACCGATTGACCAATTGTAGAACGAATAAATTAACCAAAAACAGAACATATTGACAAACAGTAGAACAAACATATCAATAAAAGTACATCTATATCAATAATGGAACAAATTATGCAACAGTAGAATAAATAAACCAATAGTAGAACAAGGTGACCACTAGTTGAAGAAATTGATCAATTGTATATGGAACAAAACGACATCTAATACTACAAATTAACATCTAATAGTACAAATTGACTAAGAGTAGAACACATTTTTTTTAAAAATTGATAGGTGAGAGATCAATTATGTGTGCTAATAATAGAACAAAATGACCAATAGTAGAACAAGTTGATCAATAGTAGAACAAGTTGACCAATAGTAGAACAAGTTGATCAATAGTAGAACAAGTTGATCAATAGTAGAACAAGTTGATCAATAGTAAAACAAGTTGATCAATAGTAGAACAAGTTGATCAATAGTAGAACAAGTTGATCAATAGTAGAACAAGTTGATCAATAGTAGAACACGTTTACCAATAGTAGAACAAGTTGATCAATAGTGAAACAAGTTGATCAATAGTAGAACAAGTTGACCAATAGTAGAACAAATTTATCAATAATATACCAAATTGAACAATAGTTGAATATATTAACTAAAAATAGACAAATAGTGACGAAATTCACAAAAAGTAGAGCAAATTTAACATAGTAGAAAACTTCGACCAACAATACAATGAACTGACAATACAATGAACTGACAATACAATGAACTGACAATACAATGAACTGACAATACAATGAACTGACAATACAATGAACTGACAATACAATGAACTGACAATACAATGAACTGACAATACAATGAACTGACAATACAATGAACTGACAATACAATGAACTGACAATACAATGAACTGACAATACAATGAACTGACAATACAATGAACTGACAATACAATGACCATATTCTGGATTCCCTGCCTCGTAGGATATCCACAACATATTACAATGTCACAATGTTTGTACTGCCGAAGCTGGAAGTGTAGGGTCATTTCTGCGCACACAAAAATAATCTGCAGAAATCAAAATTAGTTCTGTGGACTACCTACATTTTGCTTGATAACTAGCAGAACCGATGCGGGCATCTGTGGCTATATTGATAGCGACGCAATGCAGTCGGGAAGAGGTTTAACTTTGAAGGTGGTGACAGAACGTGAAAATACAGCTTACAATAGTACTATCGATATAGTTAAAGACATCCGTCGTTCATTAAAAGTAGTTAACAACGCCGACGTCGGATGTGTCGGGAAATTGGTGGGAATAAAACGGTTACACGACGCACTTCCGTTCCATGGATTAATATAATAATAGTAATTCTTCTTCTTCTGCGTTCGTTCTCAAACTACTGCAGATCAGCAAGATGTAGTCCGGAGAACGAGATGTGTTGCGCATTAGTTTACGGCGATATCTGCTCCTTTCGACCGGACACATCCGACTTCAGCAAGGCTTTGGGTCACTGAATCTATATGGAATTGGACAGCCAACTCCATCCCATAACTTCATTAGTCGCCTAGTACGACACGCATGGAAGGTAAACAGTGTTGCTATTATTTGCTCCCCTTTCGGTCCACGACAACACACGGGCGTAATAATAGTATTAAATAGTAAAAAAATAACCCCTAATCATTCAGGGTCGTAGTTTTTCCATCTGGATTAACAGCAGAAACAAAATCTCCAAACATCCTCAGTCACTAGGAGGAATGTAGAAATATCAATCTCCAAACTTCCTCAGTCACTAGGAGGAATGTAGAAATATCTATCTCCAAACTTCCTCAGTCACTAGGAGTGTAGAAATATCAATCTCCAAACTTCCTCAGTCACTAGGAGGAGTGTAGAAATATCAATCTCCAAACTTCCTCAGTCACTAGGAGGAGTGTAGAAATATCAATCTCCAAACTTCCTCAGTCACTAGGAGGAGTTTAGAAATATCAATCTCCAAACTTCCTCTGTCACTAGGAGGAGTGTAGAAATATCAATCTCCAAACTTCCTCAGTCACTAGGAGGAGTGTAGAAATATCAATCTCCAAACTTCCTCAGTCACTAGGAGGAGTGTAGAAATATCAATCTCCAAACTTCCTCAGTCACTAGGAGGAGTGTAGAAATATCAATCTCCAAACTTCCTCAGTCACTAGGAGGAGTGTAGAAATATCAATCTCCAAACTTCCTCAGTCACTGGGAGGAGTGTAGAAATATCAATCTCCAAACTTCCTCAGTCACTAGGAGGAGTGTAGAAATATCAATCTCCAAACTTCCTCAGTCACTAGGAGGAGTGTAGAAATATTACACTCATACCATTCCTTGATGTTATCAATCAAGAATATCTCTGTCCCCATCTTTCTTGGACAACAACTTGTTGGACATCTAGTATGACCATTGTCCTGATATACGATAAATCCGGTTGTGAACATGAAAACAAATATAAACAAAATAGGAAACCATTGTTCTCATCATCATAAAGTGCCGTCTCCGCAACGAAGGTTGGCTGCAACGTATCTCCAACATCTCCTGTCTCTTGTCTTGGTGGTGCACTCTGCTAGACTGTAACCTGTCCATTTTGTAATGTTACTCTCCCACTTGTATCTCTGCCTACCTCTTGCTCGCTTCCCTTTGACGTTACCCTCAAGTAAGGTCTTCAATAGGGTGTCATGTCTTTTAATGTGTCCAAAGTATTTTATTTGCCTGATCTTTATTTCTCTTAGTAGTTCTTTCTTCATATTAAGTGTCTTTAGCACCTCTTTATTTGTTTTCTTCTCTTTCCATGATGTTCTCCATATTCTTCTATATACCCACATCTCAAAGGCATCAATTTTGTCTTCTAATTGTTTATTTAGTGTCCATGTTTCTGAGTCATACATTAATATGGATTAGATGTAGCATTTTATAATTCTCATTTTAAACTTGTTTGTAATTTGTTTAGATATTAATAATTTCCTCATGTCGTTGAAGGTACTTTTAGCCATTCCTATTCTCCTTTTAACTTCTGTTTCACATCTGCCATCATTTGTGACTATGTGTCCAAGATATTGATACTGTTTTACTTGTTGTAGTTTCTCTCCCTGTATGTTTATGTTTACCTCCTGTTCTTCTGTGTCTTTGCTGATTATCATGGTTTTTGTTTTTTGAATGTTTATATCCAGTCCATATTCATTACTTGATTTATTGACTTGATCTATTAGTCTTTGTAGTTCATGTTCACTTTCTGCTAAAAGAACAGTGTCATCTGCATATCTAATGTTGTTCTGATATAGGATAAATCCAGAGTAATTTTGTCAGCGAAAACAAAGAAAACAAATCTGAAAAAAAGTATCTAAAATACTGTTCTTTGACCCATTTTCATTGAGGTATCAGACATATCTAATTTTAAAAAGTGTTTTGAAATCTTCGTAATTTTATTTGCGTTCTTACAACTGCCAATTTTTCAGAGAACGTGATGGCATGAAATCTAGCACAAACGAGGCAGATACGACTAAATAAATGTTACATCACGAAGGCAAATATAACAGCAGTTTGGAGGCTTAGGAAGGACATAAGAATGTCCCACTGCAACACGTGTGAATCAAGAACCAGTGTCGTCGTATTGAGTACCGCATCGTAACCAGGAAAGAGAGAATATGTTAGCACAGCTGTGACCTTACATGCATCTCGTAGCCTGTTATAGTAATAGGTGTGTTATACCAAACATCAAAGTGACTGAAATACACTGATGAATTCGGGGATAGTCACCCGACACGTGCATATAACGCGGAATAATTTATTCATTGCCACCTGAAACCACATACATTGTAATCTACAATCACATACATTGCAAGATACAACCACATACATTGCAAGATACAACCAAATACATTGCAAGATACAACCACATACATTGCAAGATACAGCCACATACATTGGAAGATACAACCACATACATTGCAAGATACAACCACATACATTGCAAGCTACAACCACAGACATTGCAAGATATAACCACATACATTGCAAGATACAAACACAGACATTGCAAGATATAACACATACATTGGAAGATACAACCACAGACATTGCAAGATATAACACATACATTGGAAGATACAACCACAGACATTGCAAGAAACAACCACATACATTGCAAGATACACGCCCAGACATTGCAAGATACAACCACATACATTGCAAGATACAACCACATACATTGCAAGATACACGCCCAGACATTGCAAGATACAACCACATACATTGCAAGATACAACCACAGACATTGCAAGATACAACCACAGACATTGCAAGATACAACCACAGACATTGCAAGATACAACCACATATATTGCACGATACAAGCACAAACATTGAGCACTTCAACCACGTACATTGAACCCTGCAACCACATTCATTGCACCGTTCAACCACACTGATTAAACAGTCATCGTAATTGTTAATTAAACTACCCCCGCTCCCTTTCAAAAAAAGGATGCCATTAACCACCAGTATTAAGCGTGTAGTAATTCTCCATTGTCTCGTACAAGGATGCCATTAACCACCAGTATTAAGCGTGTAGTAATTCTCCATTGTCTCGTACAAGGATGTCAATAACCACCAGTATTAAGCGTGTAGTAATTCTCCATTGTCTCGTACAAGGATGTCAATAACCACCAGTATTAAGCGTGTAGTAATTCTCCATTGTCTCGTACAAGGATGTCATTAACCACCAGTATTAAGCGTGTAGTAAATCTCCATTGTCTCGTAAAAGAAACACAGCAGACAATCTTGATTTTCTTAAGGTGAAATAATCAACATGATCACCATCACCATCAAAATCATCACCACCAACAACGTCATCCACACTATCAGAATCACAACCGCCAACAACATAATCATCATAGCAGCCAAAATCACCATCATAATCATCAATGTCATCATCAAAATAATCATCATAAAGATCAAATTCATCACCATTACTCTGATCAACATAAAAATCATCAGCATCATAGCCAACATCAAAATCAACACCGCATCATCATGATCATCAAAACAACCATCACCATCCTCATTATTATCATCAAAAAAATCATCGTTAAAATCAAATTCATCACCACCATCACTACAACCATGACATACATCAAAACATCAACAGTATCACCATCATGATCATAGGTTTTATCTTTAACATGTAAATATGCATCTAAACATTTATTTTAGCAAACAGGCTCATATAATGCCGATTGATAACTCAACTCTCATTTGACTGTGGCACCACTTAACTAAGAAACATCTCTAGTATACTTTCTGTATGTTTGATTCATGTGGTTCTATGATATAAACGGATTGAAACAACTAATCAAGAACACAAATAAATACAGCGAATCACTTATATTTAAACGAGAAAAATAAATTGTCAACAGATATACCACCACTCGAACAAAACATCAGAATAGACAATACCCAGATAGAATGTGTGGATAAATTTGAATACTTAGGAGCAAACATCAACAGTGCAGGAGACTGCATGGCAGAAATAAGGAAGAGATTGGCTATTGCATATTGTAAAATAACATGTTTGAAAAACATGTTGTAAAATACGGTTGTGAAACATGTGCCCTAATTAAAACAGCGGCAAAGACAATCAAAGCCATTGAGATGGAATGCTATAAAAAGATACTTAGAATATCATGAAAAAAAAAAAAAGGAAAAACTCGGATATTATAATCACATTGAAGATTACAGAGTGTTTGTTACTAAATACAATAGTAAAAAGAAAACTACACATGTTCGGTCATATAAAGAGACACATCTGCTTAGAAAGACATATAATGGAGGGCGTATAAGAAATTAAGACACAAATAATAATATTTAACGATCGAGATTCTTGTTCCTGGGAGATACATGGGAGCCGCGTAGCGCAGTGGTTAGTGCACTGGCTTCGCATATGAGTGGTCCTGGGTTCATTCCCCAGTTGAGGAGGAAATGTTTCTCAGATTGCAACGGCCCCTAGGTCGACCCAGCCTTAAATGGGTATCGGATTACTCCGGGAAGTAAAGACTGCGAGGGCGAGGAGATGGCTACCGTCCTCATTTGCAGAGCCTCTGAAATGTGAGATCGCTAACATCTCACACCCCTATGGCATTAATAAATGCTATAGGTTACTTTACTTTTACCTTGGATGAAGAGAAAGGGCAGACCAAGAAGATGATGGACTGACGACATTAAAGATAACATGAAAACGTTGTTGGAAAATGCTAGCCGCTTGGCTAGAAGGGTTCATGTAGTTCATTGGGAAGATACCGTTCTGGAGAGAATGCATCACATGACACACATGTCTGATTTGCAATAAAATACCTTAAAATATTCATGAATACCTTGTAATCCCAATAATTACGGTGCAGTGAACTGTTCAACGGCGGATTAAAAAAAAACATAATAGAAAGATATAACGTGTGACTATGGGCTCCTAGTGTGTAATGTTTTGTTTTCTGATGTCGTAGATTTGGCGCGCTATCCATGGTTGCAGTACATATCTATGCCTCATAAACTACAGACTTTGAAACATCCTTGAACAGAATTTCGCCGCATGGGAAATGAGGTGCCTGAAAACACTGGGGGGTAGCAAGAGAGATTGAATCAACATGACACTATAAGAAATCTGATGGAAACAATATCGTGCAAATAATACATAGACACAGAAAATATCAAATGGTTCGGCAACCTGATCAGAATGGAAACATCGCATTCCATCAATAGCTTTAAATAAAAGAAGATATGATAAGAGAAACAGGGGAAGACCAAGGCGAAGATGGTTGGTTGGTTGGTTGGTTGCTGATCCAGCGGTCCATGGGCTCATGCCCTTTGACCTAATGGCATTATATTGCTGAGAAGTCTGTGGATTTTCGGCCCACCCCGGGACAGAACCAGATAATAAATATCACACCTGCAGGAAGGTAGGTTTCAACCTATGCACTGCGCCTAGCCACTGTAGCCAAGATAGGGTTCACTGTGCTCATTCCCCGCCACCAATTGACTACTGGTTATGCCGAACTTCTCTAGCTCCAGGCATGCAACCAAATGTTGAAGTCAAAAGGATTGTCACGTCCTGAATCACTGTGCCTCTATGATGGGCCTCAGCCATAGGAAAAAACAGTGATGTCAGTTTCCTCCTCCCCAGTGCTGCACAGTACATCTCTGGCTCCCTCCCAACCACAGAGGGTGCATACATATATATTCAGGCAAACATGAAAAACATTTCAACAACAAAACAAAATCATAACTGTATAGATGACGTGCCATGAAGCTTCTCTAAGAATATAGTCTCAATATAACGGCATGTCATCCACTAAGGTTTTCTGTTGCATGGGTGGTATGTCTAGTGGGACATTGGTGAGACCCACAGACGCAATCACATGCGTGTGGCGAAGATGGACAGATGACATCAGAGAAATAATAGAATACGAAGGATGTACTTTCGAGGCAGACCACGAAAACGATGGACCGCCGAAATGAAAGAGGCGACAAACATCACAATATACTCAGCACACACGACAGCAATTTCCAGAAAACTCATCTACCCTTCACGCTGAATGGCAATAAAGGCTTTAGCGAATAGATTTGTAGAGAGACTATTATTTCAATTTTCATCGCGCTGGCAAAAAATCATAAACTCACCAAAAAATCATAAACTCACCAAAAAATCATAAACTCACCAAAAAAATCATAAACTCACCAAAAAATCATAAACTCACCAAAAAAATCATAAATATAAAGAGAGACACGCATATATCTAAATAATAGTGTTAAAAGTTACACGAGTTAATCGATCTGACATAGTTAATGCGCTTAAGAGTCTGTTCACACGACTGTCGAGATTTGTGCAAAGATCGTGACAGCCAGAGAAACGTACGATCGTAATAGATATACGAAACGACTCATAAATCAGCAGCGAGCATCGAACCGGAGGAACTGTCAGCGGCAACAGTTTGATGGATGTAATGAGACGTTGATACGATCAAATATCGACTTGTCTGAAGTAAGCTGATGACAGCTGATGTCATAACTTATAACTGATTCATCTAGCCACATGTGACAGCTGATGTCATAACTTATAACTGATTCATCTAGCCACATGTGACAGCTGACGCACGGGAAGAAGAAATAGTAAGAGAGAGAGAGAGAGAGAGAGAGAGCAGAGAAAGAGAGAGAGAGAGAGAGAAGAGAAAGAGAGAGAGAGCAGAGAAAGAGAGTCAAGAATAAAACATACATCATTGACTACAGATATAGACATTTGATGCATCAGTCTTGCATGTTGTGATTCTGTTAGGTTCAGAGCTTCGATGTTTCATTCTTGTATCTTGGTTTATTGTTGATACGTAGATTTGTTAAACACGTCTTGTTCTTGTTCTTCTTCGTCAGCGTTCGCTCTCAAATAACCACAACGAATATTTCGTGTGATTTCCACCAGGGAGCGTGAAGTACGTTGTGCTGCAAGTTCCACAGTAAAACTGTGATTATTTGCACCCCAGTTGGCAGGGCCGGTCTTAGGCCATTGCAACCTATGCGGCCGCAGTGGGCCCCGCACTTCATAGGCCCATAAATTCATATTAGAATATATTTTATTATCCTCTTCCCTATCCAGAATGGGCCCGCGCAATCCGTTTCGCATTGGGCCCCTCAATTGTTAGGGTCGGCCCTGCCGGTTGGCCACTAGTGGTCAGGACGTCCGAGGTCCAGCACATCCGTTTTCGTCATTCCTTTATTTCGGGTGTGGTCCCTAGTCCGTGACAGCCTGTGTATCTGTCGCCGGGCACGCTGGTGTGTAGTGCCTCTTTGCCAAGACGTTTGTCGAGCGCGTCTATCTGGCACGAGGTGCTCCACCGTCTATAACCACATAGACTATAACCCATCTCGTGCAATTAGACGAAGTCTGCCTGTGTCCATCGGGTACTGAACCTTTTCTCATCCGCGAGCCTGGTTCCGTATGAGGAAGAACTCGCCAGAAGAGTTGGACCCTGGCTCGTTCGCCCTCCTACCCGAGGCGTCGTTCACAGACATCGTGAACCCCTCGCACAAGTTTGAGTCTCACACCACGCGTCTGAGAGCAAGACGTTCTCGAGCTGAGCGACCTTGTCCCAATAGCGCCTGAGCCCATCAGATACTGAACCCTTTCTCTCTGCAAGTGTATTTCTGGTATAGGAAAGCTTGACAATAGAGTTGGGCCAGGACTGCCATCGTTGTCCCCTTCGTGCCTAAGCCCATCGGGTTCGGAACCCTTTCTCTTCGCGAACATATTTCCGGTATAGGAAGGCTCGACATTAGAGTTGGTTTAGGTTTTCTTGCTTTTCCGAGCACCCACGATTGGATCTGGGTCTCTGCTTATAAGGATCACAGGTAACTAGAAGCTCGTCTTGAGCTAACAGAGCTTATAGTTCCCATTACCTGGGAACTTTTCACTTTTCATTTGCATGTCGCGCTGCCCTCTGGCGCTGTTCTGCTCTTTCATTGTGTCATTGTACTCATTATGACATATATTTGTTTCTCTCCATGCATCCACCTTTACGTGCCTTTTACATTGGCCGCCCCTCCAATGTTCTGACTGGACTAACAGGCGTCACTGTATGTCGACAGTGTCGCTGTATTTGGTGATGCAAATGGTGTCGGAGATATTGTCTGTCTCTTTTGCAGTCAAATCTATTTCCATCTGCTTCCTCCACATTCTCGGACACGATCCCCAAACGATTTGGCCAGAATCAGCTCGAGCTGCTGTTTTCTGTTACCAGGGTGCACCGCGAGGAGGTACATTTGGGGTCTTGGTTATCTGCTAACCCTGCGTCCGCCTAGATCATTGCGTTCCCTTTGCACCCCAAACCCGTCTTGTATCTTGTGGTATAGTTGATACAGAGATATGTTTTATCTGTCCGGGTATCTTGTGGTATAGTTGATACAGAGATATGTTTTATCTGTCCGGGTATCTTGTGGTATAGTTGATACAGAGATATGTTTTATCTGTCCGGGTATCTTGTGGTATAGTTGATACAGAGATGATATGTTTTATCTGTCCGGGTATCTTTTGTATCCTAAAATCACGCATACCTACTGAAAGCTACTTAAATTAGAGCACCAAATAACACACCAATAATATACCAATATCCGGGGACTATAAGAATAGTTTTTCAAAGCATGTGTATTATGTAACAGACATTGGATGTCCTCCCCAAAGATGTCGTGAAGTCTTGGGGGAAAATGACTGTTATTGTACTCCAATGGTTGCTGTACACTCTCAACAATCTTCTGCTCTGAACGATCACCCCGGCTCCACCTGCTTATATTTTTAACCTTTCTGTTCTACTACACCAGACTACACTGGACTTCAGATGAGTTATTTTGTTTTTGAAATCCCTTAGAATTCCCTGTTTGAATTATACTCCTGGTACAATACGGGCAGCCGAGCCAACATTATTTAGTGAAAATGAAATAATATAATATTAAAAGTTCGAATGTAGCGAAAAAACTAAACAGGGGCAGATAAGCAGTGTTAGAATAAATATTTAAAAAGATTGTCTTTTGTTTTTCCCCAGGTGAATGATTGTTGTTCATTCACACTTGCCGTTAAGCGTAGGGGTGGTAGCTTAAACTGTCGTTTCAAGGCCACATGTGTCGCCGAGGTTGCATTTAGTCCATGTTTGTTCAAGGTTATCTTAATGTTTTCTATCCACCGTTTTCTTGGACTATATTTGGCTTTACGCTCGAATATTCTTGTATTATATGCTCTTATTGGTATTTGGTTTGGCTTCATTCTCATAAGGTGACTGAACAATTTTACTTGCTGTCTCTTAATATGTTTGATACATGAAATTATACCAACTCTTTTCCTAATTTCTTCATTTCTTAGTTTATCTAGTTTGGTACCCATTGCAGCTTTTCTCAGACACTTCATTTCACATGTGACGATTTTTCTTTGCTGCGAAGCGGTTAATGGCACGTCATCTATACAATCCCGTTGTCGTAACCTTCGATAACAGTTACCATGTTGTTCCGACAGACCGACGTTGTGCTTGAACTAGTTACGGGCACGGCGTGGGTGGACAGAACAACAAAGAAACATGTTGCAAGGGCCAGAGTTGTGCCGTGATGTTGACGTCTGTTTTTGTGGCATTAGACTCGAAACACCATCAAGTCGGATGACTGTTGGAACAGAGGGCGGAGCACTTATGGGAATGTCCCACGTGCTGTGAGGCCAGATTCTAATCAATAAATCCAGAATTAAGAAGACACGAAAAATATAAATAGGAATTTATGAATTGTGATATCTAGAGTTCGACTCATTGTGAGAACTGGGGTTTTTTTGCGACTCATTGTGAGAAATGGGTTTTTTTGCGACTCATTGTGAGAACTGGTTTTTTTCGCGACTCATTGTGAGAAATGGGGTTTTTTGCGACTCATTATGAGAACTGGGGTTTCTTGCGACTCATTGTGAGAACTGGGGGTTTTTTACGACTCATTGTGAGAACTGGGGTGTTTTTGCGACTCATTTTGATAGCTGGGTTTTTTTCGGTCGGAAGGTAAATTCTAAGTATACCACGTACATACCTAGCGAAAGCCATGTAACGCGAGCTTAATCCCAGCCTGTACTATTACCGTGTACTCTATAACTGTAACACATGCATTAATGATAATTTTTGTTCTATAGTTTCAGTCAGTGGCGCAGCGTAACTTTTCTGTAGTGGGGACATCGAGATACCTCTTTTTTAAATAGGTAGGTAGCTCACCCTTTTTTGTTATGTCACACCAGAAACATATTGTTACTTCTGTGTAAACTGAATTCCAGCTTCTGTTTACATACAACTATTATCGAATGAATGAGTGGTTGCGCGCCCGTGTATTGACGTGGCTCGAAATGGGAGCAAAGAATAGCAACACTGTTTACCTTCGACGCATGTCGTAAAAGGCGACTAAGGAGGTTATGGGATGGAGTTGGGTGTCCCATCCCATATAGAGTCACTGACCCAAAGCCATGCTGAAGTCGGATGTGTCAGGCCGAAAGGCGCAGATATCGCAACAATGCTGTAAACCATGACAGAACGCATTCCGTTCTCCAGACTACATCCTGATAATCTGCAGGAGTTTGAGAACGAACGCAGAAGAAGAAGAAGTGGTTGCAAGCATTGCATGTTTGAAGACACAATCTCAGGTTTTGATTCCTTGTATTTGTACTTCTTCCGATAGCAAATGTTTGATTCGTCCAACCTATGAAATGGCTCATTGTGTAATAAATGATGTTTTGAGAACTGATGTTTTACTGCTTTTCTGATAATGTTGCTTAAATGACTAATGCCAACCTTGCACAATCCTTAGATTTTGGCCGAAACACTGGACAGCAAAAGATGATATGTTTGTCATCGCTGACAGTTATCCAAGGAAATATTTCAATCCAGGTCGATTTCAATATTCGATTTCTATTATTACGAAATTTTTTAATTGACAAACACGGAATTGGTCTTTGCAATCTCGACGAACATCGTTGTTCATATAACAGAAGTCCTGACAACAAGTGGCCAACCGATTTGCAAATATCACAGTTCTACTGTGGAACTTGCAGCACAACGTACTTCACGCTCCCCGACGGAAATCACACGAAATATTCGTTGTGGTTATATGAGAGCGAACGCTGAAGAAGAAGAAGATATAACAGATTACACAGATAAGTTGTTCATATGATAAATTACTCACGGGAGTTGTTCATATGATAAATTACTCACGGGAGTTGTTCATATGATAAATTACTCACGGGAGTTGTTCATATGATAAATTACTCACGGGAGTTGTTCATATGATAAATTACTCACGGGAGTTGTTCATATGATAAATTACTCACGGGAGTTGTTCATATGATAAATTACTCACGGGAGTTGTTCATATGATAAATTACACACAGAAATTGTCACAAGAAAGTAAAATTATTAGAGTAGGGTAAATTGTCTTTGTACATATTTCAACAGTTAATCAGAACACAACTAATTGCACACACACACACCACATCTACACAAACACACACAAATACTAGTTTATGGCTTATGCACACGTATAACAGATAGAGGTTTTCAGTTTGCAATTCTCAGAAAACGCGTCATCGTAAATTATTTCTAAACGTATGATTGGTCTGATCAGTGTTTTTACGACAGTGCAGTAGATATTTAAAATTCAACGGGTTTTCCAACATCTGCTTCACCAGGCGTCCACAAAAACTTATTGGCACTATAAATTTGAAGCCAAGAATATGTGGCGTCCAAACAACAACAACAAAAATATGACAATAGGAAAAAAGAAAGACTTTAAGTGGTATAAAGTCTTTTGTTTTTCCTATTGTCATAGTCTAATGTTTTTAAGTTTTTCTTATGGACGGCAAATATTCTTTGATTGAAATTTATGGTGCAGATAGACAGTTTTTGTGGACCTTAAAGGCTTGTGTCTTAACGCTTCAAAGGCGGATACTTAGTTGTTTTTTTTCACGGCCGAGTTTCTGTCAAATAACGAATAAACCAGCATTTATCTTTTTGTAATGTTGTTAGCAAATAAATAATGCTATGTGTTTGTTATGTACGATGTTTAAAGGCGACGCCGAGCGCTTTGACGTTTATTGACGCCACGCCACTGCTTTAAGTTATCCTTATCATACGCAATGGATAATCCACTTGTCAGAATACTTTCCTCGGGGTAGATTTGTGTTAATTATTCATGGTTCACATGTGATTCTATTAGCCCAGATATTAGTTATAACATAAAGCACATCTGCTGGAAGGCTACTGTTAAAAGTGCATGATGATGAAGATGGTGATGGTGAGATGTCAGTGTTGATATCGTTAAAGATAACATTCATGGTTATTATAATGGCAATGACGATGTTGATATCACGACAATAAAAATGAAGACAATAATAAAGTTATTGAAGAACAGTCAGGGTACAAGATCAGTGGAAAAATAATACACAGGCTATGCTACGAAGATGTAATTGTCATGTTCGCAGACAGTAATAAATTAAGTTACAAACACAAACAGATGATGTAGACATATAGTTACAAACACAAACAGATGATGTAGACATATAGTTACAAACACAAACAGATGATGTAGACATATAGTTACAAACACAAACAGATGACGTAGACATATAGTTACACACACAAACAGGTGATGTAGACATATAGTTACAAACACAAACAGATGATGTAGACATATAGTTACACACACAAACAGGTGATGTAGACATATAGTTACAAACACAAACAGGTGATGTAGACATATAGTTACACACACAAAAGGATGATGTAGACATATAGTTACACACACAAACAGGTGATGTAGACATATAGTTACAAACACAAACAGATGATGTAGACAAATAGTTACAAACAGATGATGTAGACAAATAGTTACAAACACAAACGGATGATGTAGACAAATAGTTACAAACACAAACAGATGATGTAGACATATAGTTACAAACACAAACAGATGATGTAGACATATAGTTACAAACACAAACAGATGATGTAGACATATAGTTACACACACAAACAGGTGATGTAGACATATAGTTACAAACACAAACAGATGATGTAGACAAATAGTTACAAACAGATGATGTAGACAAATAGTTACAAACACAAACGGATGATGTAGACAAATAGTTACAAACACAAACAGATGATGTAGACATATAGTTACAAACACAAACAGATGATGTAGACATATAGTTACAAACAGATGATGTAGACAAAGAGTTATACACACAAACAGGTGATGTAGACAAATAGTTACAAACACAAACAGATGATGTAGACAAATAGTTACACACACAAACAGATGATGTAGACAAATAGTTACACACACAAACAGGTGATGTAGACAAATAGTTACACACACAAACATGTGATGTAGACAACTAGTTACAAAAAGATGATGTAGACAAATAGTTACAAACACAAACAGATGATGTAAACATATAGTGTAAAGTATGTTGAGCTGAGTAATAACAGCAATAACACTAGTCTGAAACTGTTGTCATCGTCGCCTGCACACACCATCGACAAGTAACAATACACAGGTCTAGAACTGTTGGCATCATCGCCTGCACACACCATCGACAAGTAACAATACACAGGTCTAGAACTGTTGGCCGTCAGCGCCTGCACACACCATCGACAAGTAACAATACACAGGTCTAGAACTGTTGGCACCATTGCCTGCACACACCATCGACAAGTAACAATACACAGGTCTAGAACTGTTGGTATCATCGCCTGCACACACCATCGACAAGTAACAATACACATGTCTAGAACTGTTGGCATCATCGCCTGCACACACCATCGACAAGTAACAATACACAGGTCTAGAACTGTTGGCATCATCGCCTGCACACACCATCGACAAGTAACAATACACATGTCTGAAACTGTTGTTATAATTGCCTGAACTACCAGCGACAAGTAACAATAGACAGGTCTGTAACTGTAGTCATCATTGACTGTACACACAATAAAGATAAAAGTCTGAAACTGATGACATCATCTCCTACACACATCAGAGAGATACAAGTTTGCTACTACAATAATCAAAGTTTTCATATAGTAATGATACAATCGTGTTTTACGTTTCTGAATATACTCAGCAGGCACAATATTAACGGGTTTCAGCTGACGAACAATCTTACAATCTACTCCAGTATTGAAAATAAGATAAATAAAACCTCGAACAGACATCAAATATACTTACATTACACATGCGATCAATGAAAACTAAACAAACTTAAGTTCGAATCCCAACATTTAATTGACGTTTGGACAACACAGCTGCATTCTTTTCGCAGGGATAGGAAATAGACTTTTGAGATCGATGTTCATGTATAACCATTGCACAGGAAATATATAAAAACCCAGCTTTAAAAAAAAAAACCAAAAAAAACGCCAGCCTGCAACACATCATCATACTAATTAAACACACTATATGTGTATATGTATCGTAAGTAGGGCGATATTAACACTAATATACTTATCATTTCTGTATTTAATAGCTCTCTGCTGGCTGTACATTTCTGCGGTGATAGCTTCATTCTTCTGACACACGAGTATCGTATAAAAGGAGATATGTCCGTCTTGGCTATATAATGCCGTATTACTATTATACCATATGAGCACCAGAAACCACTCAAATATTACCAGGAGAAAGTATTATAAATAGATAGATGTGATATCATCGGTGTAATACAATTTATGTTTTCATGGCCAGTGTTGCCAGTATTGAGACAGTGTTGCCAGTATTGAGCCAGTATTGAGCCAGTGTTGCCAGTATTTAGCCAGTGTTGCCAGTATTGAGCCATTGTTGCCAGTATTGAGCCAGTGTTTCCAGTATTGAGCCAGTGTTGCCAGTATTGAGCCAGTGTTGCCAGTATTGAGCCAGTGTTTCCAGTATTGAGCCAGTGTTGCCATTATTGAGCCAGTGTTGCCATTATTGAGATAGTGTTGCCAGTATTGAGCCAGTGTTGCCAGTATTGAGCCAGTGTTGCCAGTATTGAGGCAGTGTTACGCATTAAAAATTGTTTCGTTTGAGATACATAAAGGCAGGGTTGCCGACAGGTAACAATTGCTGAGTCAAATTTAGGCAAAATTTGGCCATAATGAATGTTTCGAAAATGTAATACACTATAAAAGTGACTAAAGATAAAAGAACGTGTCATGGGCAGTGATACTTAAAATTGATACAAATGTGTTAGATATATCCATCAAATGTGTTAGATATATCCATCAAATGTGTTAGATATATCCATCAAATGTGTTAGATATATCCATCAAATGTGTTAGATATATCCATCAAATTTGTTAGATATATCCATCAAATGTGTTAGATATATCCATCAAATGTGTTAGCTATATCCATCAAATGTGTTATCCATCAAATGTGTTAGATATATCCATCAAATGTGTTATCCATCAAATGTGTTAGATATATCCATCAAATGTGTTATCCATCAAATGTGTTAGATATATCCATCAAATGTGTTAGATATATCCATCAAATGTGTTAGATATATCCATCAAATGTGTTAGATATATCCATCAAATGACAAATTATATCATGCATTGTTTAATATGTATTTCGGTTGGTAATCGAATACACAGATCTCTAAACACGAAGATTTGCTGCCACACAATAATAGTAGGTTATTTGCGTATATTTTTGTTTAAGTACACTCATCATACACTATACATATGTAACAACTCAAGTATGGAACTTTTGTCATTAACACCTGTACACACCAGGTAGATGTAACAACTCAAGTCTGAAACTATTTGTCTACATCACCTGTTTGTGTGTGTAACTATTTGTCTACATCACCTGTTTGTGTGTGTAACTATTTGTCTACATCACCTGTTTGTGTGTGTAACTATATGTCTACATCACCTGTTTGTGTGTGTAACTATATGTCTACATCACCTGTTTGTGTGTGTAACTATATGTCTACATGCACACACCAGGTAGATGTAACAACTGAAGTCTGAAACTGTTGTCATCAACACCTGCACACACCAGGTAGATGTAACAACTCAAGTCTGAAACTATATGTCTACATCACCTGTTTGTGTGTAACTATTTGTCGACATCATCTGTTTGTGTGTGTAACTATTTGTCTACATCACCTGTTTGTGTGTGTAACTATGTGTCTACATCACCTGTTTGTGTGTGTAACTATATGTCTACATCACCTGTTTGTGTGTGTAACTATATGTCTACATGCACACACCAGGTAGATGTAACAACTCAAGTCTGAAACTATATGTCTACATCTCCTGTTTGTGTGTAACTATTTGTCGACATCATCTGTTTGTGTGTGTAACTATTTGTCTACATCACCTGTTTGTGTGTGTAACTATGTGTCTACATCACCTGTTTGTGTGTGTAACTATATGTCTACATCACCTGTTTGTGTGTGTAACTATATGTCTACATGTACACACCAGGTAGATGTAACAACTGAAGTCTGAAACTGTTGTCATCAACACCTGCACACACCAGGTAGATGTAACAACTCAAGTCTGAAACTATATGTCTACATCACCTGTTTGTGTGTAACTATTTGTCGACATCATCTGTTTGTGTGTGTAACTATTTGTCTACATCACCTGTTTGTGTGTGTAACTATATGTCTACATCACCTGTTTGTGTGTGTAACTATATGTCTACATCACCTGTTTGTGTGTGTAACTATATGTCTACATGCACACACCAGGTAGATGTAACAACTGAAGTCTGAAACTGTTGTCATCAACACCTGCACACACCAGGTAGATGTAACAACTCAAGTCTGAAACTATATGTCTACATCACCTGTTTGTGTGTAACTATTTGTCGACATCATCTGTTTGTGTGTGTAACTATTTGTCTACATCACCTGTTTGTGTGTGTAACTATGTGTCTACATCACCTGTTTGTGTGTGTAACTATATGTCTACATCACCTGTTTGTGTGTGTAACTATATGTCTACATGTACACACCAGGTAGATGTAACAACTGAAGTCTGAAACTGTTGTCATCAACACCTGCACACACCAGGTAGATGTAATAATAAAAGTCTGGTATTTCTACCTTATTGACAACGAGTTCCATACAATTTATACAATTCATATCTAAATCTGGCTAAAAATTGCCATACAATTTATACAATTCATTTCTAAAGTGTTGAAATGTATCTAACTAGGCCCCAGAGGGTATGGATGATCAACGCCATTATACTCGGAACACCTCCCTTGTACTTCGTCTCTGTAACATTATTCGTATAATAGTTAGTGACTCCATAGAAATTAATCTCTCTCCGACTACAGAGTGTACCACTCATAGTTCGTGACTCCGTAGAAATTAATCTCACTCCGACTACTCTTAGTGCGTGACTATGTAGCTTCAAGCGATACTGATCTGTCATCTCTGAAAAGAATACACTTTATAAAAATTGATTCGAACCCTTTACCTCTTCAGCACATAGGAACCAGCTTCACGACTATGGCAAGCTAGATCATCGAATTATCCCAGGGATGTTACAACTAGTTGGACACTTTTTCAGCAGATAAACAGAAAATATATGGATAACTCTTAACAGTTTTCACTATGTCTGCCCACCTTCTAAATGAAGTATCTCATTACAGATATAAAGCATATAACTGGAATTTTGTATGTGTGGATGTGAAATGGAATAGACGCTACAAATTACATTTTGTATGTGTGGATGTGAAATGGAATAGACGCTACAAATTACATTTTGTATGTGTGGATGTGAAATGGAATAGACGTTACAAATTACATTTTGTATGTGTGGATGTGAAATGGAATAGACGCTACAAATTACATTTTGTATGTGTGGATGTGAAATGGAATAGACGCTACAAATTACATTTTGTATGTGTGGATGTGAAATGGAATAGACGCTACAAATTACATTTTGTATGTGTGGATGTGAAATGGAATAGACGCTACAAATTACATTTTGTATGTGTGGATGTGAAATGGAATAGACGCTACAAATTACATTTTGTATGTGTGGATGTGAAATGGAATAGACGCTACAAATTACATTTTGTATGTGTGGATTTGAAATGGAATAGAGGCTACAAATTACATTTTGTATGTGTGGATGTGAAATGGAATAGACGCTACAAATTACATTTTGTATGTGTGGATGTGAAATGGAATAGACGCTACAAATTACATTTTGTATGTGTGGATGTGAAATGGAATAGAAGCTACAAATTACATTTTGTATGTGTGAATTTGAAATGGTATAGACGCTACAAATTACATTTTGTATGTGTGAATTTGAAATGGTATAGACGCTACAAATTACATTTTGTATGTGTGAATTTGAAATGGAATAGACGCTACAAATTACATTTTGTATGTGTGAATTTGAAATGGAATAGATGCTACAAATTACATTTTGTATGTGTGAATTTGAAATGGAATAGACGCTACAAATTACATTTTGTATGTGTGAATTTGAAATGGAATAGACGCTACAAATTACATTTTGTATGTGTGAATTTGAAATGGAATAGACGCTACAAATTACATTTTGTATGTGTGGATGTGAAATGGAATAGACGCTACAAATTACATTTTGTATGTGTGGATGTGAAATGGAATAGATGCTACAAATTACATTTTGTATGTGTGAATTTGAAATGGAATAGATGCTACAAATTACATTTTGTATGTGAGAATTTGAAATGGTATAGACGCTACAAATTATATTTTGTATGTGTGAATTTGAAATGGAATAGACGCTACAAATTACATTTTGTATGTGAGAATTTGAAATGGTATAGACGCTACAAATTACATTTTGTATGTGTGAATTTTAAATGGAATAGACGCTACAAATTACATTTTGTATGTGTGAATTTGAAATGGAATAGACGCTACACATTACATTTTGTATGTGTGAATTTGAAATGGAATAGATGCTACAAATTATATTTTCACCATTCTTCTATTTTTACTCTGCGTTCGCTCTCTAATAACCAAGAGAAAAGTTTGTGTAATTTCCGCCGGGAAATATGAAGTACGTTGTACTGCCGGTTCCACAGCAGAGATGTATTAATTGCCCTCGACGACTCCAGCACATCCGTTTTCCGAATGCCTTTAATTCGAGTGGGTTTCCTTGACCTGTAACCCAATTGCTATCTATCGACTCTAGTCGGTGACGGGGTTAAACTCGCTGTGACCTTGATCTTTACAGGCCAAAACATGTTTCCGGATGGCAGTATCCGTGGAGGAGGTAATCAGGGTTTTGGCTTGGAGCGACTAATTCAATGTCGCACAAAATGTTTCCCCATCAATTAATTTGTCTCGCGTAATCTCGCGTAATTTGTCTCGCGTAATCAGACGTATTGTGTTTGTTTCCATCTATAACGTATCTATTCTCTCTGCCAGCATAATTCCGGTATAGGAAAGCATATATGGTGAATTTGGCCCGGGATCGTTCTTCCTCTTAGTCGAGGTGTCATTCACCGACATTGTGAACTCAGAGTCCACATGTGAGCCTAGACACATATCCAATATCACATGGATCTAAAGTTCTACATATTTAATATCAGATGGATCTAAAGTTCTACATATTTAATATCACATTGATCTAAAGTTCTACATATTTAATATCACATGGATCAAAAGTTCTACATATTTAATATCACTTGGGTCTAGAGTTCTACATATTTAATATCACATGGATTTAAAGTTCTACATATTTAATATCACATGGATCTAAAGTTCTACATATTTAATATCACATGGATCAAAAGTTCTACATATTTAATATCACTTGGGTCTAGAGTTCTACATATTTAATATCACACGGATCTAAAGTTCTACATATTTAATATCAGATGGATCTAAAGTTCTACATATTTAATATCACATTGATCTAAAGTTCTACATATTTAATATCACATGGATCAAAAGTTCTACATATTTAATATCACTTGGGTCTAGAGTTCTACATATTTAATATCACATGGATTTAAAGTTCTACATATTTAATATCACATGGATCTAAAGTTCTACATATTTAATATCACATGGATCAAAAGTTCTACATATTTAATATCACTTGGGTCTAGAGTTCTACATATTTAATATCACACGGATCTAAAGTTCTACATATTTAATATCACATGGATCTAAAGTTCTACATATTTAATATCACATGGATCTAAAGTTCTACATATTTAATATCAAATGGATCTAGAGTTCTATCTCCAGCTGAATAAAACATTTAATTCCGATTTCCTTGTAACGTTTACTCGTTCTATTTGCAATTGGAACTGTCCTCTGTCTCTGTGTTACACTCTCATTCTACTCAATATGTTAGTCTCACGGAGACCAACCCACGACACTTGATATATATCGTGATATTTGCATTGTCCGTCTCTCAAATGATCTAGACTAGCGCCACTGTCTGTCTACTGTGCTTCTGCATTCTATAACGCAAAGGAGTCGGAGATATGGCCTTTGTTGCAGTGAATTCTCGTTCCATCTGTTCTGGAAATTCACTCCAAATTAACGGAAACGATCACTAAAAGTGTTAGCTAGACACAGCACGAGGAACTGTATTTTTTTCCAGGTTGCACCACGAGAAAGTACTTTTGATATCTTAGTTATCTCCTAATCCTGGGTTAGCCCAGTGCAGTCCGATACATTTGAACCCCAAATATTGCTTTAAAATGCATATATTGGTTTCACGTTTCATTTATTTCTGGAAAAAAACATTAAAAGTCTACTTGTTAACACACAAACTATTTGAAGACGTTTCCAGTCAATTATAATATCACATGTACACATGATTGTTGTAGCATACAATTGAAATGATTTAAGCTTGGAATTGCACTATTTTGTACCATTATATACAAGACAGACGGCGTTTAAGGTTGTATCCGGTATAATTCCTGAAGTGTTACAATTTGTTTTCTCCATACACAATAATTACTATGCAGAAAATGATCAAAGGATTTTTTCCCTTTATAAAACTGGATATGACGCACACATATAAAGTATATATTTAGTGTATCAAACCAAAAATAATATCTTATGAGAGAAAATGACATTAATAGGCATATGTTTAATAGGTAATACGATAATTATTTTTGTCTCAGGGCAAAGCTAGTAAAACGTAAGATAAGGTTAGGAAACGTTAGATAAATATAACAGTATTCATTTAGAGCTCTCATAAATGTTTATTTACATCAACTTATTATTGTGACGTAGGCTCTATCGTGATACATCCTCAAAGTTAGAAATCCATTTGCAAAATAAGTTCCAGTTAAAGATCATTGCAGACATTAAAGCGAAGAGGCCACATATGGTGCCCTGTCTGTTCACCTTATATTATTATAGTGTGTTAAGGATTTTGAATGGCGTTACCGGTTCTTAATTATGGCACACATGTTGTAGTTATGATATATGTACGTGAAGCATCCATCCTTAGTGTCACAGCTATGATGAAGGTATGCACCTGCTGTTAAAGGTGTGTGTATTCAAGGTGTGTATGTGTTTAATATGATGATGTTATACTACATGTGTCACACATGTTGTTTATGTGCTTGAAACAGTGAGTCTCAGCGTTGGTAATATGGTACCCATGTAACCAGTTATTCTCTGAGAAAGGGACTTGTTTTATTTTTATTTTATTTTGTGGGTGCACAGAAACTGACAGTTTGAGCGTTGTTTAGTGAGAAAAATATATTACAGTGCATGTTTGAGCGATGTTTAGTGAGAAACTTATAGTAAAATGTCTTGAAGGATGACAACTACCTTATTTGGCTACAGTAGATCACGGAAGGTCTTCCGCCAAAATGGCCGACTAGAACGAATGTGTTCTCTTTACGGTGCTCGATTAACGGTTGTTCCTTCCCGAAAGTAATGGCAACCTACGGGAATATTGTGCCTAGAAATTTCCAATGGATTAACCGAACTTTTTCTCTAGCACCTGGGAAGAGGAGAAGGGGCAGACCAAGAAGACGATGGACTGACGACATTAAAGATAATATGAATACATCGCTAGAAAATGCAAGCCAAATCGCCCAAGACAGAGAGAGGTTCAGAGAGTACATTGGGAAGACAACGTTCTGGAAGGAATACGTCACATGACACCCAGATCACGGAATATACATTTGGCTACAGTAGATCACGGAAGATACATTTGGCTACAGTAGATCATGGAAGATACATTTGGCTACAGTAGATAGCGGGAGATATATTTGGCTACAGTAGATCACGGAAGATACATTTGGCTACAGTAGATCATGGAAAATACATTGTCCCATATGGTGTTTTATCGGCTAACAAAATTATAGTAGAGTGGCTTAATTATCACATGCTTCATACAGAGAATACGATCCAGCAACGTGCGGTGACTTTTCTCATTGGGGACTAGGTTATTTATCTTCTTCTTCTTCTGTTTTCGCTCTCTGATATCCAATTCGATAGTTCGTGTGTATTTAGCAGGGGGTGTGAAGTACATTATGCTACTGTTTCACAACAGAGCTGTATTATTTTGCACTTACTGGCCCCATCACATCCAGTTTCGGCATGCATTTATTAGGTGTGCTTCACTAGCTTGTGACGTACTTCGTATATGTCACCAGGAGACGGATATGTATGTACTCTACGTTGTGACGTCATCACATACAGTACCCGTGGACACAGGCCAAAACATGTCCCTTTTAGGCAGTATCCGTGGAGACGGTAAACATGAATTTAGTCTTGGGTCGGCTACGTCAGTCTCGAACGAAGTGTTCCGCTGCAGTGAGCTTGTTTCGTGTAATTAGACGTGTTGTCGCTGTGCTCATCAGGTAATGTACCTGTTCGCATCTGTGAACATGACAGCAGTATATTAGAAACCCGACAGCAGAGTTGGTCCCAGGTTGCTCCCCCGTTTAGCTGAGGTTTTAGTCACAAACATCGTGAACCGCACCTCAAAAGACACCAACCCCACCTCAAAAGACATCGTGAACCCTTACCTCAAAGTATATGTCTGTAAAGATATTTTGAAACATCGTGAACTATACGCCTGTACACGTGATGAACAGTTTTTTTGTTCCCACTTCCATGTAGCGTTTTCTTCATTCAATGTGCACGTTATGATACCCTCTAGCGTTGTGCTGCTATCTAATTGTACTCAATATGGCAACCTTACGAACCGGACATGCATACAATTTCAGATATTTGTCGTGACATCTATCCATCTCGGAACATCGACATTGGTCGCCTCTCCATTGCTTCTGAATTTCTTCTGGCTCAGTCGCGATGAACAGCTGTCTTGCTTCCATGTGTGTGTGGACAGTACTTCTTACCGAGTCGCAATGCACAGCTGTCTTGCTTCCCTGTTTATGTGGACAGTACTGCTGACCGAGTCTCAATGCACAACTGTCTTCCTTCACTGTTTATGTGGACAGTACTGCTGACCGAGTCGTAATGCACAGCTGTCTTGCTTCCCTATATGTGTGGACAGTACTGCTGACCAAGTCGCAATGCACAACTGTCTTGCTTCCCTGATTTTAGACAATACTGCTGGATGTGGTGACGTAGATGTGTTGACGTAGATGTTTTGAAGATACTGCTTGTCTCCTTGCAGGCAATTCTCATTCCCTCTACAGATTCTGCACCCACGGACACAATCTCTAAAAATGCTGGCCAGTAACACAGCACGAGCCGCCATGATTCTGTTTTCATGGTGCACCTCGAGAAGATACTTTTAGAATCTTGGTTATCTGTTAACCTTGGGTCCGTCCGAGAGCAATGCGAAACATTTCGCACATCGGTTTATGCTTTTCTAAGCTCTATGTTAAGAAAGATTTTTTCTAATATTGACGGCCACTACAACGGCAAACAAGAAAATAAAAACCTTACAATTTAATTTCTTAGATGTAACCATAACAATTTGAGAATCACTGGCCTAAAGTGTTATTCATCGCAAGTGTCTTGTCACATAAACAACAATTGCAGCACATCTGCGAACCTGTTCGTAGTTCAAAAGCTTGTGCTGGCGATGCGATTAGCTGTATTTATGGTTCGAACAATTTTAACAATAGTTAAAGATGAATTTCTCACATGCGGTATACTTCAATAATTTTTATGCACCGACGGTTCACAAAATTTCATCAAAAAGTAACCTAATCAGAAAGGGAAGCCACAAACATCAACGCTGTGATCTCAAATGCATACTGTAAATAGCAACTAAGTAGAATTCGATGAGGCGGTGGTTACCGTATTTCCTATAGATGAGTCGGTGGTTACCGTATTTCCTATAGATGAGGCGGTGGTTACCGTATTTCCTATAGATGAGTCGGTGGTTACCGTATTTCCTATAGATGAGTCGGTGGTTACCGTATTTCCTATAGATGAGGCGGTGGTTACCGTATTTCCTATAGATGAGTCGGTGGTTACCGTATTTCCTATAGATAAGTCGGTGGTTACCGTATTTCCTATAGATGAGTCGGTGGTTACCGTATTTCCTATAGATGAGTCGGTGGTTACCGTATTTCCTATAGATAAGTCGGTGGTTACCGTATTTCCTATAGATGAGTCGGTGGTTACCGTATTTCCTATAGATGAGTCGGTGGTTACCGTATTTCCTATAGATGAGTCGGTGGTTACCGTATTTCCTATAGATGAGGCGGTGGTTACCGTATTTTCTATAGATGAGGCGGTGGTTACCGTATTTCCTATAGATGAGTCGGTGGTTACCGTATTTCCTATAGATGAATGCCAGGAAAATGTTCGATGAGGCGATGGTTACCCTATTTCCTATAGATGAATGCCAGGAAAATGTTCGATGAGGCGATGGTTACCCTATTTCCTATAGATGAATGCCAGGAACATTTTCGATGAGGCTGTTGTTACCGTATTTCCTACAGATAAATGCCAGGAAAATGTTCGATGAGGCGATGGTTACCCTATTTCCTATAGATGAATGCCAGGAAAATGTTCGATGAGGCGATGGTTACCCTATTTCCTATAGATGAATGCCAGGAAAATGTTCGATGAGGCGATGGTTACCCTATTTCCTATAGATGAATGCCAGGAACATTTTCGATGAGGCGGTGGTTACTGTATTTCCTATAGATGAATGCCAGGATCATGTTCTATGAGCAGTTGGTTACCGTATTTCCTATAGATGAGGCGGTGGTTACCGTATTTCCTATAGATGAGGCGGTGGTTACCGTTTTTCCTATAGATGAATGCCAGGAACATGTTCTATGAGCAGTTGGTTACCGTATTTCCTATAGATGAGTCGGTGGTTACCGTATTTCCTATAGATGAGGCGGTGGTTACCGTATTTCCTATAGATGACGCGGTGGTTACCGTATTTCCTATAGATGAGTCGGTGGTTACCGTATTTCCTATAGATGAGTCGGTGGTTACCGTATTTCCTATAGATGAGTCGGTGGTTACCGTATTTCCTATAGATGAGGCGGTGGTTACCGTATTTCCTATAGATGAGTCGGTGGTTACCGTATTTCCTATAGATGAGTCGGTGGTTACCGTATTTCCTATAGATGAGGCGGTGGTTACCGTATTTCCTATAGATGAGTCGGTGGTTACCGTATTTCCTATAGATAAGTCGGTGGTTACCGTATTTCCTATAGATGAGTCGGTGGTTACCGTATTTCCTATAGATGAGTCGGTGGTTACCGTATTTCCTATAGATGAGTCGGTGGTTACCGTATTTCCTATAGATGAGTCGGTGGTTACCGTATTTCCTATAGATGAATGCCAGGAAAATGTTCGATGAGGCGATGGTTACCCTATTTCCTATAGATGAATGCCAGGAAAATGTTCGATGAGGCGATGGTTACCCTATTTCCTATAGATGAATGCCAGGAACATTTTCGATGAGGCTGTTGTTACCGTATTTCCTATAGATAAATGCCAGGAAAATGTTCGATGAGGCGATGGTTACCCTATTTCCTATAGATGAATGCCAGGAAAATGTTCGATGAGGCGATGGTTACCCTATTTCCTATAGATGAATGCCAGGAACATTTTCGATGAGGCGGTGGTTACTGTATTTCCTATAGATGAATGCCAGGATCATGTTCTATGAGCAGTTGGTTACCGTATTTCCTATAGATGAGGCGGTGGTTACCGTATTTCCTATAGATGAGGCGGTGGTTACCGTATTTCCTATAGATGAGGCGGTGGTTACCGTTTTTCCTATAGATGAATGCCAGGAACATGTTCTATGAGCAGTTGGTTACCGTATTTCCTATAGATGAGGCGGTGGTTACCGTATTTCCTATAGATGAGGCGGTGGTTACCGTATTTCCTATAGATGAGTCGGTGGTTACCGTATTTCCTATAGATGAGGCGGTGGTTACCGTATTTTCTATAGATGAGTCGGTGGTTACCGTATTTCCTATAGATGAGGCGGTGGTTACCGTATTTCCTATAGATGAGGCGGTGGTTACCGTATTTTGTATAGATGAATGCCAGGAACATGTTCTATGAGCAGTTGGTTACCGTATTTTCTATAGATGAGGCGGTGGTTACCGTATTTCCTATAGATGAGGCGGTGGTTACCGTATTTCCTATAGATGAGGCGGTGGTTACCGTATTTCCTATAGATGAGGCGGTGGTTACCGTATTTCCTATAGATGAGGCGGTGGTTACCGTATTTCCTATAGATGAGGCGGTGGTTACCGTATTTCCTATAGATGAGGCGGTGGTTACCGTATTTCCTATAGATGAGGCGGTGGTTACCATATTTTGTATAGATGAATGCCACGAAAATGTCCACGATGAAATCGAATGTATGGAAGCCACGATATATATCATTGTTTATACAGAATACAACATGTTCAGTGACGGTAGATTGAGAACTAATTGAGGAGGACACTCACATTGTCACTACAGCTGACGAGAAATCCCTACAACCGTTATACTACATCTGTTGTATTACATACATCATATTACATACATCATATTACATACATCATATTACATACGACATATTACATACGACATATTACATACATCATATTACATACGACATATTACATACGACATATTACATACGACATATTACATACGGCATATTACATACATCATATTACATACGACATATTACATACATCATATTACATACATCATATTACATACATCATATTACATACATCATATTACATACGACATATTACATACATCATATTACTTACATCATATTACATACGACATATTACATACATCATATTACATACGACATATTACATACATCATATTACATACATCATATTACATACATCATATTACATACGACATATTACATACGACATATTACATACGTCATATTATATACATCATATTACATACGACATATTACATACATCATATTACATACGACATATTACATACATCATATTACATACGACATATTACATAAATCATATTACATACGACATATTACATACGACATATTACATACGACATATTACATACATCATATTACATACATCATATTACATACATCATATTACATACGACACATTACATACGACATATTACATACATCATATTACATACGACATATTACATACATCATATTACATACATCATATTACATGCATCATATTACATACATCATATTACATGCATCATATTACTTACATCATATTACATACATCATATTACATACATCATATTACATACGACAATTTACATACATCATATTACATACATCATATTACATACGACATATTACATACGACATATTACATACATCATATTACATACGACATATTACATACGACATATTACATACGACATATTACATACGACATATTACATACGACATATTACATACGACATATTACATATTACATACGACATATTACATACGACATATAGCCTACGTCATATTACATACGACATATTACATACGTCATATAGGCTACGTTATATTATATCCGTCACATTGTTTTCGCCATTTAAAAAAAGTCATAATTTGATTAATATATTTAAAAAGAACGATTTCTTCACAGCAGTACTTTACAACCGTTCCTTCTTAGTCCATCTTTATTTCCTTATCTTCCTCCGATCCCGAAAATCAATTTTTGTTGACTTCCTACAGGAATTAACATCATATGCTTTACTAGTAATCCTTCAAATATTCACCTTTCCGTGCCCACCTAGAGGTGCCTTCAGCCACTTAGTTTCATATTTGTCCGTGTAAAAAAAAAATAAAAAAAATTGTAATTTACCTTTATCAGGGTAATAACATGGAATTGTAATTTACCCTTATCAGGGTAAAAACCTGGAATTGTAATTTACCTTTATCAGGATAGAAACCTGGAATTGTAATTTACCTTCATCAGAGTAAAAACATGGAATTGTAATTTACCTTTATCGGGGTAACAACATGGAATTGTAATTTACCTTATCAGGATAAACGCCAGAAATTGTAATTTACCTTTATCAGGGTAAAAACCTGGAATTGTAATTTACATTTATCAGGGTAAAAACCTGGAATTGTAATGTACCTTTATCAGGGTAAAAATCTGGAATTGTAATTTACCTTCATCAGGGTAAAAACCTGGAATTGCAATTTACCTTTATCAGGGTAAAAACCTGGTATTGTAATTTACCTTCATCAGGGTAAAAACCTGGAATTGTAATTTACCGTATCAGGATAAAAGCCAGAAATTGTAATTTACCTTTATCAGGGTAAAAACCTGGAATTGTAATTTACCTTCATCAGGGTAAAAACCTGGAATTGTAATTTACCTTCATCAGGGTAAAAACCTGGAATTGTAATTTACCCCATCACAAGAAAAAAATCAACTGTGTACAGTGGAACCCTGTTCTGCCATGATTGTAAGACTTAATCTCTAATTAGTTTCGCTGTCTGATAGTAAGCAAAGCCCTGGTTTCTACACACTAACAAAATATGTTAGATGTCAAGCACGTTCTATCATTACAGACCTCTCTCTCACTCTCTCTCTCTTTCTCTTTCTTTCTTTCTCTCTCACTCTCTCTCTTTCTCTTTCTCTCTCTTTCTCTCTATCTCTCTCTCTAGTTATCACATTGACATACATACACATAACTCGGTTAGTCACTGATGTGTGTTTGTGAAGTAACGATTAATGTGCTACATTAATCCTACAGTTTGTGGCTTGAAGTAGGGATCATATAATTGTTAAATTTCACTACTACACGAAGTAGTTAACAGTAATAATATACCCTACATTCATGTTTCTCATGCACACAGATGCACGTCGCTGGCTGCGCCACCTGTGCACATGATAAATTAAAATAATTAACAACAGAGAAATACACACAAGTGAATGGTGTTTTATCGGCAAACAACATGACAGGACAGTGGGTTAGTGATCGCGTGTTACTATATCACCAAACAGAGCATGAAAACCAGCCAAGTGCGGTGATAATTCTCATTGGGAACTAGGTGTCATAATACTTTCAGCTGTATTTTAGAACATATAACGTCTATTTGGAGGGGGGGGGGGTTTATCTTAAACTGCATACAAGAAAATAAATGCAATAGAATCGCTTAGATGTGACTTAGAATTAAATATTTGATACAGTCCAAGCAGACGACACCACACAGTCGAGTTATTTCCCTTGTCTATCTTTGTACACTTCACGTTCATCAGTTAATAATGTAAATATTAATTTATTTGAGGGTTTAGGTTAGGGTGAGGGTAGGATAGTTCTGATTTTTGATTAGAAACTGACCTAACAGCACGTGGAGCATTCCCATAAGTGCTCCGCCCTCTGTTTCCAGCAGACATTCGACTCGATGGTCGAAACAGACGTCGAAATCATGGCATAACTCCGGCCATTGCTACATGTGTCTTTGTTGTTCCGCCCACCCACGCCGTGTCCGTAACTAGTTCAAGCACAACGTCGTCCTGTAGGAACAACATGGTAACTGTTATCTAAGGTTACGACTACGGGATTGTATAGATGACGTGCCATGAAGCTTCTACAAGAAGATAACCTCAATATAAAGGCATGTCTGCTTTACACAACTAACCATGACCTCAACCCTAAAAAATAATATTTCAATTATTAAGTGATGGACATGAAATTTACAAACATAGACAAGATAAATAATTGGACATATTACCATGTACCAATATTTTAACAACATTTCAGTGATTTCACGATTATTTATTCTGGTTTCATACATTGTGTATACAATTTGGTAAATTGAGCTTTTCTTGGTTAAGTATCGCCTAAAGTCTGGCCGTAAAATGTTCCAACTCCATGAGAACCGTGAGTTAACACTACTTACTATTTAGCACCCAGAGAGAAGATACAATAGCAAAATTATATTAATATAATAGACTTCTTAGTCAAGCCTGTATTGTGGCTACATATAGCGAGGGCAAATAAACAACAACAACAAAACTACATATTGATGTTTTAGATTATTTCCATGTAGTTTGGTGGTCGGAGTTGGCAGGAAACACAAAGTATATACACACTGACCAATGCAATACACGGAAATAATTACAATCTTCACGCATGAAGGCTTGTTTTGATTCTGTTTGAAGACATTTGCTACCAATGTCCACTATTGAACCCTAATATGTTAATACCAGGAAATGATTGAAAGTTTTCGTGCTATTTATATAAGCATACACGATCATGGAATATGCCCTCTAAATAGAAACGTAGACTTCTAAATAGGTGATTTCTACAAACATGAGACCTATAGGTCGATGACTTCTTCAAACATAGATCTCTATAAGTAGACGATTCTACAAACATAGATCTCTATAAGTAGACGATTCTACAAACATAGATCTCTATAAGTAGACGATTCTTGAAACATAGATCTCTATAAGTAGACGATTCTTCAAACATAGATATCTATAAGTAGACGATTCTACATACATAGATCTCTATAAGTAGACGATTCTACATACATAGATCTCTATAAGTAGACGATTCTTCAAACATAGATCTTTAAGTAGAAGACTTCTTTAAACAGATATTTAAGTCGGTGACTTCTTCAAACATAGATCTCTACGCATGTGACGTCTCCAAACATAAACCTCTAATTCTGTCATTTTTTCCCCTTCAAATTGACGATAAACATATTGATGTATTTGTATACTTAATGATTGTACTTACGTGAGGTCTTGGTATATTGCGTTCTTACTGCCATTGATGCTTGGGGAATTACTGTCAGCCATCGTGATACTGCAAAATATGATGCCTACAAGGTTAGTACAGAGAAATATTGATACGAATGGTTAGTTGTTTGATTAATTGTTTGGATGAGTGGTTGGTAGGTTGTTTGATTAATTGTTTGGATGAGTGGTTGGTAGGTTGTTTGATTAATTGTTTGGATGAGTGGTTGGTAGGTTGTTTGATTAATTGTTTGGATGAGTGGTTGGTAGGTTGTTTGATTAATTGTTTGGATGAGTGGTTGGTAGGTTGTTTGATTAATTGTTTGGATGAGTGGTTGGTAGGTTGTTTGATTAATTGTTTGGATGAGTGGTTGGTAGGTTGTTTGATTAATTGTTTGGATGAGTGGTTGGTAGGTTGTTTGATTAATTGTTTGGATGAGTGGTTGGTAGGTTGTTTGATTAATTGTTTGGATGAGTGGTTGGTAGGTTGTTTGATTAATTGTTTGGATGAGTGGTTGGTAGGTTGTTTGATTAATTGTTTGGATGAGTGGTTGGTAGGTTGTTTGATTAATTGTTTGGATGAGTGGTTGGTAGGTTGTTTGATTAATTGTTTGGATGAGTGGTTGGTAGGTTGTTTGATTAATTGTTTGGATGAGTGGTTGGTAGGTTGTTTGATTAATTGTTTGGATGAGTGGTTGGTAGGTTGTTTGATTAATTGTTTGGATGAGTGGTTGGTAGGTTGTTTGATTAATTGTTTGGATGAGTGGTTGGTAGGTTGTTTGATTAATTGTTTGGATGAGTGGTTGGTAGGTTGTTTGATTAATTGTTTGAATGAGTGGTTGGTAGGTTGTTTGATTAATTGTTTGGATGAGTGGTTGGTAGGTTGGTTGATTAATTGTTCAGCTGAGTGGTTGGTTGGTTGGTTGATTAAGTGTTTGGCCTAGTGATTGGCAGGTTAGTTGAATAATTGTTAGGCCCGGTTGTTGTTAGGTTGGTTGGTTGAATGTTTGGTTGATGGGATTTTATGTTGGTTGGTTGTTTGAATAATTGTTTGGTCCGGTGGTTGGTAGGTTAGTTGGTTGGTTGGATGGATTAATTGCTTGGTTTGATGAGTAATTAGTTTAGTGGCTGGTTGGATGTTTGGTTGGTGGGATTTTATGTTGGTAGGTTGTTTGAGTGGATGGTTTGTTGGTTGGTTAGTTGATTGGATGGTTGATTTGATTGGATGGCTCGTGTGTTGCTGATTTCTGTGACCTAATGATATTATGAGACATATGACATATTAATGATCAACAGTTCTTGGAGAATCACAAACAATGACAGGAGCATCACAAACAGTGCTTGGAGCATCACAAACAGTGATAGGAGCATCACAAATAGTGATAGGAGCATCACAAACAGTGCTTGGAGCATCACAAACAGTGCCTGGAGAATCACAAACAGTGCTTGGAGAATCACAAACTGTGCTTGGAGAATCACAAACAGTGATAAGAGCATCTCAAACAGTTCTTGGAGCATCACAAACAGTGCTTGGAGCATCACAAACAGTGATTGTAGCATCACAAACAGTGATAGGTTCATCACAAACAGTGCTTGGAGAATCGCAAACATTGCTTGGAGAATCACAAACAGTGCTGTGAGAATCACAAACAGTGATAGGAGCATCACAAACAGTGCTTGGATAATCACAAACAGTGCTTGGAGAATCACAAACAGTGCTTGGAGAATCACAAACAGTGATAGGAGCATCGCAAACAGTGCTTGGATAATCACAAACAGTGCTTGGAGCATCACAAACAGTGATAGGAGCATCACAAACAGTGCTTGGATAATCACAAACAGTGCTTGGATAATCACAAACAGTGCTTGGAGCATCACAAACAGTGATAGGAGCATCACAAACAGTGCTTGGATAATCACAAACAGTGCTTGGATAATCACAAACAGTGCTTGGAGCATCACAAACAGTGATAGGAGCATCACAAACAGTGATAGGAGCATCACAAACAGTGCTTGGAGAATCACATACAGTGCATCGACATCTTGGTCAGTCTTTTGATTGTAAAAACATTGACAAATATTAGATATGAACTTAGTCTACAAATCTGCATGGATCGACAAGAAAAGGAAAGAATAGTCTGATGTTGATTTAGTCTACAAATCTGCATAAGTGAACAAGAAAAAAAGGAAATAATTGTTGGCTCTCAACATAATCTACAAATGCGCAATGATAGACAAGAAAAAAGAGAGAATGGTTGGATCCCAACTTAATCTACAAATCTGCAGGATGCGATAATAAACAGGAAAGAATGGTTTAATCTTGATTTACTCTACAGCTCTACATGGGCCGATCAAAAATGGAAACAATGGCAAGACAGACAACATTAACGTCAATGTAATATGATTTGTCCATATGTAATACATTCGTCTCAAAGAAGCAGCAAGCATTCTGCCGAGGTGTGACCTCACAACACATAACTTCAAGCAAACAAGGGAAAAGAGTAACATCTATTTTATAAATACCATGTCATCAGTGAAGTGCCAAACGATAATTCCAAGAAAACAGAGTAAAATCTACTTTATAGATACGAATTCATCAGTGTATTTCTTCTTCTTCTTCTGCGTTCGTTCTCAAACTCCTGCAGTTCAGCAGGATGTAGTCCGGAGAACGGAATGCGTTGTGTCATGGTTTACATCATTGCTGCGATATCTGCGCCTTTCGGCCTGTCACATCCGACGTCAACATGGCTTTGGGTCACTAACCTATATGGAATGGGAGAGCCAACTTCATCCAATAACCTCCTTAGTCGCCTCGTACGACATGCATGGAAGGTTAAACGGTATTGCTATTTTGTTACTCCCCTTTCGGCCCCGACAACACACGGGCGATCAGTGTATTTGGAACCCGTAAGATCTTATGTGCAAGTCGACCGGTTGCAACACATAGATCCACGAGGACCTGAATACTTCAGAGTATGATTGAATTCAAGTAGGAAGCATGAGGATAAATGAAAATAATTCTTACAACTGACGGGAATTGAACCAGGTCTGTTCTAGCAGCACCGAATCGCTTTGCAACACAAGTAAACAGGTTTTCCGTACTTGTGTACTGAAGATACTTTATAACTTGTACGGGATGTTCGTTGATGTTGTAATAGTCCTTGTTTCGATTGGTCTGTTCTCAGTGACTTGAGTACACATGATGACAGTCTTGACGAGACCACATCTTTTCCAGAGGATGTGGTTGGTCAAGTACGGACAACCTGTTTACTTGTGTTGCAAAGCGATTCGGTGCTTCTAGAACAGACCTGGTTCAATTCCCGTCAGTTGTGAGTATGATTGAGGCGTGTGTGTGTATGATTGAAACGTGTGTCTGTGATTGAGATGTTTCTGCATTATTGAGGCAAATGTGTATGATTAAGACTTGTGTGTATAATTGAGACTTTCGTGAATGATTGAGAAGTGTATGCATGATTGAGACGTGTGTGTGTATGATTGATGCACGTGTGTATATGTGAGTCGTGTGTGTATGATTGAGGCTTGTGTGTATGATTTAGACGTGTGTATGATTGAGACTTTGTATGATTTAGACCTGTGTGTATGATGGTAAACTGTAATATAACGCGACAGCACCTGTTCATTGTTTTGTCATTGTAACCAGGCTAGAAGTTAAGGGTAGGTACCCGAGGAAACAGACTAGAAAAGGGTAGGTACTCGAGGACACAGACCAGGTAAGGGTAGGTACCCGAAGGCACAAACGAGGTAAGGGTAGGTACTCGAGGACAAAGACCTTGCAAGGGTAGGTACTCGAGGGCACAATCACGGTACAGGTCTGTACGCGAGGGCACAGAAAGCAGTGAATTATAATTAAAAGTAATAGTCACACGCCATCATATCCATTGTTCTGAATAAAAAATAAATACACTCGTTCTACATGTTCATGAAACAGAAAGATAAATACACATGTTCATGAAATAAATAGACGCATACACATGTTCATAAAACAAATAGATAAATACACATGTTCATGAAATAAATAGATAAATACACATGTTCATAAAACAAATAGATAAATACACATGTTCATGAAATAAATAGATAAATACACATGTTCATGAAATAAATAGACGCATACACATGTTCATGAAACAGAAAGATAAATACACATGTTCATGAAATAAATAGATAAATACACATGTTCATAAAACAAATAGATAAATACACATGTTCATGAAACTAATAGACGCATACACATGTTCATGAAACAAATAGATAAATACACATGTTCATGAAACTAATAGACGCATACACATGTTCATGAAACAAATAGACGCATACACATGTTCATGAAACACCGCGATAAATACACATGTTCATGAAACAAATAGATAAATACACATGTTCATGAAACAAATAAACGCATACACATGTTCCTGAAACAAATAGACGCATACACATGTTCATGAAACAAATAGATAAATACACATGTTCATGAAACAAATAGACGCATACACATGTTCATGAAACAAATAGACAAATACACATCTAACATCTACTCAGCTATCTAACATCTACTTAGATATCTAACATCTACTCAGCTATCTAACATCTACTCAGCTATCTAACATCTACTCAGCTATCTAACATCTACTCAGCTATCTAACATCTATTCATCTATCTAACATCTACTTAGATATCTAACATGTACTCAACTATCTAACATCTACTCAGCTATCATCTACTCAGCTATCTAACATCTACTCAGCTATCTAACATCTACTCAGCTATCTAACATCTACTCAGCTATCTAACATCTACTCAGCTATCATCTACTCATCTATCTAACATCTACTCAGCTAACATCTACTCAGCTATCATCTACTCAGATATCTAACATCTACTCAGCTATCATCTACTCAGCTATCTAACATCTACTCAGCTATCTAACATCTACTCAGCTATCTAACATCTACTCAGCTATCTAACATCTACTCAGCTATCTAACATCTACTCAACTATCTAACATCTACTCAACTATCTAACATCTACTCAGCTATCTAACATCTACTCAGCTATCTAACATCTACTCAGCTATCTAACATCTACTCAACTATCTAACATCTACTCAGCTATCTAACATCTACTCAGCTAACATCTACTCAGCTATCATCTACTCAGCTATCTAACATCTACTCAGCTAACATCTACTCAGCTATCATCTACTCAGCTATCTAACATCTACTCAGCTATCTAACATCTAGTCAGCTATCTAACATCTACTCAACTATCTAACATCTACTCAACTATCTAACATCTACTCAACTATCTAACATCTACTTAGCTATCTAACATCTACTTAGCTATCTAACATCTACTCAGCTATCTAACATCTACTCAGCTATCTAACATCTACTCAGCTAACATCTACTCAGCTAACATCTACTCAGCTATCTAACATCTACTCAACTATCTAACATCTACTCAACTATATAACATCTACTCAGCTATCTAACATCTACTCAACTATCTAACATCTACTCAACTATCTAACATCTACTCAACTATATAACATCTACTCAGCTATCTAACATCTACTTAGATATCTATCATCTACTCAGCTAAAATCTACTCATCTAAATAAAACAGTTACTTAACAATATAACACTACAAACCTCTAAATCCCTGGAATATGTCTCCCCAATAATGATCTCCAGTCACTAGAGTCTGTATAGGGAAATCACGACTCGTGAAACCGGTTCTGTTTGTCGATCCTGCACCTACGGATTTAAGTATATCTTTTATATATGCCACATCCTTTTATATACAAAAATTACAAAATATTGTCAATACCACTTCCATACTAAATGTATCTCATTTCTTCTCACCCCTCTAAACATCCATCCGTGACTTTACCCGTGACCATTTAATTATAAGACATATGCTAAATTTGGAATCGTCCATCTAAAGGAACTAAAGTAACACATTTGACATTTCCGGCGATTTTCATTGGCTATCCAGAAAACAATTATACACAAAGTGATCAATGAAAGTCAGGGATAATTTCAACTGCGTCAGTTAATATGTATAAGCTTCTGTGTCTGAGAACTGTAGTGAAGCTACATTCACGAAAGTGAAGCTTTACCCCTTCCAGTCTGAAAGTTAGAAATCAGTGTCCTCGATCTAGAAGATGTCACTCATAGCAATTTAGCTCCCAACACAGCGGATCATAAAGTTATGACTGTTATACAGTTGATACATATGAAAATGATTACATGTGAGGTTCTTTAAACGTGTGTATTTCAATTGTCAGGAATTATAATCGATGAATGTCTTGTTTCCGATGTGCACTGTGACGTCTCCTAGAGCTTTATTTCATACGCAAAATTCTTTAAATTTCAGTTTATATAATGCGAATAATACTCACGTGGGACACAGGTAATGAAGTTCTACTGGTGAATAACTAACACACTCTCACTGTCGGATGCCTACATGAATTAATATATTATACACAACAAAACACAGAATATAATCATACAAATGACAATACACAGGACATAATCAACGTTTCGGACTTAAAGGCCTTTGTCAGGATACGCACGTGTATTATTTATTAATTCATGTAGGCATCCGACAGTGATAGTGTGTTAGTTGTTCACCAGTAGAACTTCATAACCTGTCTCCCACGTGAGTATTATTTTCATTCTGTTCTACTAGCAGTACCACATTTTATTGATTATCAATGTATATAATGCAGTGTATCTCTCTAATTTACTTTCATACACAGCAGATCTCATGGCTGGATGCAGTGAACAATTCCTGAATGCGTGAAGTAACTTTCATTTTTCTACCAAGACATGCGGGAGTCCGGGGTAATGAGAGAGCAAATAGGTTTGCTGCACATGCTGCTACTGCGACTGTTGAAGGAGTGATGGATCGAGCAGATATTTCGAACGCCCTACGGGAAAACGCACGCGCAATTGAATGTAGAAGTGACGATAACTCTTGTTCCATGCCTAGAATAAAGGAATTTTGGTTTTAAATGTATCACTAGAAAAGAGCGGTTTCGTGGGCAAGAAAGAATGATGGTCAATCAACTGCGTATTGGGACAGTCAGTCAACGTGCAATGGCGGCTAGTCTCAAGGAGAGATTTGAGTACTTATGGACTAACTAACTAACTAAATAACTAACTAACTTTGAGAAGAAGCATTATACTCAGAGGTATTGACATAGAGAGGTAGGCATATAGAATAATATTGAGAACACCATGGAAAGATAAGATGTGTAATGAACATATCATGAAAGAACTTAATTCAAAAATCATAGCCACTTACCCGCAGCAGAAAAAGACAATTCACATTTTGGGGACACACCATGAGAAGAGGAAAGATGGAATAAGTTGCAACGTCAGGAAAGTTGAAGAGCAAGAGATGTATGGGAATATCAGAGAATATGCATGGCAGCCTAGTATTGTGGCGTGAGAGAACATCGGTATCGGAAATGATTGACAACACACGAAACAGAAAGCTGTGGAATTACATGATAACTAACGCCACACGGCGTGGTCCATAACAAGAACACAGTTTTTGTCGTAGTTTTACACAGACTAACCGACTATCAGAATATGTGCTATATCACACCGCATCTATAAAAAAAAAGGGGGGAACATCTAAAACGGGAAACCTGTTGATTAAATTTGTGAGGCGAGTAGAAACTTCTGAGTGGGCCTGGTTCACATCCTTTTTACTGCAGTACGATTTTTTGTACTAAAAAAATCCTTGACGTTTCGATATTATATTATTAATTACATTCCCTTTACATTGTGTTTCTTTTCTTCTGATTATTCATTTTTTTGGGGTCTTCTATATTGTCTTTTCTCCAACTATATTTTTAAAAATCTCTAATCTAAACGTATTCTTCCTCTCTCTTTCTTTTTATCTCTCTACACCCCTCCCCGTGGTCCACTCCTCCTTCAGGCTAACCATAGAAGTCCCCAAGAAATTCCCCATAATAAAGCATACGATAACAGTAGCACTTTCTTTTCTGCATACAATTATGTGCTTTAACAGGTAAGTTGTGACGTTCTAGACTGAACAGTCAACAGCATCTAAGACTTTGTAAGAGCGCGGCTTGGTTTGTTTGTTTGTTTGTTTGTTTGTTTGTATCTAACACAACCTTTTGGTGCAGATTACAAGAGTTAAAAGTAACGTTGGAAAAAGTTATTAACAAGTACGGAATGTACATCAACACAGAAAGGAGCAAGATCTTGGTTAACAGCAGAGACACAGAAGCGCAGACCAACATCATGATGAGTGGACATAAGTTTGAGAAGTGAAATACTTCAAATACCTTGGATCTAGCATATGCACCGATGGAAAATGCAAAGCAGAACTAAAAATGAGGCTGGAAATGGCTTTAGCTTCTATGTCAAGGCGAAAGTGATTTGGAAAAGCAACATCAATGTTGGAGTGAAAGTCAAACTGTATAGGCCGCTGGTGTTTTCTGTTATGTTGCATGATTGTGAGAGTTGGACACTCACTGCGGACATGGAGAGAAGATTACAGGCTTTCGAGTACAAATGCTACAGACGAATTCTACGATTTTCCTACAGGGAACATAAGACCAACGTGAACGTAATAAATAAAGTAGAGATGTATGCAAGTGTACAACAACCATTGCTTTCAATAGTGAAACGACCACCACCAGCATGTGTTGGACTGTGACAGATATATTCAAACTGACTGTTCATATCTACCCGTAAGAAGAGTGTGACAGAATCAACTTGAAGCGTGACAGAAATATTCAGTGCGTGTCCACCAAACTACTGGACTTGGTTATTTCCTATCATGAAGTCAGGCGCACAAATGTATCATTCGAGGGCAATATCTGATATCTTTACATGAATAAAAGGACAAGCTGCTTTATGCGCCTCGTAGGAGACTTGCTGGAATACTGGTGTCGTGCCCAGCTTAATACCTGTGGTTGACTTGAACTATAAGCACACACCAACGTAACAAATTCCAAACACTGAAAGTAAATTTATTCAGTGCAAACTCGACAATGAATAAAAGTCCAACGCATTAAATTCCACTCGTTGCCAATACATAAATTCAAGGCCAGTCACACAGAATTCACGTATCAACTCCAATAGTAAACTCCAACATATAAAAAAAAAACGTTGACAATAATTAGTAACTCCACGTATCAAATAGCAACTCCAATTTTAAATAGTAAATCCACGTAATTGTAGCAACTCCAACTGATTTCGCCAACCGTTGACAGTAAACAGTAACCCCAACGTATTAAATAGTAATTCCACGTATTAGACCAATTGTTGACAATGAATAGTAATACTCCAACGTATTAGACCAATTGTTGACAATGAATAGTAATACTCCAACGTATTAGACCAATTGTTGACAATGAATAGTAATACTCCAACGTATTAGACCAATTGTTGACAGTGAATAGTAATACACGAACGTATCACTCCAATTGTTGAGAATTAGTAGTTAAGTCCAACGTATTAGACAAATTGTTGGCAATGTATAGTAATAACTCCAGGGTAGTATACATTTACTCAGTCTCAGTCACACAGAATTCACACAGAATTCACACAGACTATAACTGAATGTATTACTAAAACTGCATATCTCAAAACTGTTGCGAACTAATCTTTCTGTTACTCAGAACTCAACTGTTCCTTCCAAAAACTGAACTTCAACCGTTCATTACCAAGACTCTACTTCACCTCTAACTGACTGTCACTCAAACTCAACCGTTCAAAACTGATCGTGTGTAAAAACAGACTCAACTGTATTAATAAACTGACCACTTCTCAAACAAACAACTTCTCACTCAAACGCTCACAACATACACACTGTCTCTAAACTATAACTACGTAATTGAATAGGTAGGGGGAAGGACGTCTTGGTGCAATCATTACATATCAGACTCAGGAGGACTAACGAACAGTAGCCTGGTGTCTGATCTGTTACAGGACATGGATGTAGACATGATTACTTGTCAAAAACTATACTGCATGAAACTGTCGAAGGAAGAAGAAGCAGAGGTGGTAAAATAAAGGCATGAACAGACAACATCAAGGAATGGACAGGACAAGATATGTCCTCACTCATCCGCATGGCTGATGAGAGGAATTGCTGGAGGACTCTGTGTGCTGAAGCATTCAATGTGGTACCCCTACGACCGTCACGGATTAGCGTCCTTTCCGCAGGCGTATAGTGTGCGCACATTCCATGTGCCGATAAGACAGTTCTCGGTAAGTTTAAGAGCTTTGTTATTTATTATCTGTGTGTGATTATCCATCGTAGTATTTCAGTGGGCGAACGTTTAGCTAGTGGTGCCCATCTCCTCTCCAGCTGATGCACGTATGTATTGGTACACTTATGTCGGTTCACATGTCGACATAATGTCGAGAAGCTCATATGTCGGTTCACTGATGTATTGGTACACTTATATGTCGGTTCACTGATGTATTGGTACACTTATATGTCGGTTCACTGATGTATTGGTACACTTATATGTCGGTTCACTGATGTATTGGTACACTTATATATCGGTACACTTATATGTCGGTTCACTGATGTATTGGTACACTTATATATTGGTACACTTATATATTGGTACACTTAGATATTGGTACACTTATATATTGGTACACTTATATATTGGTACACTTATATGTCGGTTCACTGATGTATTGGTACACTTATATATTGGTACACTTATATATTGGTACACTTATATATTGGTACACTTATATGTCGGTTCACTGATGTATTGGTACACTTATATATCGGTACACTTATATATCGGTACACTTATATATCGGTACACTTATATATCGGTACACTTATATATCGGTACACTTATATATTGGCACACTTATATATTGGCACACTTATATATTGGCACACTTATATATTGGCACACTTATATATTGGCACACTTATATATTGGTACACTTATATATTGGTACACTTAAATATTGGTACAGTATATATCGGTACACTTAAATATTGGTACAGTGTATATCGGTACACTTATGTGGTGGTACATTTATATATTTATGCATTTAACTGATAAAGTTAAAGCATTTTCAGCTGAACAAAACTGATTCATGGAAAGCGGTGTCAGTTAGATATAAAGTTAAAGCTGTGCCAGGCATATTTAGTTAAATTGGTGTCAGTTGGACTGAATATGGTAAATTATTGCTGGGTACCTTTTTTGATTACATTACTGCAAACTGTCTTTTCTCCTTAAGCGTTGTATGAAAGGGTAGAGGGGAGGGGGTTGGAGTTGTCAGTGTTTGGTGTTTTGGGAGACATTGTCCATGACCAGCCCGTGTCTTTTTAAAGCTTTATGGCTTCTTCGATTGTTCGTTAAGGCTTCTTTTATTACCTTTAAGGATATATGGCTTCTGTGCATGTCTTTACTTCTACTTTCATTGTTTTTAATGCTTTTTGATTGTTTTGAGGCGTGTTTATTTGTCATTAAGACGTCTTTGATTGCGTATAGGCTATTTTGTCTTTATGGCTACCTGTATTGTCGTTAAAGCTACCTTAAGTGTTTTTAAGGCTTACTTTTTTAAATTTATCTTTGAAGGTTCTTTATCTTACATGCTTCTTTCTCTTTAAGGCTTCCGTGATTGTCTTTAATTCTTCTTTGATTATCTTGAAGGATACTTTGATTGTCTTTAAGTTCTTTGATTGTGTTTAAGGCTGTTTTTTTTATTGTGGTCGAGGCTTCTTTGTCTTTAAGGCTACTTTGATTGGCTTTACGGCTTCCTTGATTGTCTTTAAGGCTACTTTGAATGTCTTTAAGACTTCCTTCATTGCCTTTAAGGCTACTTTTATTCTTTAAGACTTCGTTGATTATTTGTTAAGCTATGTTGATTGTCTTTAAGTCTTCCATGTTTTAACACTTCTTTTGTCTGTAAGGCGTCTTTGTTTTAAATGTTTTTTTGTCATTAAGGTTTCTGTGTCTTTTAGCTTTCTTGAATTGTTTTTTAAGGATTTAATTGTTCTTTATATTACGGCACATTACGAGAATCAGTGCCTATCTTCTAGCAGACTAAATCATATATTATTTAACGAAACGAACTTTCGCTAAGACGCACACACCGTTGCATCCGTCGCTCAGCGCTCTACACATTGATGGCCTCTCTCCCCCTTGAGGGGGGGGGGGGGGTAAGGTGGCACTCTGTGCGTTGCGCGCAAATCTTTTCATTGTCAGTAGAAGTTACGTCTTTTTAATCTTCGTGTCACGGAAGCTGGGTTGTGAAAAATTACGCATATTAAAACGTTGGAATGTATGCACGTAATGTGGTCACTGATTACTGTAATTAACCCTTCCTTGTCTTTTAACACATGTGATTGTGAGAAAAATTGTCCGCATCGGTGGCAGTTGAATTTGATGCAGGTTGTCGTCCCGTTATAGATGGATTATTATTTGCCTTCACTTTGGCAAAGACGTCTGAGGCTGGGACTTGAGCAGTTTCTGGCCTCATCGGGCCTCGATGGCCTCCCAATTCATTGCCAAGTACTGTCTTGTTTCGACGGCTAATAATGACAGTGTAGTATCCAAAATCAGACCAAAATCCGTCTACAGTGGTCATTCTATGTCGGAACTGTCCAAGGACATTTGCAGCTCAAATAGGGCTCATAAGCCATCTACATACTATTAGGCATGGACATAATCCTAACTGACTTTTCAAAAGTAGATGTATCAAATGGTCATCTTCACTTGTGATGGACGAACACACATCATCCAAAGAAGTGTGTCGATTACGCCTATCCGGAACAAGTAGCTTGCAACCGGCGAACAAATCGAATATAAAAAGGAAAATATAAGTGTAACTATGTACTGTAGCCTTGAGTAACCACCTGTCTCTGTATGAGCCATATTGTGCAATGTGTCAGTTAAATTATATTGGGTTATTTCACCCTCGAAGACAAGCATTTTATACCCGGTAAATGTGCCTACCTCGTCCATAGTCTAATTTTCCTACATGTTTGGTCCAAAGTCTCAACACCGCGATCATTTTCTCTACTGTAAAGTTGCCTACAACATCGAAACTTAGACACGTTTTCCGTGAGAAATGGGGAGCTGTTATAACGCTGTTGTATAAACAAATAAACATATTCTTTATGTACATTCATTATAACATTTTAGCTAAAAGAAAGTTGTTTCTGTTAAAGCTGAACTATCATTGTTGCGACATGTTTATAGGAATTGGTCAATGTGTGTGTTTTTATGTGTCTGTTGTCTATAAGCAGGTGGTGGTACTGTTGTATTTTTCATACTTGCTGTTGAGAGTAGGGGTTCGTATTATGTGTGAGATAACATTATGTGTAGGATAATATATTATGCTAACATATAATGTTTATGATGACATATTAATTTTAAAAATGTAATTTTTTTTATAGTAGCATTATTGATCTGAACATAGTGAAGTTCCTTATGCTGGCATGTTGAAGTGAATTGTTTAAAAATATTGAATAATGCGTCTGAAAGTATTTGGTATTGTGTTCATATACACGAGAACTTCATTATCTACAGATACACGAGAACATCAGCATTATCATCTACAAATACTCAAGAACATTATCATCTACAAATACTAAGAACATTATCATCTACAAATACTAAGAACATTATCATCTACAAATACTCAAGAACATTATCATCTACAAATACTAAGAACATTATCATCTACAAATACTCAAGAACATTATCATCTACAAATACTCAAGAACATTATCATCTACAAATACTCAAGAACATTATCATCTACAAATACTAAGAACATTATCATCTACAAATACTCAAGAACATTATCATCTACAAATACTAAGAACATTATCATCTACAAATACTAAGAACATTATCATCTACAAATACTCAAGAACATTATCATCTACAAATACTAAGAACATTATCATCATCATCTACTGATACACGACAAAACTCGAGAACATCAATTATATATAGGTACCTCTTCTGGACAACTCAAATTGGATGTAAACATCACCTAATATGACATATTGAATATGTATTATATGTAGCATATGTATTAATATACGTATTTTAAGTATTATATATATATATATATATATATATATTAATCGTTACTGTATTAATACTCCTGGTATTTGCTGTACTGTAAAATTACAGGAACAATACTTCTGATATCATTTTGTGCAATAGAGAAAAAAGTGGTTCTTAATTGTTTAAAAAAAATCTAAACCCAGACGACATGAGTTCCGTATACAAATACTCGCTTACAATACAAACAATCCTTTGCCATACAAACAACCCTTTGCCATACAAACAATCCTTTGCCATACAAACAATCCTTTGCCATACAAACAATCCTTTGCCATACAAACAATCCTTTGCCATACAAACAATCCTTTGCCATACAAACAATCCTTTGCCATACAAACAATCCTTTGCCATACAAACAATCCTTTGCCATACAAACAATCCTTTGCCATACAAACAATCCTTTGCCATACAAACAATCCTTTGCCATACAAACAATCCTTTGCCATACAAACAATCCTTTGCCATACAAACAATCCTTTGCCATACAAACAATCCTTTGCCATACAAACAATCCTTTGCCATACAAACAATCCTTTGCCATACAAACAATCCTTTGCCATACAGACAATCCTTTGCCATACAGACAATCCTTTGCCATACAAACAATCCTTTGCCATACAAACAATCCTTTGCCATACAAACAATCCTTTGCCATACAAACAATCCCTTTTCACACAAACAATCGCTTGCCTTAAAAACAAAATGTACATATTTCACAGCAGAGATAACTGCCCTACTCTTCCATCGAAGACGGATGTACCGGGCTATTTACGCAAATAAAACGGCTACAAAATGCATTTCCATTTTCTGGACTACATCCCGCTAGAAACCTAGTAGGATCAATGTTCTGATGTGAGATAGATCGAGTTGGAGCTTGAGAACGAACACACACACACATTAGACAACGAACACATACACACTTGACATCGAACACATACACACTTGACAACGAACACATACACACTTGAGAACGAACACATACACACTTGACAACGAACACATACACACTTGAGAACGAACACATACACACTTGAGAACGAACACATACACACTTGAGAACGAATACATACACACACTTGAGAACGAACACATACACACTTGACAACGAATACATACACACACTTGAGAACGAACACATACACACTTGACAACGAACACATACACACTTGACAACGAACACATACACACTTGACAACGAACACATACACACTTGAGAACGAACACATACACACTTGAGAACGAACACATACACACTTGAGAACGAACACATACACACTTGACAACGAACACATACACACTTGACAACGAACACATACACACTTGAGAACGAACACATACACACTTGAGAACGAACACATACACACTTGAGAACGAACACACACACACTTGAGAACGAACACACACACACTTGAGAACGAACACGTACACACTTGAGAACGAACACGTACACACACTTGAGAACGAATACACACACACTTGAGAACGAATACATACACACTTGAGAACGAATACATACACACTTGAGAACGAATACATACACACTTGAGAACGAACACATACACACTTGAGAACGAACACATACACACTTGAGAACGAACACGTACACACACTTGAGAACGAATACACACACACACTTGAGAACAAACACGTACACACTTGAGAACAAACACGTACACACTTGAGAACGAACACGTACACACTTGAGAACGAATACATACACACTTGAGAACAAACACGTACACACTTGAGAACAAACACGTACACACTTGAGAACAAACACGTACACACTTGAGAACGAATACATACACACACTTGAGAACAAACACGTACACACTTGAGAACGAACACATACACACTTGAGAACGAACACGTACACACACTTGAGAACGAATACACACACACACTTGAGAACGAATACACACACACACTTGAGAACAAACACGTACACACTTGAGAACAAACACGTACACACTTGAGAACAAACACGTACACACTTGAGAACAAACACGTACACACTTGAGAACGAATACATACACACACTTGAGAACGAATACACACACACACACTTGAGAACGAACACATACACACTTGAGAACGAAAACATACACACTTGAGAACGAATACACACACACTTGAGAACGAATACACACACACTTGAGAACGAATACACACACACTTGAGAACGAACACATACACAATTGAGAACGAACACATACACACTTGAGAACGAATACATACACACTTGAGAACGAACACATACACACTTGAGAACGAATACATACACACTTGAGAACGAACACATACACACTTGAGAACGAATACATACACACTTGAGAACGAATACATACACACGTGAGAACGAATACATACACACGTGAGAACGAACACACACACACTTGAGAACGAACACATACACACTTGAGAACGAACACATACACACTTGAGAACGAATACACACACACTTGAGAACGAATACATACACACTTGAGAACGAATACACACACACTTGAGAACGAATACACACACACACACTTGAGAACGAACACATACACACCTGAGAACGAACACATACACACTTGAGAACGAATACACACACACTTGAGAACGAACACATACACACTTGAGAACGAATACACACACACACACTTGAGAACGAACACATACACACCTGAGAACGAACACATACACACTTGAGAACGAATACACACACACACACTTGAGAACGAACACATACACACTTGAGAACGAACACATACACACTTGAGAACGAACACATACACATTTGAGAACGAATACACACACACTTGAGAACGAATACACACACACACACTTGAGAACGAACACATACACACCTGAGAACGAACACATACACACTTGAGAACGAATACACACACACTTGAGAACGAACACATACACACTTGAGAACGAACACATACACACTTGAGAACGAACACATACACACTTGAGAACGAACACATACACACTTGAGAACGAATACATACACACTTGAGAACGAATACACACACACTTGAGAACGAATACACACACACTTGAGAACGAATACACACACACTTGAGAACGAATACACACACACTTGAGAACGAACACATACACACTTGAGAACGAATACATACACACGTGAGAACGAACACACACACTTGAGAACGAACACATACACACTTGAGAACGAATACACACACACTTGAGAACGAACACATACACACTTGAGAACGAACACATACACACTTGAGAACGAACACATACACACTTGAGAACGAACACATACACACTTGAGAACGAATACATACACACTTGAGAACGAATACACACACACTTGAGAACGAATACACACACACTTGAGAACGAATACACACACACTTGACAACGAATACACACACACTTGAGAACGAACACATACACACTTGAGAACGAACACATACACACTTGAGAACGAACACATACACATGTTGTTCGTCTATCACAAGTTGGTAATGACCATTTGTTACATCCACTTTTGAAAATTCAATTTTAGTTATGTCCTTGATTATGAGTTCGTAGATGGCTAATGAGCCCTATTCGAGCTGTAAATGTCCTTGGACAGTTCGGACATGGAATGATGACAGTAGACGGATCTTGGTCTATCCGTGACTTTCTAGCTGCTCTCTGCTGCATTTTTCCTCTTTTCACAAGATTATGCGCTCTTATTGATCAATTTTGTGCAAGTTCTTCCTATGTATCCTGGTCTATTTCAAAGGCTTTTAGTGAGATCTTTAACTAGTCTTTGTAGCGCTTCTTCTTGTCACCTTGAGATCGTGTGCCCTTCTCCAGCTCACCAAAGAGAAGTATCTTTGGCAGACGATGGTCTGGCATACGCACCAAATGACCTGCCCAACGAATCTGTGTCTGCATCAGGATCGTGTCAATGCTTGGGATACCAGCTCTATCAAGGACAGTGGTATCTGGAATCTTGTCTTGCCATCTGATGTTCATAACTTTTCTGAGACAATTTGTATGAAAATGATTGAGTTTTTCACATGACGTCTATACACAGTCTATGTTTCATTAGCATATAACAGCACTGGAAGTACCACTGCTCTGTAAACTTTCAGCTTAGTCTGTAGGTTAATGCCATTTCTACAACCAAACATTTGCGTACAATCTACCGAAAGTGCTACTTGCTTTGGCAATCCTTCTATACACTTCATCATCAACGTTGGCATTTTGTGATAACGTACTGCCTAGATATGTGAATCTATTTACAATTTTCAGTGCTACACTATTTACCTTTATGCAGGGCTCGAGATAGCTTTTGCCAAGTGCTGGTTGTAACATGACTTCTGTTTTCTCTGTGTTAATGTCGGTACAGGCTTTGGAGAATCTGTCTATAATACATTATAGATCAGTCTCAGTGTTGGCATTTACGGCACAGTCATAAGCAAATAGACATATATTCATATTCATAATACATATAACATATATTGAAGTTTCTGCAGATCACATAGTGGCGAGAATTCATCAAAAAATTCCATCCCTGCAACGAAACTTTGGTTACACCCGGTATGTAGCATCCACTGCATGGTTACCCTATACTGGAAAGACAATTTGCTAAGTAGTTTTTCAAGTCTGTTAGTTTTCCAGACTGGAGAGCTTGAAGCACTGACCTTGCATCTGTTAGGAATACAACAGGATGTAGGCCAGAGTTGGAGTTCAGCAGTTTTTTTTAGCTGCCACACTAATTGCCTGGATTTCTGATATCATAATTATTGCAGAATTGTCCTGTCTGTGTTCTGATTGTGTCTCTAGGCTTGTGTGGATATTCTATATATACACCTGCACCTCCATTGCTCACAGCATTCTGTGCTGACCCATCTATGTACACTCTGACCCATATATCTTGTAGATATTCAAAAATGTGATGAACAGGAAGAAATCTTTGGCGTTGTGTATATACACATGTTCACATCGGCGATCGGGCGTGGAGCAGTGAAAGTGAATAGGGATTTATAGACTTTTGTTTTATCGAATTTTCAGTAAATATTTATGGATTTTGATGTAGATGATTTCAGTTTGAAAGGTAATTTTGTTTTCACAATAGAATATAGTGTTGATAATGTGGATTTCGTGATTTAGATGCCAAATATCGATTGTGTTGGATCGATCAAATATGACTAGGTCTAGCTTCAGAAAACGATGTACGGCAAATCTATGAGGTTCATTCATGTTCATCAGTAATATTATGATGACTTGAAAATGAAACCATATAAATACTTCTTGAATTAGGTTTATTATTCAGTGTTTCCACTTCGGAAAATTAAAAAACCAAAGATAAGTAATTTTATAATATATTTTTTTATATCACGGGATGATCCCGTGTCTGTTATAATTTCTTTGTATTATTTTGAAAAAAAAAATCTTTATCACTTTCTAATACATCTGGTATTACACACACATGTATAAAATAACATCAATATATGCTGTTCTTCATTTCTTTATTTATATGTACAAATATTATTTAACTATTTCGAACAACAAAAACGTTATCGCGATTTTAAAACAGCCACAAACAGTAACAGAAAATCTCAAAAAAGAAATCAGTAGTAAGGGTAACATTTGTGATTTATAAACACAGCTTGCTTAAGTTTTTAAAAAAAATCTCAGTTTGCTGAATTATGCCACCATATCGTCGCGGGAAGGATCCGAACTAGATAGTGGTCAACGCTATAAGAGATATATCACGCAAGAGTGAGACTAGTGTGGTTGACGATTCCTTCTCGACGGTCAGGATTAAAGAACAGGGTTTGAAATACGGTGTTGGTAGAAGAAATTATTTATAGGGTGCAGAAGAATGATGGTCAACCAGGATAGGACCGGTACTGTCATAGTAGTGTAATGGCGATACACTGAGGGAAAGGTGGGAGCAATTATGGACTTTCCCAATTTGCAATGATGATGATCCCGTGACTAACTAACTAGGGGTCAACATAATAAATTTGAGGCCATTGTGAAATGATTGCAAGTTCTAATAGATATGTTTATGTGATAATGACTTTTAGTGAATATATTCATGTGATAATGTGTTTTAACAAATATGGGCATGTGATTATGTGTTTTAACAAATATGGGCATGTGATAATGTGTTTTAACAAATATGGGCATGTGATAATGTGTTTTAACAAATATGGGCATGTGATTATGTGTTTTAGTAAATATAAATAATTACTACAATTTCATTATTGCGTGTGTTCCTGTTAAGGAGTGCAGGGATGCGTTTTAGCTGTGGAAATAAATGCTGTTTCGGCATAGACGTCGCCGCTACGTGTACAAGAAGAATTGTTATTGCACATCCGTAAGTATACAAATCATTGTCCTAACCGTGGATTTAACCCAAGCCTCTGGGTTCTGAGACCGATTTCCTAGCCTGTACTGCCAAGAGCTCACATATTTCAAGAAAAATGTTTATGTAATAATGAGTTTTATATTCTAGAATACATTACAATCAGTATTTAGTATTAAATATAATACTAAAATACATTACAATCAGATGAACGAACTGCAACACTCAAATATCTACATACAATATCTATTACAATAGAGTATAAGGACCACACTCAAATATAATTATCTACAAAGATCAAATTCATATGTTCAGAATCTATGACATGCATTTTCACTGTACTGCTCTCGAGTTCCATGGTGCTCTCATGAAGACATGTGCTCCTGCCATACGAGTAATCGCAGCGCTAACGATGACATGTGGACGGTGTTCGCTATGAATATTTTGAGAACCCCTAATACCAAGATATATATATATTGGAAAAAGTCACATGTACAGAAAGAATACCTTTGTGAGATCGATTTGTTATACAGGTGGAGTAGTGATTAAGATATCAGCCTTGTGTTCAAGAGCCCTTGACGTCGAATTCAGCTCGCGATGTCATGTCAACAAGGTACACTTTCTCGAAGTTCTCTGGGGATTGTCGTTCCAGCTCCGGTGTTACGTGATGAGGGTTGTACTACTATCAGCAGGTGGCATGCCGACTACGCGAGGAGGACAGAGTAAATATGGGGTAAATAATTTAAAATGTAATCAATTCTCTACGCCATTTGTGACGCTTTAGAATCCTCCATTAAAATATTATTTCCATAAATCGTAAAATAGGGCCATTGATGACAGAATGTAATGTAATGAAAGAAATAAACATTATATCTTGTTTAACCTATCGTCATGCAATTTATGAACAAAACCCTCATGTTTCACTTGAACATAACCCTCAGGTTTCACTTGAGCATCAGCCTCAGGTTTCACTTGAACATCACCCTCAGGTTTCACATGAGTATCAGCCTCAGGTTTCACTTGAACATAAGCCTCAGGTTTCACTTCAATATTATCCTCAGGTTTCGCTTGAACATCAGCCTCCGGTTTCACTTGAACATCAGCCTCAGATTTCACTTGAACATCAGACTCAGGTTTCACAAGAACATCAGCCTCCAGTTTAAATTGAACATCACCCTCATGTTTCATTTGAACATCAACCTCAGGTTTCACTTGAACATTAGCCTCAGGTCTCACAGAGCTGCAGTAGTGTACAGTTACAAATGGTAATAAACTCATAATTTGCTACTCCTATCTATGATAGTGCGAGAAATAAACCATATAATATGTGAACACCATTCCACCTACCGAAGCATGTGCTTCTTTACAAGGAAACAGTTTGTTTATTTTGTTTAGTGTGCGTCTTGAGAAAGCATGGGGTGCGTGATTTTGTTTAGTGCGTGCATCGACACGGCATGGGGTGGGTTATTTAGTATAGTATGCGCATAGAGAAGAGATGGGATGTATTACTTTGTTTATTGTGTGCATCGAAAAGGCATGGAATGTGTTATTTTGTTTATTGTGTGCATCGAGAAGGCATGGAATGTGTTATTTTGTTTATTGTGTGCATCGAGAAGGCATGGAATGTGTTATTTTGTTTATTGTGTGCATCGAGAAGGCATGGAATGTGTTATTTTGTTTATTGTGTGCATCGAGAAGGCATGGAATGTGTTATTTTGTTTATTGTGTGCACCGAGAAGGCATGTAATGTGTTATTTTGTTTATTGTGTGCATCGAGAAGGCATGGAATGTGTTATTTTGTTTAGTGTGCTCCTAGAGAAGAAATGGGATATGTTATTTTGTTTTGAGTGCTCCTAGAGAAGAAATGGGATATGTTATTTTGTTTAGTGTGCTTCTTGAGAAGACATGGGATATGTTTATGTAAACATAAGTCATTGTCATACTGCTCATTCCAAATTCTTTAACAAATGTGCCGTGTCTCTCAATCTGAGCGACGTTGTCCCCTTGTAGTAACGGAGATTTGAACGAGACCACGGATTAAAAAATTTATAGAACGGAAAGCACAAAATAGAAGTACTAAACCTCCACGTGGATATATACGGTATCCACTATTTTAAACATTACTGTGTGCAACATATAACAAACTTACACAGCATTGTTGAGTGGTGAGAAAAAGTCGAAGTCCTTTTGTTTTAGGTACCGCACGAAGGAAACATTTGTCATAAATCTTTGTACCAGATCGTGTCTATGGTAAAAAATGTACAGTTCATTGAACAAGCCGCCATTTATAATGTTCGCGAAGTACCGATACATTGCGCACGTTAGATAACTCGTGTTCTTTAAAGTAACACTTTATATTGTGATTACTTCCCTTACTTTGTTTTATTTTTCAAATTAATGTGATCTTGTATTTATACTTTCTGCTTAACAATACGGTTCACATTTTTACTGCAGTCGACCGTCGCTCTTTAAGTTCTGATATTTAAATATATTTACGTTAATTTACATATTTGGAGAGTTAGAACGTATGGCTTATGCTAAGGAGCTAACTGAGTTAAGCAACATACACATGATATTTTACTTGAAGATTTGCTTAGATGGAAATGTACGTAAGTGAAAGTTTAGTACAGTGATGGCAATCCTTTGGCATTGATGGCAACGATATTTTAAGGCAATGAGAATATAAATTCTTTTACACGTAATGTTTTGATGGATTCTCGAGAAAATTGAGAATAGACACTTCCGTAGAGACAATATTTAGGCGCAATCGTGAATACAATGAGAATATACACTCTCGTACAAAATGTTTAGGTGCAATCGTGACAAAATTTTGCAAAAGAAGTATATTCGGAGTTGTTCCTCAATATAAACTTGCGGCTCAGCAAGCGTCTGGTGAAAGAGGAGAAGAATGACACACTCGGAGCACTCAAATACAGTTTTGTCTCCTTCATGTTATAGGACAGTGGTTATACATTTCAGGACATAGACCCATAAAGCGGGGAGTTCTGTTCTCTAGATTGACAACGATGATGACGATGATGATGATAGCGTAGATGCTGTGCTGCTGAAGATCACCATAATACTGCAGAAACAAGCCCATTTTCTTTGAGCAGGTACTACATTTTCTATGTGCAAGTACTTATTGTTTGTTTGTTTGTTTCTTTGTCTGTGTTTGCTCTCTGATAAGCAACACGATTATTTGTGTGATTTCAGCCGTTGAGCGTGAATTTACTTTGTGCGACCGTTATGTGTCTTGTAGGTCCAGTATATTCCTGTCGTGCTTTAGTTCGAGTGGGCTTCCATAGCCTGTGATATCCTTCCTATATGTCGACAGGTGCTGAAAGTGTATCGAATCTACGACGCAATGGTTTATCACACTCGATGACATTTTTCTCTTGGGCCTTTCAGGTCAAAACATGTCGCAGGGTGGCAGCATTTGAGGAAGCGGTAATCAGGGTTTTAGGTTTGGGTCGACTACTTCTATCTCATACGAGGTGTTCAGCTGCCAGTGAACTGGTCTCGCATAATCAGACGTATTGTGCCTGTGCCTATAGAGTACTGAACCTATTCTCTCCTTAGCATGATTTCCTTTATGTCCGTATAGGAAAAAAACTCGACAATGTGGTCCGGGTTCGTCACCCTCTTAGCTGAGGTGTCATTCACAGACATCGTGATCAATAGTCCAAGTCTGAATTTCTACACATATTTAGGAGCACTTGGGATTAGTTAGTTATTCAAGAGCTGAACACACCTTTAGTTCCGATTTCAATGTAATGTTTTCCTGTTTTAATTGTACTTATCTCTGACCTCTGTAAAGCCCTCTCAGTGTACTCAATATGGTATCCTTACGGAGACTATAGATAACACACAACTATCACATTTCATCGTGACATCCACCCATATTGTGACATCCACCCATATTGTGACATCTACCCATATCGTGATATCTCTATTGACCGCCCAATGCTCCAGCTGAAATGTCTTGCGTCGCAGTGTGTCGACATTGCCGCTGTGTCTTAACAATCTATAACAGGCAGGACTGCTGTACAAATGTATATAAATATTACTTACGTGAAGCAGCAGTTTTGCTCTGACAAACAAACTATCGGTCTATGCGGCATATATACGAAAACATAAAAAACACCATATATGTGACATGTTCTACGTTTCATTCTTAAGGTCTTTATCAAGAATATACAAACATTGGACAAACAATAAACGCAGTAAACACAATGGTACTATCACAGAGGCACTGGAATGCAGAAATTACACAGTACGATGTCCAATGTGGCAATGACATACATGTAGATAGGTACTCATGGAAGCGGATTTGATGAAAAATACAACAGGAAATGAGGACGGAATGAAATAATTATTACTGAAAAAAAAATATTGACAACAATAAAACGAAGACAACACCAAACAAAATTTAATCGAATAAATGGTCGAAATTAAGGACCAAAGACTTAAGGGTACCAAACTTGAAAACAACGCGATTTTAATATCGTACCTAGATCTTTCATCCGTGGTGCAGGATCTGAGAAGAGGGACGTGGATGTCATGGGCACCACGATGATCATTACAATTGAACTATACGGCGACAGGGGTATGTTTACCGTGTTTGACTGCGTGAAGATTCCATCACATGCGGTCACTAAATCTTAAGCCAATTTTACCTATAAAGGTCCTCTCACTGCGTTTACAAATGATAACGTAAATGACACTGTGGGATATACATGTAAAGGCCTCATATAAAATAAAATTAACCTTATAAAATTAAACAGATCGGGTCTGAACTACATAAGACCAGGAATTGAAACCGAGTCGTTAGAATACATTGCGTGATTTAGCAATGTACTAGCTCAGCTTCAGAAACATGATTTCGTAGACAATTTATTAAAGAAAAGACCAAATCAACGTGCCTACTAGACAGTCGTTTTCAAGTACAATGTATATGTGTAAACGATGGATTTGCGCATGAAAATGAGCAAATAGAATGACCTTTTTCTCCTGATAAATCCTCTGTCCTTGCATCGTACGTAGATGCATAATATAGCATGGTTATATTAGGTTATTTCTGGGGTGGTCTGGGTTTATTTACGAAACATCAGTGGAAACTATTTGATATGATTTTTGTAAGTGATTTAATCAGATGTAATGGAAACAAAACAGAAAAGACATCATACACATGAAATAAAAAACCACGATTAATCTTTACATCATGACATCGTGTGATGCTGTCTTACTGTTTTCTTGAACACGATTATCAAGGTTGACACAGAGATTTTGATGTTTAGTTCAAGATTTAACTCCCACATGCGCTTTACATAAATTAATTTAAATTGTGGCGCCCCTGTGGATTGATTATCAATTTCCCAAGGAAAGAGTAGTCCCGGTCACCCATGACTAGGTTTTCTACTGATGACTAGACGATAAACAAGAACAAAGGATAAATAAATTGTAATTATTTCATAATATATTATTTGTGAGTTTACACTAATTTTTTTTTATTTTTAAGAGATACGCTCGAATTGATATGGTACATATTTTATGCACCAGAAATTTGACCAAATGAGTGGTAACTTCAGAAACGTTTTAATTTGTCTAGCAAATCTGTCATGTCAGGAGATTCTACTAGGACACTATAATTCTATCAAGTCGTATGTGTTATATCTGGGTCAGTACACGGTAAGCTTTGACAAAAATTGGGAGAATTGCAACTGGAAAATTAATTTTGGAGCCTATGACTTGCTATTATAGAATAACTCTCACACCCCCACCCCACCACAACCCCCTCAAGGGCGTACGAGTTTTTCCACTTTTGTATCCTACTTCCAGGCGGGGGAGTTCAATGTTCAGCTCGAGATTGTGTTTGTTTGTTTGTTTGTTTTTATTATTTTCGATGGGATTATTTTATACAGAGATCGCAAGTCTGTGATTTGTTTCTTTGTTTGTTTGTTTTTATTATTTTAGATGGAATTATTTTATACAGAGATCGCAAGTCTGTGATGGCATCTTCGCTCAATTTTGTTCTCTGGTGCAATAGTTCTAGGAACTAAACTATATTCAGTTCCGGGGTGAGCTTTATCGAGACGTGCTTGAAAATTGGAGGTAGCTTGTAGAAAACAGGATTGTGGTAGTTCAGAGTGTTTAAATTACAAGATTGATAACAATCTGAAAGATGAGATTGGTATGCCGTCAGATGATGTCGAATACTTGAACCTGGGAAATGAGACTGACATGCCGTCAGATGTTGTCGAATACTTGGACCTGGGAAATGAGACTGACATGCCGTCAGATGTTGTCGAACACTTGGACCTGGGAAATGAGACTGACATGCCGTCAGATATTGTCGAATACTTGAACCTGGGAAATGAGACTGACATGCCGTCAGATGTTGTCGAACACTTTAACCTGGGAAATGAGACTGACATGCCGTCAGATGTTGTCAAGTACTTAACCTGGAAAATGAGATTGGCTTGTTGTCGACCACCTGAGCCACAACCTTCCATATATTTGATGATTAAAGCTTTGATAAACAACGTTGAACTTACATAGGTAATTTGTACAGCTTATATAGTCCTACCACGTGTGTTGCATACAGTTTCATATTTATCTCGTGCGGTTCCCAGGGTTAGCAGATAACCAAGATATAAATGGTGGTGGGAATTTTCTGTTCCCATTCACTACCAGAAGCGGTGTTGAGACTCGGAATCTGGACCTCGTAGGCATGCTAGGCACGGAGCAACAGATGTGGTGTTGAGACTCAGAATCTGGACCTCGTAGGCCTGCTAGGCACGGAGCAAGTTATCATCTTTGTGGACAAAACAACACAAATATAACTTGACTGTTACCGTTGCCCAACACGACTCGTACAGAGAAAATTCGTTGCAGTTCCCATGGGCAGAGTAGAAAACTATATAGTTGGTTTGTTTTTCTTACACATGATATGTTCGCCGTCTGCGAAACTACTCGTCAGAGATAAGTGTAATGGAACGACTTTGTTGAGTGAAAAATGTCATGGCTAGGAGTCGAAACTCAAACCGTGCTCGTAAATGGAATGGAAGATCACCACAGGCTAACTGCAACTGAAATGCACATCTCAAATCGAAGGCTCGCATGTATTATATTCAAGCGAGACAACAAGTGAAAAGGATCTCGTCTATGCAGACCAGGCAACCTAAGTCCAATTCGATCATTTCCGCGGTTGAACAAGGTTCATACAAAGAAAGTTTAGTGCAGTCCCAATAAAAAATAGGATGAATGGCCGTATTTCTATACGGGGAATATTTCACCAGATGCGAAGCACCTCGTCCGAAGATCGATTCACAATGTGTGAATCATACAAAATACCAACTTGTCTCATGAATTAGTCCTCCCTCTGAGTAGAACATTTATTGAAAAACATTGTGCTGATGACTCCTGGGTATAAAAGAAAGCTCTAATAAACAACCTCACTACACACAGGAAATAAGAGCAAATCGTACGTAATTCCTGGGCATGTAAACTAATAAACACAAAACAAACGCAATAAGATGTACTTGTTTATTGTAAAACAGTGTGTACATGTTTCTAAGCATGTTTATGCATGCTAACACACAATCTTGTCTTAAGTTATGAACAACTTCACGGCGTAATAATATCATTCGTCTAAACATTTGTTCAACGTTCACTGCCTGCCCCAAACGTTAACAATAAACGGACTAAAATTCGAGTCGAGAATAAGATAGTGGCTCAGGACTAGTAAAATTGTATTGTACGAAAGACTTAGCATCTCATGTCAACCATATTTTAAAGTGAAAGAATCTCTACGACTTCAATGAAGATATTTAAAAGTAAAATATAGACCAGAACATGAGAACATCAACACATTGAAGAGAGATAGACAGGACACGAAATATCGACTGATAACTAGACACGATATTTCCACTAAGAAAGAGGCTCGATATTTCGACTGAGAACTAGACCGCCTTCAAAAGTCACACACCGAATCTGTGTCATCGACTTTTCGGCCTCAATTTGTAGTGCAGCAGCACACACAGCAGAACACATACTGCAGGATGGTCCCAGCTTTGCTGGTCAGAGATACAGGCTCGTCGTCAGAAGCGTCCTTGCAAACTATGTTGTTGGGTACTCACAGTAAAATAGAACAAAAATAAACCACCAGTGTTGGCAAACATCAAGAAACGCTGAAGTTATTGATGCAATACATGGCAACTACGTAAAAGTGGTGTCAATATTTATTAGCAAGACATACTAGCAAAGAGACAAATACGCAGACGACGTTTCGTCTAGAAAGCCTCCATGAGGCCAAAAGCAAAAACATACTTTATATACGGAAAAACATAAGGTAGGTCGACTATAAGAGGAAGATAGGGGAAATCAAGATAAATAAAAGCTACATAAAAAAGAGATACATTTCAAATCCAAGTGAGGAACATATACGGGGAAATAACGACAATAAATGAGAAATGAGTGCGGGAGGGACTTTTTATGGGATGTGGAAATAAAGGGCGTTTTGCCATAAAAGACGCCGCAACATGTACATGAATGACGTTCATTGTACCTCCGAAAGAAAAAGTCCTGTCCCAACTGTGGATTGAACCACAAGGTTCTGAGAACTGCGCTATAACCACACAGCCATAGCGCTCCACACTGCGAACGAACATACGATTCTCAAACTCAGATAATCTATACCAGTACACAATAACAGTATACATTAGTGAAATAAATACAATATACGTATATCGTTAAGTAGAGATAACTAGCAAAGGTTAGAAGTAACATACATTGTCCATGCATCGCATAAGAGGGGAATAAGGCTAAGAATTTGGACAACTGCTCATTTTCTTGCGTGATTCCTTCATTTTCATTATATTTGTTTTTGATCTACTTTTGTGAAATTTATTTGGAAAGGAAGTTGGGGAGGAATTTATTCCCCTTTTAACTAAATTTCTAGCGCTAAAATGATTTTATGATTTTCTAAAGGAGAGGGTGAACCCCTCTTCAGGGGTTTGCTGTAGATTTTCTAAGTATGATGAAAGTTTTCGAAATTTCGCCCGCTATAGTTTTATTATTATTATTATTATTAATGTTTTTTAAAATAAATGAAGGAATGGTTCAAAGTGTATTGTTATTTCGCTGTTTATGATAGCTTCTTTACGGTGTCATCTGGTGCAGCTATCTCTCTGCATCATAGCACGGCACTGCCCTGCTCATTTCTCCCCACTCCCCTCTCTGCGGCTCAAATCTAGTTCGGGTTCCAAAATATCAAAATAACCCTATTTAACAGATGCCTGCAACAATGACGAATGTTTTCATATAGGCCCCCATTGTACCCACTATGTTTTGTTAAAAAAAGCCTTTGCAACTAGAGAACGAACGTAAGATTATCGAACTCATGTGATCTATACCGGAACACAAATGTATTTAATACGAGATGTGACACTGCGTCAGAAAACCTTCAATTTAGGAAGATACAGAGACGTATAATTCAACAAATCATTATCAATATAAAACTAATCAATCAAATTCGACACGCCCAATGCCTCACAATACCACCAATCAAAATTGACGACTCAGGAAACGATGAGTCAGAATTCTATAGACTTGACGTGAAGTATTGTTTAAATGAGATAGCATATTTCAGTTTCATTGGTAGATTTCTAATCGCTAGTTAACGCTATAATGTGCATGAATGGTACATTAGGTCGCCAGTCTGTCTTTCTGTGATTGCCTGGGTATCTCTGCATGGCAGTCTCAATTTGCAATGTCTGCAGTTCTCCATCTTTCTATCAGTATCTGCCGGACTCATGTCTCAATTTCTGCCTTAAAACGTACATTCGTCTATTTTCGGTTTCCAAACAGACATAATCTGGTCAATTATTTGTCTCTCTGTCTGCCTGGCTTCATATATGTATATGTGGCTACCATACATTATGTTAACAATTATTGTGAAGGGCTAAAGCAAGTTTGATAAATGCTCTAATATGGGAGAATGAATAAATTGTACTTACCGCGCAAAACTGAAATCCAACAGGTAGATCCAGATATAGGGTAATAAAGTTGTGTGAATACTGAATAACACACAAATCGACGATTCGACCAAAAGACCTTTATCAAGACAGACAATTGAAACAAAATTAAAACATATAACAGAAAGCGAATAGTAATAACATCTACGGTCACATAGGTATGTGTAGTATGGATTGACCGGAAGAGGCGAAATGACACCGGACAAGGAAAATACAAAAATGACAACAAACATGTGACACGATACAAACTGAACTATGGAAGTATGGCGGAACTTTATTACCCTATTTCTGGATCTACCTAATAGGGGAGAGTAGATTTGTCAAAAGGTGACGTCAACAGTTCTAATTTTATACATCAAATAAATTGTTTGAATTTGAAGATGAACAAATTGAAAGAAATTTATAGTTTTTAAGTACTTTATGTACTAAAATTGTTGGGGGGGGGGGTGGTAAATGGTGGTGATGGGGCATATTTTTGGACACACTTAAACAAGTGGGGGACAGTGAATTCTTGACATCAGTTGACAAGGAGGAGAATGATAACAAAATTAGACACATGTGTTGACCTACTTTATGGACAGCCAATATATATTGTTGGTTCGTTTCTGATCCACCGAGAAATGTGATCTTGCCCTCTGAACAAGTATATAAATATACCTATAAATAGCGTCTCTATAGAGTTAATGTGCCTATAAAATAAACCATATATGTTAAATATGACGAACAAATAAAATTACATCCAACAAAACCTGGGTTGATGACATCGTCCTGAATAGGCCAGGATATGCTACCAATAACGTCATTCAAAGACTGCGCCATTGTTCAGCGCAGAGTGTGAACTAAGATTTATGTTAGCTGCAGGGTTAACGCTTAACGTTACAGTAAAATAAGACTTGTGTCTAAAGTATGTCTATGCCTACTCTCCGATTTTTTAATATCATGAGCAGTTACATTTCAACTTTGGTATAATGTGCGCAGCTTCGTGTCGTAAAGGAGATCACAAGCAAATCGTCAATGTGTGACGCATGGCCGAGAGGTTATATCGCTAGTCTCACACGAGTGAGGTCTAGAGTTCGATTCCCGGTAAGGACTGCTTTTTTTCTGTCGGAGGGTAAATTAAAAAACTCACCCTTTACATGACGTGGCGACAGCAAGAGCGGTCTTTTATGTACTAAATTTTAGTACAGCGGTCTTTATCACACAGATTTTCAAGCCCCTCCCTGCGACGCCTGAACTGGTAAAATGCAGTATTGACAGTTTTTTTGTGTTTTGAAATCACGTCACTAGCATGCCGTGTTGCTGCAAGTACAATCAGAGAGGTCTGTTCACTGAACTTGCTAGCTACAGATAAAAATGATGTACGTTTGTCACACACTCGAGGACTGCTATAAAATGGAAAAGCTAGTTAGTCGTTGGATCATCGTCACTGCACTCTGGACAAGTCCATAAGTGTTCAGATCTCTCCTTGAGTGTAGCCGCCATTGCACGTTGACTGACGGTCCTAGTACAGTTCATTGACTATCATTCTTTATTGCCAACGAAACCGCTCCCTTCTAGCGACACCACATTTCAAACCAAATTCCTTTATTCTAGTCGTGGAACAAGAGTCATCGTCACTTATACAGTCATTTGTTCGTGCGTTTTCCCGTAGGGCGTTTAAATTGTCTGCTCGATCCATCGCTCCACCAACAACCGTAGTAGTAGCGTGTGCAGCCAACCTATCTGCTCTCTCATTACCCAGGACTACCGCATGTCCTGGCACAACAATGAAAGTCACTTTACGCATACAGGAATTCTTCACTGCATGTTCACTGTTCCCGAATGTATCCCGCCTGCACTTTCACAGTCATGCTCATCGAGTCACTGAGTATACAGATCATCGAGTCACTGAGTATACAGATCATCGAGTCACTGAGTATACAGATCATCGAGTCACTGAGTATACAGATCATCGAGTCACTGAGTATACAGATCATCGAGTCACTGAGTATACAGATCATCGAGTCACTGAGTATACAGATCATCGAGTCACTGAGTATACAGATCATCGAGTCACTGAGTATACAGATCATCGAGTCACTGAGTATACAGATCATCGAGTCACTGAGTATACAGATCATCGAGTCACTGAGTATACAGATCATCGAGTCACTGAGTATACAGGCATTCACGCAGAAAACCTGTGAGCACACCCATTGCAATAATTTGGTTGCTGTCAACAATTTCCATTGTCATGCTGCTTGTCGTCATAGCGAATGTACCACTTTCCTCTCTGATGGTCTTCCCCTCCCCCCACCTTTGAGTTATGAAGGCCCTGACACTCCTGATGTGTCTCTCAACGGACCCATCTGTATATATAATCATAAAACCTTCCCTGGAGTTTGCACCGATCGGAGCGAGTACCTCCGACTCCGCCACTGTCGGATACCATTCCCTGCAATTTCTACTGAGTGTTATTATTACTGTGAATGCTGTCGGACAATCTAAGGGCGCACGACTCCATTCCACACAAGGTAGCACATTTTCCAATCTTCACATACTGTATCGCCCTACTGTTCCACCACATGTGCCAAACTTGACAGAAGAGGAACTGACTGACATACTATATAATATTCTCTGCGAACCCCATCCACGACTTTATTCTCTTAAGTCGAACACCTTTCACTTGAGAATTTCAGGTTGTAGAGGATATTCTTTACCAGCGGTGATTTGCAGGTAATCACGCTTCCTGCAGATTTGTATTCTTTGCTCTGCAGTTGGGCAATTCAAAAAGTATCGCATAGCCCGTGCCAAAGTATCTCTCGTACATCCCAAAATGATTCACATTGCCTCATTCTGGATTCTATTCAATGTTTCTGTTTGAATCTGACTCAGTGTCAGAATCGCCTGTGCGTACTCTACCACCGCCACCACCAATCCCTGATACAGCAGAAACATCAGCCTTTGTTTACATCGAGCAGCAGCCATATTTTTCATCGCCGAAAACCTTTATAAGCTTTTATAATGATGTGGTCAACATGATCTTTGAAACTCAGACTTCGGTCCCAAGTACTTCATTATGCTGGTTCTCTCGAGGACATCCGCTCTCAAAGTAACCGATGGCGTAGACGTGTTTACTATGTGACTATTTAGGGAAAACCATGTCATCGATGCTTTTGATGGAATAACAATACGCTCCAGAATTACAGGACCAATTCCCTATACGATCAAACTCCCTCTGAAAATGAAACGATACGCGGCCAATGTTATCTTATGACCTTATATTACTACAGTAGTGCAAGGGTTCAGTGGAATAGCGAATGGGGTTCGTTTATGTGTGAAATGTGTGTAAAAAAGCATACCAGCTGTACCCTCTTCCTCCCTGCTATGTTGCCCCTTCTGTTCTTCCTCTGCTATATATTCACTATCCCTCCTTCTCTTTCCTCCTCATAATAACCATGTTTGTCTTCCATGTAAGATTTGTTATACTGATGTCTTTTTCTTGTCCTGATGAAGGATATTTAGTCGAAACGTCGTCTGTCCCTGTATCTCGTTGTTAGGTTGTTTTATGTTTTATTTTAGTAACACATCTACCTATTTTTGTTTATCTTGACATTTGCCCTGTGTTACTCCAACCATCTACTTCCTGTTTATGGTTGTTACCCTACCCTGGACCATTTATCCCGTGCTTGTAGTGTACCTTATTATGGTTTGCGCTATGTGAAAATGATATGACAAATTTCTTGGAAGCTTTTTTTAAAATTCCTGCGTCATTTGACATATAACGTTGACATATACCGATTTGGCAGGTTATGTTTCTTCTGGTGCATACACGAAGATATGTTTGTCTATCTGTCTTGTCTGGTCTGTCTCGTCTATCTATCTACCTATCTGATCTGTCTGTATGTCTGCATATCTGTCATGTCTGTCTATCTGTTCTGTCTGTCTGCCTGTCATGTATGTCTGTCTGTTCTGCCTATCTGTCATGTCTGCCTGACGTCTCTGACTTGTCTGTCTTATCAGTCTTGTCTGTACTGTCCTGTCTGTTCATCTGAGCTCTCTGTCTGTCCTTCTTTTCTGTCTGTCCTTCTCTCCGTCTGTCTTCTCTATCCTACTCGACTATCATGTCTGTCCTTCCTGTCTGTCAATAATGTCTGTCTTTCCTGTCTGTCTGACCTATCTGCCTGTCATGCCGTCCTTCATTTCCTGTCTGCCTGTCTTTCCAGCCTTCTGTTTCCAATTAGTATCTGTCGTATCTATCTTATATATGTCATCTATCTATCGTATCTATCTTATATATGTAAACAATCTGTCGTATCTATCTTATATATGTAAACAATCTGTCGTATCTATCTTATATATGTCATCTATCTGTGGTATCTATCTTATATATGTAAACAATCTGTCGTATCTATCTTATATATGTCATCTATCTGTGGTATCTACCTTGTATATCTCAAATATCTGTCGTATCTATCTTATATATCTGTGTATGTTCCTTCAGCGAGGAATGCGGTGCACATTAAAGAAACTAGAGCTCGTCAGTAAATGCTGCTACGTTACTTTGTGTAATTATTGCATGTTGTTGAGACCAATTCTCGTAATCTCGTTGATGTCTGGTCTGTGAAGAATCTCTTTTCATCTCTCTTCTGTGTCATCTGGTACCTATTTTAATGCATATAGTGGCAGTTTGTTTTCATTCAAAGTACATGCCCGATTTACGTTTTCTTCTTATAGTGGCAGTCTGTTTTCATTCATAGTACATGCCCGATTTACGTTTTCTTCTTATAGTGGCAGTCTGTTTTCATTCATAGTACATGCCCGATTTACGTTTTATTCTTATAGTGGCAGTCTGTTTTCGTTCAAAGTACATGCCCGACTTACGTTTTCTTCTTATAGTGGCAGTCTGTTTTCATTCATAGTACATGCCCGATTTACGTTTTCTTCTTATAGTGGCAGTCTGTTTTCGTTCAAAGTACATGCCCGACTTACGTTTTCTTCTTATAGTGGCAGTCTGTTTTCATTCAAAGTACATGCCCGATTTACGTTTTCTTCTTATAGTGGCAGTCTGTTTTCATTCAAAGTACATGCCCGATTTACGTTTTCTTCTTATAGTGGCAGTCTGTTTTCATTCATAGTACATGCCCGATTTACGTTTTCTTCTTATAGTGGCAGTCTGTTTTCATTCAAAGTACATGCCCGATTTACGTTTTCTTCTTATAGTGGCAGTCTGTTTTCATTCAAAGTACATTCCCGATTTACGTTTTCTTCTTATAGTGGCAGTCTGTTTTCATTCATAGTACATGCCCGATTTACGTTTTCTTCTTATAGTGGCAGTCTGTTTTCATTCAAAGTACATGCCCGATTTACGTTTTCTTCTTATAGTGGCAGTCTGTTTTCATTCAAAGTACATTCCCGATTTACGTTTTCTTCTTATAGTGGCAGTCTGTTTTCATTCAAAGTACATGCCCGATTTACGTTTTCTTCTTATAGTGGCAGTCTGTTTTCATTCAAAGTACATGCCCGATTTACGTTTTCTTCTTATAGTTGTATAAATACAGGGCCGCCCCTAACATTTGCGGGGCCCTATGCGAAACGGATTGTACGGGGACGCGGGGCCCAGTCTCTGTAGAGAATAGAATAATAAAATAAATTATAATATGAATTTATAGGCTTATGAAAGTGCGGGGCACAGTGTGGCCGCATAGGTTGCAATGGCCTAAGACCGGCCCCGTATGAATATATTAATGTTTTGTGTCCTCTCTTGCTTACATTTTATACTTGAATTTTTCTCATTTATTACTTCTTACATTTACGTTTTTACATTTATGTTTTTACATTTATGTTTTTACATTTATTACTAAATACATTTAATTTCTTTGTCAATGATGTTCTTAGTTTCCAGCTCTCCCAATCCTATTTTAATTTGGATATCACATGGGATATATCACATTGGAGAAATTACATTGTAGATATTACATTGGAGATATTACATTGGAGATATTACATTGGAGATATTACATTGGAGACATTACATTGGAGATATTACATTGGAGATATTACATTGGAGATACATTCTTATGAGCTATAACAGATATTACCATATCAAGTACGTCTATAGATGCTCCGTTCACCGTCTCACGAAATCGATCAGAGCGTATCACCCGACAGTTCAAGTTCGATGCTTATTTATCAGTCTCTTCGTAAATCGATTATGTTTCTTTTTGCAGGCTGTTCCATCTTTATGCCAATCTCTCGTATAATTAAATACGAATATTCTGAGAAAACGAGGTCACTTATCACATTATCTATATCAACTCGATCTAATGATGTAACTATTGGCTCTCTGATCATGCTCGCCACTGTATCGGCTCTTTCATTGCCCTCGATCTCCCTACCCATGTCCTGGTTTGAATATAAAGGTAATCTTCCCGGTCATATATTATGTCAATAACTTCTCCCATTGACAACGGACGACCCATGCGTCAACTTCCGGATCAGCATATTCATTGAGTCACTAAGTAAAAATGCATGAGAATAGTCTTGTAACATCAGCCATGATAGTACCTCTGTTACTGCCTTAATTTCCAGCGTAAGACTGCGTGTTGAAGGCACCTTAGCTGCTTTAACAGTGTTCCCACTCGAACATGTAGAAAAGTCCACAAACACGTTGATGATGAATGACAGGCACTTCAGTGAAGGTTATGACATAATTTTCTGTAGTGTTATAGTCAATAAGATGCACTCTGACTTCTGCATCTACCGATATCGGATTTTTATCAAAGCACCATCTGTAGATTTTGTCCCAACTGCATCTGTATATTTTGTCCCTACAATATTCGTATATTTTGTCCCTGCAAAATCTGTAGATTTTGTCCCAGCAGTATCCGTAGATTTTGTTCCTTAAATATCTGTAGATTTTGTCCCAGCAATATCTGTAGACTTTGTTCCTTAAATATATGTAGATTTTGCACCAGTAATATCTGTAGATTTTGTCCCTCCAATATCTGTAGATTTCCCCCCAGCAATATCTGTAGATTTTGCCCATCCAATATCTGTAGATTTTGTTCCTGCACCATCTGTAGATTTTGTTCCTGAACCATCTGTACATTTTGTTCCTGCACCATCTGTAGATTTTGTCCCTTCAACATCTGTAGTTTTGTTCATGCACCATCTGTAGATTTTGTCCCTGTAAAATCTATAGATTTTGTTCCCGCACCATCTGTACATTTTTTCCTTCACCATCTGTAGATTTTGTCCCTTCAACATCTTAGAGTTTGTTCCTGCACCATCTGTAGATTTTGTCCCTGCAATATCTATAGATTTTGTTCCTGCACCATCTGTAGATTTTGTTCCTGAACCATCTGTAGATTTTGTCCCTTCAACATCTGTAGAGTTTGTTCCTGCCCCATCTGTAGATTTTGTCCCTGCAATATCTATAGATTTTGTTCCTGCCCCATCTGTACATTTGTTCCTGCACCATCTGTAGATTTTGTCCCAGCAGTATCTGTAGATTTTGTCCCTTAAATATCTGTAGTTTTTGTCCCAGCAATATCTGTAGATTTTGTCTGCAATATCTGTAGATTTTGTTCCTGCACCATCTGTAGATTTTGTCCCTCCAACATATGTAGATGTTGTCCCTTCAACATCTGTAGATTTTGTTCCTGCACCATCTGTAGATTTTGTCCCTTCAAGATCTGTAGATGTTGTCCCTACAATATCTGTAGAGTGTGATGATTATAGTGAAAGCACCACGTAATGGAGCCGGAACATGTATCTAATCCACCACAGGATCAGTATAAATACCCTCATATAATATTTACCCGTTAATATTTTCTGCTTGTCCCAATAACGATGTGCATATTTTGAGCATAAGGCATTTCACTTTAATGAGATCTGGATGTAATCATTGATGCGTGTCAGCACATATTTTAGGATATAATTTTAGTTTGGTATTGTTGTATATGATATTTAACTCGGACAATTTTGTGCGGTATGGTCATTTCTACTCGTTAATTTTTGCTGGTATTTCCCGGTAAAGGCCTTTTGATAGAAACGTCGATTATGTCCTGTGTATTGTTATTTGTATAATTTAGCATGTGTATAGGCGAACAATTCTACAATATACTCAGCGCACAAGAGGGCCGTCTCCAGAAAACTTTATCTGTCAACGTTAAATAGGATGTTTCTGACTTCACAGGAGGTTAGTTAGGCAGTCGGTCAGCAAGTTAGTTGACGCAGGAGTTAGTTTTCGGCCTGTAGTCGGGCAATAAGTCAGTCAGGCTTGTAGAGCAGGCCAGTTAGAGGGACCTGGACCTAGAGTCCAGAATTTGGTTTTCGAGCCCTGGTGCTCTGCCATAGAGCCAAATAGACTCGTTGTTCAAGACTCGAACTTACTTGTGATGGAGACCGTAGCAGGAAGACTTATCACCCTCGGAGGTGAACTGAGGCACTTAATGTTTGGACCTGCCAAAAGTCAAAGTCCTGAGTTAGGACATAGAGCAAATAGTCAGTGTCCCTAGATAAAGGCTGAGATCGCAGTTTCCGAAAGTGTTAGAAGTTCAAAGTTTGATAGCTGCCAGATCTAGATAGAGTCTATAGAAAATACAGTAGAATATCGTTATATGCAGTCTTCCATGTATGACTTACAATGCACGAGATGCCTGGGCAGATTATTGTTATTGTCATCGTAATAATGTGACTTGTAAATAAAATATTGTGATATGCAAGAGCAGCCAGAGTTGGACCTTCTATGTTTATCATATCAAATGAATGTACGTTGAGGACATACTGTCACACCACAGATGTTAATTAACGGCTACACTTAGTGATACCTTCAGTAAAGTAAAAAAAAAGTAAATTAACCCATTGCATTTATTAATGCCGTAGGGGTGTGAGATGTTAGAAATCTCACATTTCACAGGCTCTGCAAATGAGGGTTGTAGCCATCTCCTCTCCCTCGCAGTCTTTACTTCCCGGATTAATCCGGTACCCATTTAAGGCTTGGTCGACCTGGGAGCCGTTGCGATCTGAAAACATTTCCGCCTCAGCTGGGGGATGAACCCAGGACCAGTCATATGCAAAGCCAGTGCGCTAAACCACTGCGCTAACGCGGATCCCTAATACCTTCAGATACCTTCAGTATCAGTTGATGATACATGACGCGCCAAGAGAGAAGAAAGTTAATGACATAAGATCCTGGTTATGGCACCAGAGAACAGAAACTTATGGTTCTGATGTATCTGATCGATTGAACAATCGCTTACTGATCCATGTGTATGTATGTGTGTTGTTACTGATCCATGTGTATGTATGTGTGTTGTTACTGATACATGTGTGTTTATGTGTTGTTACTGATCCATGTGTGTTTATGTATGTGTGTTGTTACTGATCCATGTGTATGTATGTGTGTTGTTACTGATCCATGTGTGTTTATGTATGTGTGTTGTTACTGATACATGTGTATGTATGTGTGTTGTAACTACGCTCCTTTGAAAATATTCTCCCATGCCATGATGATAACCCATCCAGCAGCATCTAATTTTATTTTTCTCAGCCTCTTATCCACGTGATCTGTCTGATGGCTACTACGTGTACACATTATCCGTTAATACTTTGATGAAATATCAAAACAACGGAACATAGAAAGACAAGATCTGGTTAATTTATTAAAATAAATGCGCTTAGGACATTCCAAGAAATTAGTTAATCGAAGTATCAATGCTTCAAATGATTCGCTATTATCAACTACAAAAATCATATTTGACAGAATTTTGGCACAAGTCCATAAAATACTAAACTCAGACAGCGGTTATATTAATGTTTGTCTGGACACCGTACAAATTGTTGACCTTTGGCAAACAAACAGAGAAATCGAATTATGCTGGACACTGGTACCAGATCTTGCACTCATATTGAGGAACAGGCATCAAAAGATGACCGAATTAGAATACCCCCATCGCCACAAGTCAATAATAATGTACTATCATTGCGATATTGAGTTCAAATAGTCCTTATTTAGATTAATGATCAATACTATACGAAAACCGTGAATGGAACCCAGGTCTGGAAACTTTCGGTATTATGTTAAGTCTTTAGTTTTGTTTTCTTCGATTCTTAGAAATTAAGAGAACACCAGTTCTCAAATCCATTTATGTTATAAATGGGATGAAGTATGGTTTATTCACAGATATTTTACAACAAGTATTCAACTCCTAGTAGGATTTATGGGACATGACCACTTGTTCACATGGGGTAAACATAAGTAATAGTCATAGGGTACAAATAGTGGAAGTCTTTGTAGTGTAATGTTAAGTCAGTCGACCTCTGACCAGCATAACCTGGTTTCAAATATCCATTCTTTATCTGTGGGTTGAAATAAAATATTTCCTTTCTGGTTCACTCAGCTATAAGAAGTAGGGTGACAGGATTCATGCTGTCCCATGGTTAACTCGGCCATCAGAAGTAGGGTGCCAGTGCTCATACTGTCCCATGGTTCACTCAGCCATTAGAAGTAGGGTGCGATGGCTCATACTGTCCCATGGTTCACTCGGCCATCAGAAGTAGGGTGCCAGTGCTCATACTATCTAATGGTTCACTCAGCCATTAGAAGTAGGGTGCCAGTGCTCATACTGTCTAATGGTTCACTCAGCCATTAGAAGTAGGGTGCCAGTGCTCATACTGTCCCATGGTTCACTCGGCCATCAGAAGTAGGGTGCCAGTGCTCATACTGTCTAATGGTTCACTCAGCCATTAGAAGTAGGGTGCCAGTGCTCATACTGTCCCATGGTTCACTCGGCCATCAGAAGTAGGGTGCTAGGACCCATACTGTTTCATGGTTCACTCAGACATCAGAAGAAGGGTGCCAGTGCTCATACTGTCCCATGGTTCACTCAGCCATTAGAAGTAGGGTGCCATGGCTCATACTTTCCCATGGTTCACCCAACCATCAGAAGAAGGGTGCCAGGGCCCATACTGTCCCATGGTTCACTCAGCCATCAGAAGTAGGGTGCCAGGACCCATACTGTACCATGGTTCACTCAGCCATCAGAAGTAGGGTGCCAGGACCCATACTGTACCATGGTTCACTCAGCCATCAGAAGTAGGGTGCCAGGACCCATACTGTACCATGGTTACCCAGTCATCAGAAGTAGGGTGCCAGGGCCCATACTGTCCCATGATTCACTTAGCCATTAGAAGTAGGGTGCCATGGCTCATACTGTCCCATCGTTCACCCAACCATCAGAAGAAGGGCGCCAGGGCCCATACTGTACCATGGTTACCCAGTCATCAGAAGTAGGGTGCCTGGGCTCATACTGACCCATGGTTCACCCAGCCATCACAAGAAGGGTGCCAAGGCTCATACTGTCTCATGGTTCACCCAGCCAACAGAAGTAGGGTGCCAGGACCCATACTGTCCCATGGTTCACCCAGACATCAGAAGTAGGGTGCCAGGCCTTATACTGTCCCATGGTTCACTCAGCCATTAGAAGTAAAGTTCCAGGGCTTATACTGTACCATGGTTCACTCAGGCGTCAGAAGTAGGGTGCCAGGACACATACTCTCCCATGGTTCACCCATCCATCAGCAGTAGCGTACCAGGGATCATGCTGTTGGAAGATCAAGGAATGGCGTAATAGCTTTTGAGCAAGTGTAGTAGTGAGATGGTTTTAGGTCAACGACAGCCTAGGCTGAATAATTTGTTGAGGTAAACTATGAGCTAGAATTTGTTTCTTCTTTTGTTTCGCTTTATACCCATTTATGCCGTGCGGCGTCAGGGGTAGAAGAGTTCTATGGAGATGACCTTTTTCATATGTGTTTCATATTTGTTTGTTTGTTTGTTTTGCGTTCGCTCCATTGTAACCATCACGGATATCCGTGCGATTTCCGCCGGGAGCGTGATTACGTTGTGCCACCGTTACGCGCCTTGTAGGCCTAGCACATCCGATTTCGGCATGCCTTGACAATTCGGGTGGGCTACCCTTAGCCTGTGACAGCCTCTATATCTGTCTCCAGGCACGCGTAGTGGAGACTCTTCGCCCAGACGATTTTTTGCTCTCGTCTGACTCGAACGACGTGTTCCACTGTCTATGAACTTGCCTCGTGTAATTGGGCGTGCTGTGCCTATGCCCATTGGGTACTGAACCGTTTCTAATCCGTGAGCCTGGTTCCTTAGGGGAAGAACTCAACAGAGGAGTTGGACCCTGGCTCTTTCTCCCTCTTAGCCGAGGTGTCATTCACCGACATCGTGTACCCCTTGTCCAAGTTCGAGTCTCACACCACGCGTTTGAGAGCAAGGCGTTCTCGAGCTGAGCGTCCTTGTCCCAATAGCGCCTGAGCCCATCAGGTACTGAACCCTTTCTCTCTTCAAGTGTATTTCCGGTGTAGGAAAACCTGACAGTAGAGTGTGGCCAGGGCTAAATCGTTGTCCCTTTTGTGCCTGAGCGCATCGAGTACGGAACCCTTTCTCTTCGCGAGCATATTTCCGGTTTAGGAAGGCTCGACATTAAAGTTGGATTAGGAATTCTTGCTTTACCAAACGCCAATGAATGGGTCTGGGTCTCTGCCTGTAAGGAACACAGGTAACTAGAAGCTCGTCTCGAGCTGACGGAGCTTGTAGTTCCCCTTTCCTAGGAACTTTCCATTTTCTATTTGCAGTTCGCGCTGCCCTCTAGCGCTGTTCTGCCCTTTCATTGTTTCATTGTACTCGGTATGAAATCTATTTGTCTCTCGCCATGCATCTACCTTTACGTGCATTTTACATTGGCCGCCCCTCCAATGTTCGGACTGGACTGACTAGCTTCACTGTATGTTGACAGTGTCGCTATATGTGGTGCTGCTGGTGGTGTCGGAGATATTGTCTGTCTCTTGTGCAGTCAAATCTCTTTCCATCTGCTACCTCCACATTCTCGGACACGATCCCCAAATTATTTGGTCAGAATCAGCACGAGCTGCTGTATTTCTGTTTCCAGGGTGCACCGCGTGGAGGTACATTTGGGATCTTGGTTATCTGCTAACCCTGGGTTCGCCTAGAGCAATGCGTTCCCTTTGCATCCCTCATATGTGTTTGCTTTCGTTGACTTTTATTTCTGTAATCCATTGTTTGCAGGTCTGCTCCTGGCTTTGTTTCCATCGTGTATGTATATGAATGCTTATTGAGGGGCAGTGTCTGATGGTAGTCTTGAAGCATATGAAAACAATTTAATATTTTGTCTTCTGATTCAATTCATGATTTTCATTGTGTTTGTTAGTCTTCTGATGTTTTCGTTTCTGATTCTGTCTCTTATTGTTACTCCAATGATTCTACATATGAAAATAATTTCGGTTGTAAAAGGTTTTCCTTTGGATTCTGTTGTTAGTGTCCACGTTTTTGACAGTGCATAGAGCTGACACGATGAACGTTTTATATAGTGCAGTTGTGTTGTTTAAGCTCACATATGATAATATGAGACGTCTGCCCCAAGATCTGGTATGCTATGTTGCATCTATGTTGAATTTCTTTAGTGTTTTTTTTTCCATTCGATGATACGATGCTTCCTACATTAGTGAATTCTTTCATCTGTATAAGTTGTTGATCATCGATTAGAATATTGGTGTTGCTAATGGTGTTGTGATTTACATTATCTCGGGTTATATTCTGTGTTTATCGTCATGTTAAAGTCTTTACATGTTATGTGAAGTATACGTGTATGCTGTCGTTGTTCTTTTGTTGCTGATAGTATTTCTGGATAGTCTGCAAAAACGTTTGCTCAGAGGGTTTTTTAAGTTGTCTTCTGTTGAAGTGTTGGCAAATTTACATATGCAATCGATGTTATAGATGTTATGTGATATAACACATCCTTGTCGCACTCCAGAGTGTATGTGGAATTTATCTGAAAGTCCAATTGCACATTGACTGCCAGTGTAACTACTTCTAAACAAGTTGATTAGATGTTGCGGAACCCTATATTTTGATAGTATTTTCCAAAGTTGCTTTCTGTCAACAATATCGAAGATTTTTTGTTTTGTTGAACAAAAATTATAAAAAATTCTTCGTTGTTTTCAGTGGTTTTTCCCCCCAGCCAATTATATTAGTGTAAAATTGACATCTTTACAGCTCTTATTCTTATGGAACTCCATTTGAATGTTGTTAAGTTGTTGTTTAATAAATGATGGTAATCTTCTTTCTAGAATTCCATTGAACATGTTTCCAGTGTGGTTTAGAAGTGAAATACTTCTGTACTTTATATAATCTGCATTTATTCTTCCATATGTATATTATCGCTGCGTTTTCCTAGTCTCTTGGTGTTTCTTGTGTCCTACATATTATATTAAATAACATATGTAACCATTTTGCACCTATATCTGCTGCTGCTTTGATTAATTCGAATTGTATGTTATCGGGTTCTGGGCTTTGTTTGATGGAGCAGTTTGAATGATATTTTCTATTTCTGCTAGCAACATGTTTGGTTCTAACTCTTTCATTGTATTGTTTACTATGTTGTTTTCCATTGTTAGATTTAGCAATTCTTGATAATATTTCTGCCATGTTTTACCATTACTCATTTCTGGTAATGTATTGTCTTTCCATTTTCATCGTTTATTATTTCGCTTAGTTCATATTTATCTTCCCTAGAACCCTAGATTTCGTTCTAGAATCTTGGTTTATAATTCGTGCTAGAACCCTGGTTTATAATTCGTGCTAGAACGCTGATTTATAATTCGTGCTAGAACCCTGGTTTATAATTCAGTATATCATTTCTTAGGCAACAGGATCCCATCATTCTAGTTCAGTGTGCAATTAATAATACCACTGTCATCTTTCCATGAATGCTGTAGAAGGCGACTAAGGAAAAATGTGGTGACAGCTGACAGTCCGTGAAAAAAATATCTAGCTTTGATTTATTAATTTTTTCTTCTGTCAAATGGTTCCCATGGGTGACGAAAATATGCAGGACGGCAACACTGCACCTTTTTCTGTTTGAAGCAGACTCCTATTCAGTGTGGAATGTTAGATATGACATCACTTCAGATGTGTCAACATATCTGATGGAAATATCCTGGTTGGCTCAAAGATATACGCTACTCTCATGGACTGTATCCCATCGGTATATCCCATGCATTAATTAATCTCCAATCATCAACACAATCATGCCTTTGAAAATCTAAACAAATACGAGTTTTGTGCCATCTCGATTACTCACGGAAGTGAACCTGTGGTTTTGTCAGAAAGACTATGTGCTGTTAAGAGTTTCCTGTTCAAAGCTGAATGGATTACATCCATTTTACCATCATACACTCAGCTTTTATTTATGTTTTGAACACTCCTTGTGTTGGACATGGTTATGTTTCTCTTGTACTTTCAATGACATAACCAACATATTCACTGTCAAAGAAATTAAATACAAACTAAAAATTAGAATTATAAAATGCTATATCTATTCTATATTAATGTATGCCCCAGAAACATGAAAATAAACAATTTCTGGGTGGTAGTAGTTTACTAAGTATTACTTTACCTGAGGGGGTAGTAGTTTACTAAGTATTACTTTACCTGAGGGGCAGTAGTTTACTAAGTATTACTTTACCTGGGTGGTAGTAGTTTACTAATTATTACTTTACCTTAGTGGTAGTAGTTTACTAAGTATTACTTTACCTGGGTGGTAGTAGTTTACTAAGTATTACTTTACCTGGGTGGTAGTAGTTTACTAAGTATTACTTTACCTGGGTGGTAGTAGTTTACTAAGTATTACTTTACCTGAGGGGTAGTAGTTTACTAAGTATTACTTTACCTGAGGGGCAGTAGTTTACTAAGTATTACTTTACCTAGGGGCAGTAGTTTACTAAGTATTACTTTACCTGGGTGGTAGTAGTTTACTAAGCATTACTTTACCTGAGGGGCAGTAGTTTACTAAGTATTACTTTACCTGGGTGGTAGTAGTTTACTAAGTATTACTTTACCTGAGGGGTAGTAGTTTTCTAAGTATTACTTTACCTGAGGGGCAGTAGTTTACTAAGTATTACTTTACCTGGGTGGTAGTAGTTTACTAAGTATTACTTTACCTGGGTGGTAGTAGTTTACTAAGTATTACTTTACCTGAGCGGTAGTAGTTTACTAAGTATTACTTTACCTGGGTGGTAGTAGTTTACTAAGTATTACTTTACCTGGGTGGTAGTAGTTTACTAAGTATTACTTTACCTGGGTGGTAGTAGTTTACTAAGTATTACTTTACCTGGGTGGTAGTAGTTTTCTAAGTATTACTTTACCTGATGGGGTAGTAGTTTACTAAGTATTACTTTACCTGAGGGGCAGTAGTTTACTAAGTATTACTTTACCTGGGTGGTAGTAGTTTACTAAGTATTACTTTACCTGAGCGGGTAGTAGTTTACTAAGTATTACTTTACCTGAGGGGGTAGTAGTTTACTAAGTATTACTTACCTGAGGTGGTAGTAGTTTGCTAAGTATTACTTTACCTGAGGTGGTAGTAGTTTACTAAGTATTACTTTACCTGAGGGGGTAGTAGTTTACTAAGTATTACTTTACCTGAGGTGGTAGTAGTTTACTAAGTATTACTTTACCTGAGGTGGTAGTAGTTTACTAAGTATTACTTTACCTGAGGGGGTAGTAGTTTACTAAGTATTACTTTATCTGAGGTGGTAGTAGTTTACTAAGTATTACTTTACCTGAGGGGGTAGTAGTTTACTAAGTATTACTTTACCTGAGGGGGTAGTAGTTTACTAAGTATTACTTTATCTGAAGTGGTAGTAGTTTACTAAGTATTACTTTACCTGGGTGGTAGTAGTTTTCTAAGTATTACTTTACCTGAGAAGCAGTAGTTTACTAAGTATTACTTTACCTGAGGGGCAGTAGTTTACTAAGTATTACTTTACCTGGGTGGTAGTAGTTTACTAAGTATTACTTTACCTGAGAAGCAGTAGTTTACTAAGTATTACGTTACCTTGGTGGTAGTAGTTTACTAAGTATTACTTTACCTGGGTGGTAGTAGTTTACTAAGTATTACTTTACCTGAGAAGCAGTAGTTTACTAAGTATTACTTTATCTCGGCGGTTTTAAAGATCATAATATAAGTACAGCTTTTCTATGACCTTCTCCTACACAACCCTTAAATTTCTGGGGTAGGGGTCATTATATATTTGGAACCTTTTCAAAAAAGAATATTGGTAGCTTATCCTATCCAGGACATAGCCATCAACCCAGCATTTTTTGGTAGATTATCCTATTTGGGTTTCCAGCCAAAATGGCGAGTGATAATATATGTGTTTTTATTAGTGTTATAATTAATCTGATGCTAATCCTGATAGCAATGGAAACTACATGCGCGTATGCATAGAAATTCCTTATGGATGCCAAATAGTGAACCCTGAATACAGACCGATTAATATAGGAGGGCTGCAGATTCCAGAAATTAGATGTGCAGATCTCTCTATATATGATGTTGTTCGTCTTGATAGTTCAGCATATAAACATCGAATATTTGTGCACCCACTTACTTTGGTGATGACACCGAGTTAAATGAATTGTGCATATTTAGTGAGTATCTATGTCACTTCAGTTCACATCGACTTTATAGACACCCTGTACAGCGTTTTATCTTATCACACGTCACCCAATTTTTCCTTCAGGCATACACAAAAAATGACATATCACATTTAACCCACGAATTCCTTCCGACATATTCATATGAGATATCACATCTAACCAACGATTTACTCCCGGCATATCCCATATGACATTACATTTAACCAACGATTTCTTTCAGGCATATACATATGACATATCACATTTAACCCACGATTTCGTTCAGATCTATAGATATCTACCTATACAAATGATTTCATGCGACCATCCATCACTTTCTAGACTGCGTGCATGATTAAATTTGTCGTTGGATTGACCAGTTCACCTGCGTCTTGCCTATTGAATTATAACCTTTAACCTAAACTTGATTAAGGATTATATTCATACATCTTCTTGTTCCATTGATCGTTCGTTCCCCCGTAACTTCTTGGGATGTCAAGCCTGAAATTTTTAAGAGATCTTAGCTATATATGTTTATTGATCTGTGTTTGAACATTATTTTGTGAAGGAATTATTGTGTTGAACTTTTAACAGAGCAGCCATACATAGCAACATAAACGAAAGTAATAATGAAAATAAAAAGAACAAAGTAAGAGTCACGTGAATATTAAAAGTCTTGTGCAATCTTCCTCTTCTCTCCCTAACCCGTGAGTAGTAGTAAGTAAAGTAAAGTAACCCATAGCGTATGTTAATGCTGTAGGGGTGTGAGATGTTAGCGATATCACATTTCAGTGGCTCTGCTATATGAGGGCTGTAGCCATATCCTTCTCTCCTCGCAGTCTTTACTTCCTGGTTTTGTCCAGTAACCATTTAAGACTGGGTCGACCCGGGAGCCGTTGCAATCTGAAAAACATATCCACCTCAACTGGGGAATGACCCAGGACCACTGATATGCGAAGCCAGTGCTCTAACAACTGCGCTTCATCCTGTGAGAAGTAGACTTGTTCTTAAAGAATTGCACACCGCTGACAATTGGATTCACATAGCAATGGAATAACTCGAGAAACCATTTCATTTCACAAAGGATGTAAGAGCTAATTGCTCGAAGTTATCGTCGACCAACACAACAAGAAGATTGTATTGCAGATTATACTATTCCACAGAACTTTGTTAAGTTCTAAGGTACAAATAACTCGGTATGGTCGTAGCTATGTAACACAGGAGAAGTAATCAGAAGATGCTCTAATAAAAGAATTCGTAAAAAAAACAAACCATCCTCAGCCATTCGGACAAGTATCATATACAATGATGCCCTGACCATTCCTTGCTTCAATAACTCCAGGATTGTCTCTATCTTCCATTTCTCTTTCCACTCTTGATTGTTCCTTGAACAATAATTTTAGAAGGTTAGTCTCGCTTTGTTACATGTTCAAACCACATAATGTTGCACCTTATTACCACTGCAATAGTGGTTCTTGATAACCAGCACGTTTGTTTACATGCTGACAAATAAATATATTAGTCTTGTGTTCTATATAGCTAGCTCTTTACGTCTGTTGTGTTCTATATAGCTAGCTCTCTACGTCTGTTGTGTTCTATATAGTTAGCTCTTTACGTCTGTTGTGTTCTATATAGTTAACTCTTTACGTCTATTGTGTTCTATATAGCTAGCTCTTTACGTCTGTTGTGTTCTATATAGCTAGCTCTTTACGTCCGTTGTGTTCTATATAGCTAGCTCTTTACGTCTGTTGTGTTCTCTATAGCTAGCTCTTTACGTCTGTTGTGATCTATATAGCTAGCTCTTTACGTCTGTTGTGTTCTCTATAGCTAGCTCTTTACGTCCGTTGTGTTCTCTATAGCTAGCTCTTTATGTCTGTTGTGTTCTCTATAGCTAGCTCTTTACGTCTGTTGTTGTCTATATAGCTAGCTCTTTACGTCTGTTGTGGTCTATATAGCTAGCTCTTTACGTCTGCCGCACGTATTTTCAAAAGTCTGATTCCTTTTTTTTCTGTGTCAACTCTGAGTGTATAACCCTAACCCTAACACTGAGTGTATAACTTTCACTTCCGTATATCATAATCATCATCAGGTGCATGCCGGCTGGCGTAGGCGGTCATGGCTCTCCACAGTTCTCTGTCCTATATATCTCTGTATTATGTATCAAAGTCGTTGTTATTTCCTTACCGTGCCAGTTTGTCAAACTGTCTAATATTTTCTCACGTTGTCGCTCTCTGTATCTGGTGCCTTCAATCTTGCCTGTTGTGACTATATTCTCTAAACCTGCCTGTCTCGTGAAGTGGCCCCAAAAAAATAAGATTGCCTTTTTCGTATATTTTTGATTAAGGTTCGTTTCGCATTTAACTCTTTCAACACCTCTACATTAGTTTTTCTGGCAGTCCATGGTATTCTCAGCATTCATCCGTATATCAGTAGTCTATACCGCTCATGTGTTGCCGGGGCCCGAAAGGGGAGCAAAGAATAGCAACATTGTTTACCTTCCACGCATGTCGTAAAAGGCGACTAAGGAGGTTATGGGATGGAGTTGGCTGTCCCATCCCATTTAGGGCCAGTGTCCCAAAGCCATGCTGAAGTCGGATGTGCAAGGCCGAAAAGCGCAGATATCGCAGCAATGCTGTAAACCATGACGCAACGCATTCCGTTATCCGGACTACATCCTGCTAATCTGCAGGAGTTTGAGAATGAACGAAGAAGAAGAAGAAGAAGAGGTAGTCTATACTTAGCACTAGTGATCTAGTGACACCATTAATCTATGCTAAAAGATACAACAGAAACATTGAAAACTGGTGTTAATTATCATATGACGGTAGACGAAATTATCACACACTGTTGCATTAGCTTGTGCAAAAAAAATTTAAGATACGTGAAAACATGCCTGGAAATTGTAGCTATGCAAAATAAGGTCACATGCTTAATTCTACATTGATCTTAAAGAAATTAAGTGAGGAAGGATTTATAATTTCTTAAAATGAAACTGTTAACAGGAATTAATCTGACGTCACTAGGATTAATATAATTTTGACAGATCACGCGTCAGAAACCTGGATAAGAATCCAATCTGGCATGCGAGTTGGAACAGGACACGTAATCTCTTTCCTGATTTCAGACAATGATCCGGAAATTCTGAGCGGCAGGAAAGCTTAACATGACCGTTCTTCTTCCTGAAATCTGGACACAAAAGTCTAATTTTGATCCTTTCTATCCAAGATTAATCAGCTCAAATTTAATTTGGGAATCAAACTGTTAAAACGTGAGATATTTCAAGTCTGGATAGGCAGTAATATACCTCATTACATGCCACCAGAAAGACCCTTATGAAACCTCTGAGATGTGGATAAAAATACGAATAAGACAGCTTTCATTCACACAAAATCAAACAAATAAATATGTCTTAGAAATATTAGGGATGAAATAAACATTCGTTGAGGACATGAATAAAGTGTGAATGAAATTGTACACGTCTCTCTGAAAGAGTTGAACATTGAATAAATAAGGTATTTGGAAGATAAAATTGAAGATTTTAAGATGTGGATAAAAATAAGATTCAAGAAAAGTTCTACAGGGTTACTACAAATTCACCGTGCGCTCAATTACAAGGGTGGCGACACAAAGTCATGAATTGTTTGTATTTAATACGGATCTAGTTAGTTAGTCGTTGGATCATCGTCACTGCACTCCGGACAAGTCCATAGGTGCTGAGATCTCTCCTTGAGTATAGCCGTTGTTACACGTTGACTGACGATACCAGAACGTAGATGATTGACTATAATTATTTCTTGCCCACGAAACCTCTCCTTTCTGTACGGATCTGTGTGACATCAGTGCATATCCACATTATATACATCCTGTAGTGCAGAAAACACTCAATTAGATACTTGAGGTAGCTCCAAACTTGTTCTGATGAGGTCAGACAGCGGAGTAAAGAAAAGAAACGATGTGATTTGCCATGAATATCAGAATAGCCGGCTAAGGAGGTTTTGGAATCGAGTTAGCTGTCTCTTCTCCAAGTCTAAATTCATGATGAATTCGGATGTGTCATTCCTAAATGTGCATTTATAGCAGCCAGGATGTACGCTATAACAAAATCCGTTCCCACTTATGTCCTGTATCCTGTTAACCAGCAGGATTGTGAGAATGAACCCAACCGAAGAAGAAATACTAAAAGCTGCAGGAACGATGGATGTAATTACTGATTGACATGAAGTGTGTAATGTCAATATTCTCCACATTTAGTCACTCAAATTTATGTCGTTCTTGTCTTGTCTCATTTCGTTGTTTATTGTATCACTGACCTATCAGTTTCAACTATATTGCTGACATGTAGATGTCACTTGATTTCTATTCTTATCATTTGTGTATACCTTGTTAAAGATATTTTGGTCGAAACATCGAATATGTGCATTGTTCCACGTAAAGCTGCTATTAAACATTATATACACTTTCTTTGCAATATTCACTTTTTCTATGTATGCTATTGCGGCACTCTTAATGACGTATGTCCTATTATATAATATGTCCTATTAATGACGCACTCTTAAAATGTCGTATTAATGCTCCACACTTCACATGTGGTATTAAAGCGGCACTCTTGACCTGTCCTATTAATGACGCACTCTTGACATATTCTATTAATAGCGCACTCTTCACATGTATTAATGCTCCACACTTCACATGTGGTATTAAAGCGGCACTCTTGACCTGTCCTATTAATTCGTCACTCTTCACATGTCCTATTAATGACGCATTCTTGACATGTTCTATTAATGGCGCACTTTTGAATGTTCTATTAATGTCGCACTCTTCACATGTTCTATTAATGGCGCACTCTTCACGTGTTTTCTTAATGGCGCTCTCTTGACATGTCCTATTATTGGCGCACTCTTCACATGTGGTATTAATGCTAAAATACACGTTTTCGTCATTATGCCAGTGAAATTAAATATTATTGAGTGGGTTTGTTTATTTTAACTGAGTGGGTTTATTTATTTTAACTCTATTTTTCCCATCCATTCATCATCATCAGATGCTATCTCCGAAATGAAGGTTGAATGTAACGGATCACAACCATCTTCTGTCTTTTGACTTTATGTTGCATTTTCCTAGTCTACATGCTGTTTATCCATGATGTTTCCCTTCAAATTGTACCTCTGCCTTAACCTTGCTGACATCTCTTCATCTTTTATTGAAATAAGTAAATTCATCAATTAAGTTCATCTCTTATTTAAGGACTTCAATAAAGATATCAATAAGGACTTAAATAAGGACATCAATAAGGACATCAATAAGGACATCAATAAGGACATCAATAAGGACTTCAATAAGGACATCAATAAGGACATCAATAAGGACATCAATAAGGACTTCAATAAGGACATCAATAAGGACTTCAATAAGGACATCAATTACGTTCATTTCTTATTTAAGGACTTCAATAAGGACATCAATTACGTTCATTTCTTATTTAAGGACTTCAATAAGGACATCAATTACGTTCATTTCTTATTTAAGGACTTCAATAAGGACATCAATAAGGACTTCAATAAGGACTTCAATAAGGACATCAATAAGGACATCAATAAGGACTTCAATAGGGACATCAATAAGGACATCATTAAGGACTTCAATAAGGACATCAATTACGTTCATTTCTTATTTAAGGACTTCAATAAGGACATCAATTACGTTCATTTCTTATTTAAGGACTTCAATAAGGACATCAATTACGTTCATTTCTTATTTAAGGACTTCAATAAGGACATAAATTACGTTCATTTCTTATTTAAGGACTTCAATAAGGACATCAATTAAGTTCATCTCTTATTTAAGGACTTCAATAAGGACATCAATAAGGACTTCAATAAGGACTTCAATAAGGACATCAATAAGGACATCAATAAGGACTTCAATAAGGACATCAATAAGGACATCAATAAGGACTTCAATAAGGACATCAATTACGTTCATTTCTTTTTTAAGGACTTCAATAAGGACATTCAATTACGTTCATTTCTTATTTAAGAACTTCAATAATAGCTTGCAAACAGCGCACAAGAAGGTCATCACCAGAGAACTCTTCCAACCCTGACGCTGCAAGGCAAACAAGGGACACAGCGTATATATATATAGATAGATAGATAGATAGATAGATATATAGATAGATAGATAGATAGATAGATAGATAGATAGATAGATAGATAGATAGATAGACAGATAGATAGATAGATAGATAGATAGATAGATAGATAGATAGATAGAAAGATAGATAGATAGATAGATAGATAGATAGATAGATAGATAGATAGATAGATAGATAGATAGATAGATAGATAGATAGATAGATAGATAGATAGATAGATAGATAGATAGATAGATAGATAGATAGATAGATAGATAGATAGATAGATAGATAGATAGATAGATAGATAGATAGATAGATAGATAGATAGATAGATAGATAGATAGATAGATAGATAGATAGATAGATAGATAGATAGATAGATAGATAGATAGATAGATAGATAGATAGATAGATAGATAGATAGATAGATAGATAGATAGATAGATAGATAGATAGATAGATAGATAGATAGATAGATAGATAGATAGATAGATAGATAGATAGATAGATAGATAGATAGATAGATAGATAGATAGATAGATAGATAGATAGATAGATAGATAGATAGATAGATAGATAGATAGATAGATAGATAGATAGATAGATAGATAGATAGATAGATAGATAGATAGATAGATAGATAGATAGATAGATAGATAGATAGATAGATAGATAGATAGATAGATAGATAGATAGAAAGAAAGAATAAGATATCATGTCTTTTAATAAGTTCAAAATAATTTATTTTATTTTCGTTATATTTAACAGATACAATGGTTTGGTCATCTGGAAAGAATGCCGTGTGATTTACGTTTTTATGTACTTTCTGACCTTCCGGCATATCATTTCCATATTTCCGTTGAATGTTGTGATAATTTTTCCAATCGTCGTCATTTGATGTTTTGTTTGTGTCTTGATAAAGACGTTTTGGTTGAAACGTTGAATGTGATTTGTGTATTGTAATTTTTATGATTTCTTGTGTGCTCATCATTGCCCATCATTACCCACTAGTTTTAGATATAGTCTGTCGTGTCCCACTTTCCATTCATTATACAATCTATTAATAGAACTCGCACCAAAGCTATTTTCGTTTTGAACGGAAATATTCAATGCAGAAATGTGCACTATTAACGGAAAAATGAAAACATGCAGACAAGATATACTTAAAAAAGTAAAATTAATCCTTGTTAGAAATAAATCACACATGTCGGAAACAAACTTTTAAAAATCACATTTTTCAGTTTTCTGTCAATCATGTTGCACAAAACTGTTTTCTAAAATTTCAAGAAAACCACATTAAAATCCAATCTGCGTATTGTGTTCGATAAACCATGTGTGAGGACAGTTTTACATCCAACATTAATCTAGCAATTACTGTGTTGGTAACAGTTTTTGGAACTTCTGCAAGTTTTGAATTCATTAATACTTCAGACGCCGCATATACGGGCGATCATGCACATTTCTTCAGGTGAGTGTATCTGTATTGCTTTTTAAACACATCATAAACTTTGTCAGGTAAGTTACCTGTGCTACTGTTGTAAAATATTGCAACCTCTGCCAGGTAAATTAATTGTACCTCAGTTGTAAAATATTACAACCGTTATCAGGTAAATTACTTGTGCCACAGTTGTAAAATAGTACAACCTCTGTCAGGTTAGTTACCTGTGCCACCGTTGTAAAATATTACCACCTCTGTCAGGTAAGTTACCTGTGCTACTGTTGTAAAATATTACAAAGTTTGTAAGGTACTTTTACACTATTAAAACTTTTTATATGATCGCCGAAGAAGAAGAAGAAGAAAACATAGTACCAACTTTCTTAACTACATTTACTAGTTTCACTGTTGTAACGTTACAAACTTTCTTAACTACATTTACTAGTTTCACTGCTGTAACATTACAAACTTTCTTAACTACATTTACTATTCTCACTGTTGTAACGTTACAAACTTTCTTAACTACATTTACTAGTCTCACTGTTGTAACATATCACCAATTTTGTCATGTTTCTTTGCATGTGCCAATGCAAAACTGTAAAAACTTTGTAAGATCACAAAATGTGAATGGTATATTTGCATGCGCACAGTCTGAATGTGCATGACTGAATATCACTACGAATAGAAACAATACCTTTAAATGTTTATGATGTTACAGGAACAAATATTGAGAAACTAGCAAATAAATCAATCCTATACTTGAAATAACATCTGCTGTTATGTCCAGCATACATACAAAGTTGAAGAGTAGAATAAGTGTATAAGTGATAATAAAACAATGTAGATCTCTAATAACACCTATTCTGTATAATTGCACATCCATTATACAGAAGATAAAAGGAACATACATGTGAGAAATATAATAAATAATCTTGAAGGTCAACAAAAACATCTCATAGCAGCGGGAAAACGTCGCAAACATTTGATGTATGTGCACGTCATGATACATTATTCCCTTTCTAAAGGTATCCTAGAGGTACACGAAGAAGATGCGTATAAAAGCAAGAATGGGTTGGTAATATTAATATTAAAAAAAATTCACAGATTCTCTATACCTAAATAATGTATTGAGAACAGATAGCCGTGGGGGTTTTTTTTGGTTGATGTTTTCAGAGTGGCACCCTTGCGTCCACTTAAGGTTACGGTGATGTATAATGTTGCCACTTAGTAATGCCGGTGTATGTGTGTTAATTCACCGTAGTTAATTGAAATTGAAAATCGAAGGGAAATAATGTTTTATGCTTGTAAAAAAAAAGATGATTGCTCGCTGAATATAGTCCTCCAGATTAGCGACAGAAATTATACGCATATTAAACAATGCAGTTATCAATTTGTAGGACGAATTTGTGAAGGTAACACGTTATTGAGAAATGACAGAATTGTTTACATTAAATAACAAAAACGATGTTGCCAACAAGTTTTGCATAATATGGAATCATTAGCGTAAAAAAATTATCTTACCTTCAAACGATAATCAATTGTGGTCATATCAATACACATAAAGAGAGTTATTATTTTAGGTACCCAAAAACACATACAAGAGGTGAGACAACTTGTTACAACAGCGACGAGATGTCTGAGAAAAGCCACAGGAGTGACCAGAAGGCACAAAATTAGAAACGGTGTCATAAGAGAAAGAGTGGGTATCATATCAATTCTACAATACATACAAAACCAACAGATACAATAGTTTGGTCATCTGGAAAGTATGCCGTGTGATTTATTAGGTTATAAAGTATATACGAAGAGAGGAGAAGCAGAAAGAAGAGCCAAGGGTAGACCTAGAGTACGCTGGATCGACAACATCAAATAGACATTACACGAACACCAAATAATATTATCTGAAGCTGCCAAAAAAGCGAGAACAAGAACATCGTATCTCCCTCGACACCCGTAAAAGGTAAAAGAGGAAGGAAAGAAGGATAAACACACACAGATATATACACACATATAAACACGCGCATACGCACACACCATCTCATTTTGTTTCAATGTAACCGAGTATCTGTTGATAGGTACACTCTCCTTAAACTTCAAACAGAAAAAAACTAACATTTCTTAATTATTCAATCTAAACACTAATGAATATGAGTCGAAAGAAAGTGTCGCTGATTTACGTATCTCTAAACTGTTCAACTCAACTAATGAAAGAGAACCGCACTGGGTGGCTCCCTCGACCTAAACTAATGGTTTGCGTCAATATGTCTTGTTTACAAAAGATTGTTAACTTAAGAATGAGTAATTTTTTATGGTGACTCAACGAGATGTGGTTCTACAAAAGAATGCTGAGAATACCATGGACTGCCAGAAAAACTAATGTATAGGTGTTGAAATAGTCGAATGCGAAATGAATAGTATTGTCCAGGACAAAATTAATGAACAATATAAGAAAAAGGCAGTCTTTGTTTTGGCCACTTCATGAGACAGGCAGGTTTAGAGAACATTTAGAGGTTTAGTCACAACAGACAAAATTGAAGTCAACCGATACAGAGGGCGACAACGTGAGAAAATATAAGACAGTTTGACAGCCTGGCAGGGCAAGGAAACAACAATGACCTTGATACATAATACTGTGGACAGAGAGCTGTGGAGAGACATGACCGCCAACGCCAATCGGCATGGTACCTGATGATGATGCTGATGATTCAATACTAGCGCTGTTTTTACAAAACCAGTTGGCAAAACTATATGCACACATGAGTTTGTAAATCAGACAACACGGACGACCACCTTTCCCCTTCGATCTGGATTTAAATTAACCACTGTCAATTAAACCAAAATTATACCGCATTGTATCCCTCAATTTTCATCTACAAAACCGTTTACATAAACTTATTGTTATATATATATATAAATGTATCCCTCAATTTTCATCTACAAAACCGTTTACATAAACTTGTTATATATGTTATATAACATTGAGAGATACATGTATGTATATATATATATACACATATAGCAAATGACTTGATTCATTGTTTGCGACATCCTACAGTAGGCACAGCAGTGCTTCAAAGAAGTTATCTGAACCCAGACTGAGCAGGGTTTTCTGTAACTACAATGTCATCTCGAACAGAAGGTTCACATCGGCAAAGTTTTCATTTGAAAACATGGATGTTACCTTCTGTACAGGTAAGATTTTGTTTTCAATGATTGTGACACGCAAGGATTCCGTTTGAAAATGTGTACTGAGGCTACCCCATTATAATAATAACAATAAGCGCATATCCCGTCAGAATCGTAGGGGTGGGGGCATTGAGACGTTTGAACAGATGTAAAAACTTCTCTATCTTCCCCTTAATTGGTGAGTTTCGAAACCTCACACCCTATCCATCATCATCATGTGCAATGTCGAATGGCGTAGGCGATATAGCACTCCATAGCTCTTTATCTCCAGTATTATGTATCAAGATCGTAGTTGTTTCCCTGACGTGCCATGTTGTCACACTAATATTCCCTCACGCTGTCGCCCTCTGTTGCCTTCAATCTTGCTTGTTGTGACTATGTTCTCCAAACCTCCCTGTCTAATGGAGTAGCCAAAAAATTACGATTGTCTTTTTCTTATATTATTGATTACGGTTTGTTTCACATTTGACTCTTTCACCACATCCACATTAGTTTTTCAGACAGTCCATGATATTATTATCATTCTTCTGTAGAATCACTTCTCTATTGCATCTAATTCCCCACTTACCAGTACGTTTATTGTCCACGACTCACAACCATATGTTAGTATAGGAGTTATATAGCACTGCATGACTCTTTTCCTCACCTCTAATGACAAAGTCATGTTAAACAATATATTTTTCATTTTTCTGAATGTAGTTTTTGCCATCCTTATTATGCTTCTTATTTCTGTTGAACTTCTTCCATTTGCTGTAATCACTGCACCTAATATTTGAGTTGGTGTACCTGTTTTAAAACTATATCATTCACTTTGATCTTGCAAGGTGTTAGGTAGTTTATTTCATTGAAATAACCATTACTTCTGTTTTTTATATCTAGGAAGATGCCTTTCTCTTTACTTTCCGTGTTGATTAAATTTAATTAAATCTTGAATTAATTAAAACAGATTCATTAATTAAGTCGCCCGTGTGTTGCCGGGGCCCGAAAGGGGCGCAAGGAATAGCAACACTGTTTACCTTTGTAAATATAGTAATACGGCATGTCGTAAAAGGCGACTAAGGAGTTATGGGATGGACTTGTCTTGCCCGTCCCATATAGGGTCAGTGACCCAAAGCCATGCTGAAATCGGATGTGTCATGCCGAAAGGCGCAGATATCGCAGCAATCATTTAAACCTTGACACAACGTATTCCGTTCTCCAGACTACATCCTGCTAATCTGCAGGAGTTTGAGAACGAACGAACGAAGAAGAAGAAGAAGAAGAAGAAGAAGAAGAAGAAATATTGAAGATCCTCCTTACTTTTTGCAATCAGACCAGTGTCTGAGCACATCTCAATTTATTGATGTTTTGTCCTCCCACTGATATTCTTGGGATATCAAGTTTTGCACGTATTATGTGTTCACTATATAAAGAGAACAGGTCTGGTGAAAGTGCACATCCATTTCTAACTCCTTAGTTTATTTGTTGAAATGGGGCACTTTGATTTCTAACTGTCATTGTTACTGTTTGTTGCAAGTACATGTTCTTGATGATTCTTAAATCCTTACTGTCGATGTTCACATTCTCTAGCATGTAATCTTTGCATTCCTTGGGATGCGTAACATTCTTCGAATAAACCACATTTCCGCTGCTGATTTTTGTGATCTCGTATTTATTGTCCATGCTTCACTTCCATAGAGTAGCACTGGTTCAATGTAGCAATTGAGGACACATTTTCTAGTATCCATCGATATGGAATTATTGCATATGATATATTTCATTTTATGCAATCCTGCTTTTGCTTGTCCTGTTCTGCTTATAATTTCGGTCTTGCATTTACCATCTGAAGTTATTAATCTTCCTAAATATTTGAAACTGTTCAATTGCTTTAAGTTTTTATCATTTAATACTATTTTACTATTTGGTGGCATACTATTTCTTGATATTATCATTGTCTCTGTCTTTTTATGTGTAAACTAAGACATTTGTGTTTACTTTCTATCACCGTCCTGTTTCAGATATCTTGGAGATGTTCTTGGCTATCTTCTATGAGCACAGTATCCACTGCCTAACCAAATATTCCCTATTAATAAATTATAATATTGTGCCCACTCTATCAATAAGTCACCTCTTTCGTTCTCAACCCCTAAATCAAATCTTCCGGTCACACACTACCCAGTCCTTGATATTACCCAGTCGTGTATTCTTCTGGCTTCTAGGATTAGTTTCGCCTTCTTCCGTACCTTGCAGAACATCGGTTGTCATCAAGGAATATCTCAGCATATGCCCCGTACCACTAAAGTTTACTAACAATAGTTCATGTTGACATGATAATACTTTAAGTCATTCATGTACAATCGCATTGGTTTTATGTTCTCGGTAACAGATACCTAACACATGTCTATAGTATTTGTTTTCAGACGCCTGGGTTTTTCTAAGTCTGTAGTTAGATTCCAGTGCTACATCTATTCCATATTAATGTATGGCTCAGAAACATGGACACTAAATAAACAATTAGAAGACAAAATTGATGCCTTTGAGATGTGGGTATATAGAAGAATAGGGAGAACATCATGGAAAGAGAAGAAAACAAATAAAGAGGTGCTAAAGACACTTAATATGAAGAAAGAACTACTAAGAGAAATAAAGATCAGGCAAATAAAATACTTTGGACACATTAAAAGACATGACACCTTACTTGAAGACCTTACTTGAGGGTAAAGTCAAAGGGAAACGAGCAAGAGGTAGGCAGAGATACAGGTGGGAGAGTAACATTACACTATGGACAGGTTACAGTCTAGCAGAGTGCACCACCAAGACTAGAGACAGAAGATGTTGGAGATACGTTGCAGCCAACCTTCGTTGCGGAGACGGCACTTGATGATGATGATGATGAGTTCTCAAACCATATCAAACCATATAGCTGGTTATTATAACCACATAAATAAATTCTTACCTCATACTAATATATGAATCTTCTAGGAATGTAATGTAAGTAAAGGGCTTCGGCAGCACTAAAATAATAATGGATTCATTCCTGAGACTCTGTGACCTCTCGATCATATTTATCGTCTATTGTTTTTTCCCCGGGAGGAAGCTTACTGATATCACCCGTACTTGTCGTTAAGCATAGGGGTGGTACTGTAACTTTCTGTTCATGGCCAGATGTAACGCCCGAATCGTACTGATTCCTTGTTTGTGGAGGGTTATCGTGATGGTTTTTTTTTCTATCTCGTTATTGGTTAATCATTGGCTCTTTATCCAGATGATCGATTGTTGTAAGCTCTCAATGGTACTTGTCGTTGGCACATTCTGACAAGGTGACGAAACCACTTTATCTGCTGAGATTCTATATATATTCGTTACATGGCATTATGCCTACTCTTCTTTTGATAGCTTGTTTTATTATTCTGTCTAGTATGATGACCATAGCTGATTGTTCTCAAATACTTCATCTGACAAGTTCTAGTTCTTCTTTGCTGCGATTTATATATATCGATATAACTGTATATCGTTCAATGGAATATTCACAAGATTGTAACATTGTTAAAAATAAGGAAAAGAACAAAACAACAAAGAGAGACGAGAAAGACGTGAATGATAGTAATTACATGTAGAGAAAATATAGTACACAAGGAAAATGCAAAATATAAAACATTAAAAAAAAAACACTGATAATAAATATGTTGTATTTATTGGTTTTTATTGGTATTTATTGTTGTATAAAAATAGGTGGATGCAATATAAATAGCTTGAGATATACTGATGACACGGTATAGATCACAGGAAGCGAACAGGAACTACACGTCCTTTTATATAAAGTAGTGAAAGAAAGTAAAAACAAAGACCTCAGTTTAAAAAAAGAAGAAAACAGAAATAATGGTTGTATCGAAGAGACATACACCACCAAGATGTAATACACCAAGATGCAATACTCTACAACTTCGAGGCTGATGGGTTATTTGAATGGCTTTTATATTTTAGGTACATAAAGCGATTACACCCCCCCACCCCACCCCAGTAATTAAGCTATGTGCTCGCAAACAAATTCAGTGTACTTGTCAACAACATTTTTGCGAATGCCCACGTTAACATGATGTCTGAAATACGAGTTAACACTATCATGCAAGCAATATTTATGCTACTCCTGGGATGATGTATCAAGAACAGAATTATATATAAGTCTAAAATTGACCCTAAACTTAACCATAACCCTTAATCCAACCATAAAGTTAAACGTAACCCTAACCCATAGAATGACCCTAAACCTAACCCACAAACTATGCTTAACCATAAACCTAACTCTAAACTTAACCCTTAATCTATGCTTAACAGTAAAATCCTAACTATAAATCTAACCCTAAAACCATGCCTAACTTTAAACCTAAGCCTTAATCTATGCCTAACCCTAAACATAACGCCAAAGCTATGCCTTATACGTAACTATACCCAACCAATCGTAGCCTAATAACCATAACCACAATAGAAACAGTAAAGCAAGGACACTGGGAATAAGTTCGGGATTCAACAAGCCTCACACCGAAAATGCCCACAGATATTCCAACCTATGTCCACCAGTTATTTCCACCTATTACCACCAAATATTCCCATCTACGTCCATCACTTATTTCCACGTATTACCACCAAATATTCCCAGCTAACATGTCCACCAAATATTCCCACCTATGTCAACCAATTATTTCCACGTATTACCACCAAATATTCCCTCCTAACATGTCCACCAAATATTATCTCCTAACATGTCCACAAAATATTCCCACCTAACATGTCCACCAAATATTCCCTCCTAACATTTCTACCACATATTCCCTCCAATGTCTACCAAATATTCCCTCTTATGTCAACCAAATATTTCCACCTAACATGTCAACCAAATATTACTTCCTAACATGTCCATCAAATATTCCCTCCGATGGCTACCAAATATTTTCTCCTAACATGTCCACCAAATATTCCCTCCTAACATGTCCATCAAATATTCCCTCCTATGTCCACCAAATATTCCCTCCTAACATATCCACCAAATATTCCCTCCTAACATATCCACCAAATATTCCCACCTAACATGTCCACCAAATATTCCCACCTAACATGTCCACCAAATATTCCCACCTAACATGCCCATCAAATATTCCCTCCTATGTCCATCAAATTCTGATCATTCTGAACGTTAAGTGGAGTGACCATTCTGAACGTTAAGTGGAGTGACTTTAAATCTAACACTACTATAAGAGAGGAAAGCAAACAAACCTATATATCTTCCTTCATTAGACAAAGGCGTTGGACTTACATCGGCCATGTTCTCAGAATGAACAGCCTAAGAATTCCCCAGCAATCACTATATTGGGTGCCACCTGGAGTAAGAAGAAGAGGGAGACCTAGAGAAACTCTACGAAGAACCATTAATAGAGAAGGCATGTCAATGAACCTAAACAACACGCAACAATTGAAAGACCTGGCAACACAAAGACAGAAATGGAAAGCTATGGTTTCTGCCCTATGCGCCGCCTATGGCCCTGGAGGAACATAACATAACATGTCCATCAAATATTCCTACCTTTGTCCACCAAATATTCCCTCCTGACATGTCCACTAAATATTCCCTCCTATGTCCACCAAATATTTCCACCTAACATGCCACCAAAAATTCTTACGTAGTACTCTCACCTAACTACAAATACTACAATTTAATATATCACACATCAGCAGACAGTACGACATCATCCTTATTATGAACATGACAGAAACAGCTACATTTGTTTGTTCATTTCGACGTACTGGGGACGATCACAATAAGTACCGAATAATCACTGCTTTATGTCACGTATATTTATATTATTTCAATTGTAATGCAGTATTTTAGAAAACTATTTCTTTATGCAGACTGCAACTACGACTATGCTGAGCTCAGTAACTTTCACCTGACAGCCGTTTCCAGTATCACAGTCATCTCACAACGGAGAGTCGTTCATTTACCAAATTACATTGCCTTCAACAACATTAAGGTCGATAACCCCGATGTGAGAACCTTTCTAACTTTGGGTGAATCCAAGGAAATTACGTTTACTAGCTTGGTTCTCAACGAGAAACGTGGCAGGGCTTTCGCAACTTCTATGGTGTACAACCTCCGTTTGTGGGGGTTTGACGGACTCAATTTAAAGTGGCTGCACCCGAAAAAGCCAACATTCATGACACAACTTCTGATGTCTTTGAGAAATACTTTTGAGATTGACTTCAAGAAACAATTGAAAAATACTAAAAGATTGCTTTTGGGTGTGATTCTATCAGGACAATCAGGAATTGCTTCAGATAAATACGAGGTATGTGTGTAATATGAAAGATGATATTAGATTATGGTAAAGCGGTGATAGTAGTAGAATGTGCATGCTTGTAATAATAGGGTATGAGTGTGTCGTGTGACGCATTCTTTCCAGAATGTAGTCTTGTTTGTGAATCTCCTGAAATTCCAGTGGTCTTTGGCAAGTTTCCCCGCTTCATCTAGAGACATGGGAATACATTCCTGAATATCTGTTGTCCAAAGACCTATTGATCGACGTCTGACTCTAGTGCGTCCTACCTTCCTTCAACAACACTCTTGCCTTGCAATCATGTATCTTCACATGACCGGAAAAAAAAACCTAACCTCTTTCTTAATATTATTCGACAGAAACTTGTATGTTGTTTTTGTTTGTGTGTGCAATATATGGTTTTTGTGTGCAATATACGGCTGTGAAACATGGACTGAGTGATATAAGGACACAGAAAATAGCGCCTTTGAGATGCAATGCTACAGAAAGATACGTTGATTATCATGGAAGGAAAAATACCCCCCAGAGAAATTCAGATATTATATACATATTGATGAAACCAGAGTGTTAGTTACCAAACACCAGAACAAAAAAAAAACTACACCTGTTCGGGAATATAAAGAGACACGACTGTTGAGAAAGAGAAATAATGGAGGACATAGCACCTGAAAGGAGGAGACTGGGCAGACCAAGAATACCATGACGACATAACGATACCATGAGTACGTCGTTGGAGAATGCAAGCTGCATAGGCTCAGATAGAACAGCCCATGGAGTTCATTCTAATGACAACGTTCTGGAGAGAATACGTCACATGACACATGCCCCTATGATCATAAGTAGAGGTTTTGATAAAATACTATGTCTGCCATTATATGTAGAGTATTTGATTATGACTATGTACTATGATTATATGTAGAGGGTGTAATTAATGGGTGTGCTGTATTATTATATTGTGGGTATATAGAAGAATAGGGAGAACATCATGGAAAGAGAAGAAAACAAATAAAGAGGTGCTAAAGACACTTAATATGAAAAAAGAACTACTAAGAGAAATAAAGATCAGGCAAATAAAATACTTTGGACACATTAAAAGACATGACACCCTATTGAAGACCTTACTTGAGGGTAAAGTCAAAGGGAAACGAGCAAGAGGTAGGCAGAGATACAAGTGGGAGAGTAACATTACACGATGGACATGTTACAGTAGAGCAGAGTGCACCACCAAGACAAGAGACAGGAGATGTTGGAGATACGTTGCAGCCAACCTTCGTTGCGGAGACGGCACTTGATGATGATGATGTATTATTATATACCGACAATCCATTATTGAGCTTCAAATGGAATTCCAGATCGTCTATTTCACACGTTTTTTGTTGTCTATGAAAATACACGATGAAATAACCACTGGACTACAAGCTTTAGTTTAAATTTGTCTTCTTCTTCATTGTTCACTCTAAAATTCCTGCTGAATTCTCTTGTAGCAGGACATATCCTACTAGATTTCCAGCAGAATGTAGTCCAGAGAATGGAAATGCGTTGTATCGCCGTTTTATTTGCACCAATGACGCGGCACCTCCGTCTTCGGTGGCAGTTTAAATAAACCGATTATTCATAAGAATCTTTCTCGCATCCCATTGACATGTACATAACTTGATCAAATGTAGCGTTGTATGATTATAGGTAAGCTAGTTGATATAATGTATGATTATAGGTAAGCTAGTTGGTATACTGTATGATTATAGGTAAGCTAGTTGGTATAATGTATGATTATAGGTAAGCTAGTTGGTATAATGTATGATTATGGGTAAGCTAGTTGGTATAATGTATGATTATAGGTAAGCTAGTTGGTATAATGTATGATATAGGTAAGCTAGTTGGTATAATGTATGATTATAGGTAAGCTAGTTGGTATAATGTATGATTATAGGTAAGCTAGTTGGTATAATGTATGATTATAGGTAAGCTAGTTGGTATAATGTATGATTATAGGTAAGCTAGTTGGTATAATGTATGATTATAGGTAAGCTAGTTGGTATAATGTATGATATAGGTAAGCTAGTTGGTATAATGTATGATTATAGGTAAGCTAGTTGGTATAATGTATGATTATAGGTAAGCTAGTTGGTATAATGTATGATTATAGGTAAGCTAGTTGGTATAATGTATGATTATAGGTAAGCTAGTTGGTATAATGTATGATTATAGGTAAGCTAGTTGGTATAATGTATGATTATAGGTAAGCTAGTTGGTATAATGTATGATTATAGGTAAGCTAGTTGGTATAATGTATGATTATAGGTAAGCTAGTTGGTATAATGTATGATTATAGGTAAGCTAGTTGGTATAATGTATGATTATAGGTAAGCTAGTTGGTATAATGTATGATTATAGGTAAGCTAGTTGGTATAATAACAAGAAATGAAATATTATAGAAGGGTCCTAAGAATATCATGGGCAGAAAGACAAACCAACGTAGAAGTTCGAAAAGACCAGAACATAAAAGAAGAATGGCTCCTGACAAATACAACAAAACGCAATCGAACCTATTTCGGCTTATCTTTATCTTGATTAGATACTCGCTTCACAGCACGTGGGGCATTCCCATGAGTGCTTCGCCAGCTGTTCCAGCAACCGTCCGAGTGAAAAGCTTCGGGAAAGAGAACAAGAGAGAAACCATGACTATGATTAAAACATGATAACTTGGCCCTGAACATGACACTGAAAGAAGCTGGGCGGTGTACACAAGAACTGAGATGCTTACATAATGGCAGTGAGAACAATGTTCTGTAATGAAAACGACATATACATAGATAGTTAATAATGTGGTGTGATGTCTTAATCTTTGTAATCTATGCTTCTAATATCTCGAGAATTTCTGTGTGATTTGTATGAATTTCTGTGTGATTTGTATGAATTTCTGTGTGATTTGTATGAATTTATGTGTGATTTGTATGAATTTATGTGTGATTTGTATGAATTTATGTGTGATTTGTATGAATTTATGTGTGATTTGTATGAATTTATGTGTGATTTGTATGAATTTCTGTGTGATTTGTATGAATTTCTGTGTTATTTGTATGAATTTCTGTGTGATTTGTATGAATTTATGTGTGATTTGTATGAATTTATGTGTGATTTGTATGAATTTATGTGTGATTTGTATGAATTTATGTGTGATTTGTATGAATTTCTTTCGTACTGCATTAATGTTCCAGGATGGTACTGAATGGATGTTCCAAGATGGTACTGTATGGATGCTCGAGGATGGTACTCGATGAACGTTCCAGGATGGCAGTGGATGAATGTTTCAGAATGATACTGGATGAATGTTCCAGGATGGTACTGGATGCATATTTCAGGATTGTACTTGAAGAATTCTCCAGGATGTTACTGTATGAAACCTTCAGGATGGTACTGGATGAAAGCTTCAGGATGCCACTGAATGGATGTTCCAAGAAGGTACTGGATGAATGTTCCAGGATGGTACTGAATAGATGTTCCAAGATGGTACTGGATGAATGTTCCAGGATGGTACTGAATGGCTGTTCCAAGATGGTACTGGATAAATGTTCCAGGATGGTACTGAATGGATGTTCCAAGATGGTACTGGATGAATGTTCCAGGATGGTACTGAATGGATGTTCCTAGATGGTACTGGATGAATGTTCCAGGATGGTACTGAATGGATGTTCAAGGATGGTACTGGATGAATATCCCAGGATGGTATTGGATGCATGTTCCACGATGGTACTGAATGGATGTTCCAAGATGGTACTGTATGGATGCTCGAGGATGGTACTCGATGAACGTTCCAGGATGGCAGTGGATGAATGTTTCAGAATGATACTGGATGAATGTTCCAGGATGGTACTGGATGCATATTTCAGGATTGTACTTGAAGAATTCTCCAGGATGATACTGTATGAAACCTTCAGGATGGTACTGGATGAAAGCTTCAGGATGCAACTGAATGGATGTTCCAAGAAGGTACTGGATGAATGTTCCAGGATGGTACTGAATAGATGTTCCAAGATGGTACTGGATGAATGTTCCAGGATGGTACTGAATGGATGTTTCAAGATGGTACTGGATGAATGTTCCAGGATAGTACTGAATGGATGTTCCAAGATGGTACTGGATGAATGTTCCAGGATGGTACTGAATGGATGTTCCTAGATGGTACTGGATGAATGTTCCAGGATGGTACTGAATGGATGTTCAAGGATGGTACTGGATGAATATTCCAGGATGGTACTGGATGCATGTTCAAAGATGGTACTGTATGGATGCTCCAGGATGGTACTCGATGAACGTTCCAGGACGGCACTGGATTAATGTTTCAGAATGATACTGGATGAATGTTCCAGGATGGTACTGAATGGATGTTCCAAGATAATGCTGGATGAATGTTCCAGGATGCCACTGAATGGATGCTCCAAGATGGTACTGAATGGATGTTCCAAGATGGTACTGAATGGATGTTCCAGGATGCCACTGAATGGATGTTCCAAGATGGTACTGGATGAATGTTCCAGGATGGTACTGAATGGATGCTCCAAGATGGCACTGGATGACTGTTACAGGATGGTACTGAATGGATGCTCCAGATGGTACTGGATGAATGTTCCAGGATGGTACTGAATGGATGCTCCAAGATGGCACTGGATGAATGTTACAGGATGGTACTGAATGGATTCTCCAGATGGTACTGGATGAATGTTCCAGGATGGTACTGAATGGATGCTCCAAGATGGTACTGGATGGATGTTCCAAGATGGTACTGGATGGTTGCTCCAGGATGGTACTGGATGAATGTTCCAGGATGGTACTGAATGAATGTTCCAAGATGGTACTGAATGGATGTTCCAGGATGGTACTGAATGGATGTTCCAAGATGGTACTGAATGGATGTTCCAAGATGGTACTGAATGAATGTTCCAAGATGGTACTGAATGAATGTTCCAAGATGGTACTGGATGAATGTTCCAAGATGGTACTGAATGGATGTTCCAGGATGGTACTGAATGGATGTTCCAAGATGGTACTGAATGAATGTTCCAAGATGGTACTGAATGAATGTTCCAAGATGGTACTGAATGGATGTTCCAAGATGGTACTGAATGAATGTTCCAAGATGGTACTGAATGAATGTTCCAAGATGGTACTGAATGAATGTTCCAAGATGGTACTGAATGAATGTTCCAAGATGGTACTGAATGAATGTTCCAGAATGGTACTGGATGAATGTTCCAAGATGGTACTGGATGAATGTTCCAAGATTGTGATAAAGAACTATATTTTGAAAACGTGTACACGTAAAATTCATTCACAGATGTGGCTGAGCTGATATATGTGTATTGTCTATTTTCGACTGTCTATTGTCTTTCTCCAGATGAATGATTATTGATCTATCAGCATTTGCCGTTACGAGTAGGAGTGGGAGCCTCCGTTATCGTTCCAATGCCAGATGTTTCGCCGTGGTTGCGTTGAGTCTATAATTATTCGTCTGATCATGATCACTGCAAACTGGACACGTGCATAGTTGCTCCGATTTCTCCCTGAGATAATCCGCCATTACACTTTTACTGACAGTACCGGTCCTATGCTGGTTGACCATAATTCTTTTGCGCCCTGCAGAATGTTTACTTCTAGCAACACTGCATTTCAAACCCTGATCATTAATCATGACCTTTGACCCGGAATCATCTTCCACACTTGTCTCACTATCGCTTGCTATATCTCTTAAGGAGTACAAAACGTCAACTCGATCCATTGTCCCATTGCCCTGTGCCAAAAAAGCGCATGGCACAAGTTGATCTGCTCTTTCATTGCCTCGAACACCCACATGGCCCGGCAAGAAAATAAATGTAACCACTTTCAGCCTCGCCTTTCTCTTGGCCTCATACCACTGTTCGCGAACGAGACTCACTTGTACCTTCTTAATCATACTTATAGAGTCACTCAAGATGCAGACCTGCATTACCTTCTGTGTGCATACCCATTCAAATGCCCTGGTCACCGCCATAGTCTCAATGGTCATGCTACTCGTAGTAACCGCAACGGCTCCAATCTCCTCCCTGATCGTTTTACCTGCGCACTGAGCTGTGAAAGCCCAAGCACTGCGAACATATCTAATCACAGATCCCTATGTCTATATAATCGCATGTGTGTGTACGTTTTAGTCTATGTTTCGTCAAATTTATCTTGATGTTTTCTATCCACGGTTTACCTGGTCTGTCTTTAACTCTATATCTGGATATTCTCTTGTTATACGCTCTTACTATTATCTGGTTTGGTTTCATTCTCACAAGTTAACCGAACCTACTTCCTTGCTGTCACATGTAACGATTTTCCCTTTCTGCGAGGCTGTTGAAGATCATGTTTAACATTGATAACAGCTTGTTGGTATAGAAACTTTAGATACCATATGTCTTTTGTATTGTCATCTTGATATTTTCGTTGTAAATAGGATGTATATCACACTACAGACTCTCGTTAACTGATATTGTGCCCTGGGGTTGAACTTGTGTGCACGTTTAACATTTAGTGCTATGTAACGCCAATTTTGTGGAATTTCCCGAAATAGGTGCAAAACATTGGAACACTGGTTTCCTTAAGTGGATGTTCATAAGAGGCTACAAAAGATGTTATTGTCATAAGACAAAAGATGTTATTGTCACAAGACAAAAGATGTTATTGTCACAAGACAAAAGATGTTATTGAGGTGAGGTTGGCTGCTGATTCAAAGTGTTGTCAAAATTCGTTTTCCCCTTGACTCATCTAGGGGAAAACGAATCAAGCGTGGCAGATCATGGAATGCAGATGCCGAAGACACACTGCGAAGAGTATGTAAATTGGAAGAAATAGGAAATTACATGATCTTGTACAACAGCAATAACAACAAAAACAGTGAAACGGACTCAAACAAATTACATGAACGTGTTCTTGTTGTTGTTGTTGTTATATATATATATACATATAACTCATTGAACAGTCAATTTGTCCTTACAAAATTCTCGCTTCCAGGTAGCCGCAATCTCCAGTCTCGTTGACAGCATTACACTCCAGATGTTTGACGACTCACCATTATACAACTTCACCACGGCTATGACAAGTACTCTCTTTAAAACAAATGGCAGCAATGTCAAAACAGCAAATGTCACACAATCAACAACACGAGTTGTTGAAACAACAATAACTAAATTACTTGTTAAAACAACATCTCCAACCACACCACCATCAAAAACTAAACAACCTACAAAACCAAAAGAAATCCCTGCTAAACAAATAAATGTTACCAAGCCGACAACTGCTGCTATAACAACAGCGGTAGTTTTACCAGAAACAAATAACTCTGCGTTTCGTTCATCAGACATCGATTTCAATGAAATCTACGACACCTTGGATGCAGATGACCCTCTGGGCGAATTAAGATTACAAGAACAGAATGTTGTAACTAAACAGTACATTATTGCTGAAACTATTAAAGAATGGATATCATTGGGTGCTCGCAAGTCCAAACTGATTATTGGATTGTCATTGGTAAGCTATTATCACGTGAACACTTTTACAAATGTTGGCGTCCTAGAGACTGCTTTTATTTAAATATGTATATTTTGTCTCTGCCTTATACATGTAGGAGAATTATTTCAATGTCTATTTTTTCTCTGCCTTATACATGTTGGATACTTATTTCAATATGTATATTTTTTCTCTGCCTTATACATGTTGGATACTTATTTCAATATGTATTTTTTTTCTCTGCCTTATACATGTTGGAGACTTATTTCAATATGTATTTTTTCTCTGCCTTATACATGTTGGAGATTTCTTTTATTTCAATATGTATAGTCTTTTCTATGCCTTATTAATATTGGAGACTTATTTCAAAATGTATATTTTTTATCCTGCCTTATAAATGTTGGAGACTTATTTCAATGTGTACAGTCTTTTCTCTGCCTTATAAAGATTGGAGACTTCTTTTATTTCAAGATGTATATTCTTTTCTTTGCCCTATAAATGTTGGAGAAATCTTTTATTTCAATATGTATATTCTTTTCTCTGCCTTATACATGTTGGAGAAATCGTTTATTTCAATATGTATAGTCTTGTCACTGTTTTGCTGTATTGCGTCCGTGGTTAAATAGCGATCGGTTTTTCCGGCACTATTACCGTCGCTTGATATTTACTGATATTGTCACATGTCAGAATGTTGGTAACTTCTTGAATCCACATTCCTCCTTGTCTTCTTCTGTTATCTTATTGTTGTTTCAAGTGTATGTTGTATGCCCTCGCCCTGGCTAATACGTATTCATGTTCATTTAAGTGGCCGAGACATTTCAATCTCTGTTTTTCAATATATTTGACCATATATGTTGTTTCAACAGTTCTTGTAATCTATTAATTCCTTACGTGACCACTTCTTGTTCTATTTGATTTTTTTTTCAAGTTCTTGCGCAGTATCTACACACGATTTCTGTGAACAAACAAATCCCCTACCTCTTGCTGGACATTTGGTGGTTTCATGATTTCTGTGAACACTCAAATCCCCTACCTCTTGCTGGACATTTGGTGGTTTCATGATTTCTGTGAACACTCAAATCCCCTACCTCTTGCTGGACATTTGGTGGTTTCATGATTTCTGTGAATACTCAAATCCCCTACCTCTTGCTGGACATTTGGTGGTTTCCTGATTTCTGTGAATACTCAAATCCCCTACCTCTTGCTGGACATTTGGTGGTTTCCTGATTTCTGTGAACACTCAAATCCCCTACCTCTTGCTGGACATTTGGTGGTTTCCTGATTTCTGTTAACACTCAAATCCCCTACCTCTTGCTGGACATTTGGTGGTTTCCTAATTTCTGTGAACACTAAAATCCACTACCTGTTGCTGGACATTTGGTGGTTTCCTGATTTCTGTGAACACTCAAATCCCCTACCTCTTGCTGGACATTATGTGGTTTCCTGATTTCTGTGAACACTCAAATCCCCTACCTCTTGCTGGACATTTGGTGGTTTCCTGATTTCTGTGAATACTCAAATCCCCTACCTCTTGCTGGACATTTGGTGGTTTCCTGATTTCTGTGAACACTCAAATCCCCTACCTCTTGCTGGACATTTGATGGTTTCATCATTGATTGAGCACTTAAAATACATGCAAGTAAATATACAAACCTGATTATTTCAATGCCTTTGTTGTGCTAGTCTGAAATCTATATATCTGATTATTTCATATCTTTATTGTGCAAGTCTGAAAACAAGATCTGTATGTTTGAACAATCATCGCTACTTCTTCACGTCTTCATAGTTATCCGGACGATGTCAGGGAGTGATATTGATTCCATCAATGAATTGTACTTTGGTCCCACAACATGTCTGTATCTTCTGCTGCACATGAAAAGTAGGTATTAAATGTTGTAACTGGCTATCGGCAAAAACGCTTATTTGCCTGGTCTACCACAGGGATCACCTCTATCTCCTGTGGTTTTCAATGTATAAACAGTACCTATTACTAGCAATCAAATTAGAGGTACCGACAGAACGATGTCGTGCGCCGATTACATCCTGGTGTATATCGAGAAAAATGCGTCGTGGAACTACACCGGGAGCTGGATAGACTGGCAAATTGGTGTCGAGATACTCGAGCAGTGGTAAATCCTTCTTTCATAACTTGCTTTTCCTTGAACAATCCCATGCTAAAGGCACCCACATCATATGTTTCGTTGGCCGGGAACAGGTTAGGCAGAACCAGCACAATGAGATATCTGGGTGTGTTTATTGAAAGAAGTTTATTGCGTTTCAGGAAACATGTTGACCACGTTATCATAAGGGTTGGCAAAGGCTTAGAAGTAATGAAGGTTATGGCTGCTGCGCAGTGTGAGCCGATGTTGTTATTTCTTTCGTATCAGGGCTTTGTTGTGGCTATGGTGGAATATGCACTAGCAATTATGACTCATAGCCAAACTCAGATCGAAGGCAGTATAGAATCCAGAATGCAGCAATGCGTATCATACTTGGGTGCACAAGAAACACATCGATAAGATATATGTGGTACCTATGTGATTGCTAAATGGCAGAGCACAGATTACAATATTGCCGTGCACGGGCGTACCTTCAAATAAATGCAAACAATGAAAACCCATTGCATTTAGAAATATACAAAGTTAAAGGTAGCAGACTCAAGAGATGAAGGTCGTGAATTGGACGTGTTGAGGACGCCATACAAAGCGTGTACTGGTTGTAAGATGTGGCAGCAGGTGCAGAATAGATAGGTCTACCCACTGATTTCCAAACTTGTTTAAGATTTCTAATAACACTTAGCAGGAAATTCAGAGAATGGTGTCCCACTCCTGTGGAGCAAGAGGTGCAGGCTTTGGTTAGTGAGAATGCCAAAGAAGGGGATGTGATTATATGCACTGATAGATCTGTGATGAGACATTTTCGCAGTGCTTAGGCCTTCACAGCTCAGTGCGCTGGTAAAACAATCAAGGAGGAGAGTTGTGCCTTTGCTGTGACTACCAGTAGCACGACCATGGAGATTATGGCGGTGGTCAGTGCCATTTGGGTGGGTAGACACACAAAAGACAACCGAAGTCTGCATCGTGAGTGACTGACTAGAAGTAAGATTAGGAAGGTACAAGTAGGTATCATTCGAAAACAATGCAGTCAGGCCTTGAGAAAGACGAGGTTGAAAGTAGTTACATTGATTTTCGTTCCTGGACATATGGGTGTTTGAGGTAATGAACGTGAATACCATCTGGCGTCATGCGCTATTGTGGCACAGGATGATGGGGCAATGTATCGAGCTCACACTTTGAACTCCGTAAGAGATATAGCGCGCGAGAATGAGACTAGTGTGGATGACGATTTCTTTCCACAACCAGTAATAAAGAACTGGGTTTGAAATGCGGTGTTGCTAGAAGTGAACATTTTGGTGTTGGCAGAAGAATGATGGTTAACCAGCAGACGACCGGTACTGTCAGCAAAAGTTTAATGGCAGATACACTCAGGAAATTATCGGAACAACTACGGACGTGTCCAGTTTGCAACAATGATGATCCAACGACTAACTAACAGGACCGTATCGATACAAGACCGTATCGATACAAGACCGTATTGATACAGTTTACGATACATGATTGTTTCGATACAAGGACACGATACAAGACCGTACAATTTTACCGTCAGAACTGTTGCAGAGGATCATATTTTTCTTTGTGTAGTTTAATATAATTTCTTATTTATGTGAAATTATGTGTCGTGTGAACAAATTAATATTTTTCTCCTTCTTCTACTAGTATGTGAACAATTTATATGCTCCTCTGTTTTCTTCTAGTATGTGAACAATTTATATGCTCCTCTGTTTTCTTCTAGTATGTGAACAATTTATATGCTCCTCTGTTTTCTTCTAGTATGTGAACAATTTATATGCTTCTCTGTTTTCTTCTAGTCTGTGAACAATTTATATGCTCCTCTGTTTTCTTCTAGTATGTGAACAATTTATATGCTCCTCTGTTTTCTTCTAGTCTGTGAACAATTTATATGCTCCTCTGTTTCCTTCTAGTCTGTGAACAATTTATATGCTTCTCTGTTTTCTTCTAGTCTGTGAACAATTTATGTGCTTCTCCATTTTCAGAATGAACGCTGAATAAGAAGAAGAAGAAGAAGAAGAAGAAGAAGAAGAATGACGTAGACGGGGAAAAACAACTGTATTATCAAATATAATACACCGGCTAGCAGTGAGATAAGGATTCAGTAATGTCAATGCGGAGACATATAACTGGATATAATACACCGGCTAGCAGTGAGATAAGGATTCAGTAATGTCAATGCGGAGACATATAACTGGATATAATACACCGGCTAGCAGTGAGATAAGGATTCAGTAATGTCAATGCGGAGACATATAACTGGATATAATACACCGGCTAGCAGTGAGATAAGGATTCAGTAATGTCAATGCGGAGACATATAACTGGATATAATACACCTGCTAGCAGTGAGATACGGATTCAGTAATGTCAATGCGGAGACATATAACTGGATATAATACACCGGCTAGCAGTGAGATAAGGATTCATTAATGTCAATGCGGAGACATATAACTGGATATAATACACCTGCTAGCAGTGAGATAAGGATTCAGTAATGTCAATGCGGAGACATATAACTGGATATAATACACCGGCTAGCAGTGAGATAAGGATTCAGTAATGTCAATGCGGAGACATATAACTGGATATAATACACCGGCTAGCAGTGAGATAAGGATTCAGTAATGTCAATGCGGAGACATATAACTGGATATAATACACCGGCTAGCAGTGAGATAAGGATTCAGTAATGTCAATGCGGAGACATATAACTGGATATAATACACCAGCTAGCAGTGAGATAAGGATTCAGTAATGTCAATGCGGAGACATATAACTGGATATAATACACCAGCTAGCAGTGAGATAAGGATTCAGTAATGTCAATGCGGAGACATATAACTGGATATAATACACCTGCTAGCAGTGAGATAAGGATTCAGTAATGTCAATGCGGAGACATATAACTGGATATAATACACCAGCTAGCAGTGAGATAAGGATTCAGTAATGTCAATGCGGAGACATATAACTGGATATACGTTACAGAAAGTCGACTAACAACATAACTAATTCAATGCTGAATTGGAACGCACAATGTAATGAGTGATTGGAAGACCATATCAACTCTCTAGAACAGCGGTTCTCAACCTGTAGAGCGGTTTCCCTTTCACAGCGGTCGTCTAAGACCATCGTAAAACACATATTATGAAGTAGCAACGAAAATAATGTTATGGTTGAGGGTCACCACAACATGAGGATCTGTATTAAAGGGTCGAGGCAATAGGATAGTTGAGAACCACTGCTCTAGAAAAAGATGAGAGAACATAAAAATTGAGCTTCTCGAGTACAAGTGAACGGTAAATACCAGATGTTGAGAACCAGGGTCATAGCGCATGGTTTTCCCATGAGTGCCTATGAGTTTCTGACCAGACGCCACCAGACTAGAGCCGTATACTAACTAAATAGCGCTTCTTAATAGAGATGACCCCGTTCCTCAACGATCACTTAGCATGAGCTATGGTAACGTACTTTGTTGTTTGCTGTGTGAACTTGGAAGGGTCTGCTGTTCGATGATCGAAAGAATAAACGCTAAACTCAACTGAAGAAGACAGCGCAGTAGATACAATCAATTGAAAGCAACACATGCAGGGTTATGTTTTATGTGTAGTAGGTAGCAACTGTGGCAAAACTTCAATCCAGTAGATAGTACTTATTGCCTATAGTATGCTTGTGATAATTGGAAAACAAATTAGAAATCAACATGAGAAATCAACATGAGAAATCATCATGAGAAATCATCAATATGAGAATCATCCATATGCTAAATCGCAAAGGAAATAAACTTTATGAATAATGTAATTAATTCTGTGCCCTGAATCTAGATGTATGTCCGTTCACTCACTCGAATTTCCTTTTTCGGCAGATAGGTCAAGGTTACGTACTATCAAACAAAAGTGTAAATGGCGTTGGAGCACCTGCAAAAGGTCCGTCACCTCCTACAACCAGTAACAAACCTGGGTAAGTAATATGAACGTTCGACAGTAACATACCTGGGTAAGTAATATGAACGTTCGACAGTAACATACCTGGGTACATAATATGAACGTTCGACAGTAACATACCTGGGTACATAATATGAACGTTCGACAGTAACATACCTGGGTAAGTAATATGAACGTTCGACAGTAACATACCTGGGTAAGTAATATGAACGTTCGACAGTAACATACCTGGGTACATAATATGAACGTTCGACAGTAACATACCTGGGTAAGTAATATGAACGTTCGACAGTAACATACCTGGGTAAGTAATATGAACGTTCGACAGTAACATACCTGGGTAAGTAATATGAACGTTCGACAGTAACATACCTGGGTAAGTAATATGAACGTTCGACAGTAACATACCTGGGTAAGTAATATGAACGTTCGACAGTAACATACCTGGGTAAGTAATATGAACGTTCGACAGTAACATACCTGGGTAAGTAATATGAACGTTCGACAGTAACATACCAGGGTAAGTAATGTGAACGCTCGATAGTAACATACCATGGTAAGTAATGTGAACGTTCGACAGTTAACAGGATAAGTAATTTGACAAATATTGACAGTTTCATAAGAGGGTAAATAATGTGACACATCGACAGTAACATACCATGGTAAGTAATGTGAACGCTCGATAGTAACATACCATTGTAAGTAATGTGAACGCTCGATAGTAACATACCATGGTAAGTAATGTGAACGTTCGACAGTTAACAGGATACGTAATTTGACAAATATTGACAGTTTCATAAGAGGGTAAATAATGTGACACATCGACAATAACATACCAGGGTAAGTTCGACAGTAACAGGCTTTCTGACTACACCATTGCGTGCCATCGATACAGTTTAATCCGTGCTGGTCATTTTCAAATGACCCCCGTCTCAAGGCTTGCTTGCAGACACTAAATAATAGGAAATTATTCTCTAGTAGCCGAATGCAGTGTGACGCAGTCGGCAGACCTAATACTGGTCAAAAGTCAAAGTACGTAACAACACATCCATTCTATAATAATGTAGTATTCCATGTGTTGTCGTGGACCAAACGGCGAGCAAAAGTACTAACAGTGGTATGGCATGCATATAATAATATGCGACTAAGGAGATTTTGTGTTGAGTTTGGCTGCCATATCCAATTGTAGGTCATTGTTACCTACATCACACTGAAGAATGAATGCTGAAGATGAAAAAGTCAGATTTGTTTACATTTAGTCTTATTTGTATGTCACCATTAGTGATATTTTTTGTCCTGCGTATTTTGATTATTCGTCTGTAACATCTTGTTTCAATCGAGGCAAGTTTCTTTCTCACTGCATTGGTAAGTGTCCAACATTCACAACAATATACTGCATTTGGGAAATGCAGACTATAAGAAAATATATTTTTTTATGTTTATCTAATACTTCCTTGTATCATCATCATGTGCCATGCCAGATTGGGTAGGCGGTCATGGCTCTCCACAGTTCTCTGTCTCCAGTATTTTGTATCAAGATCGTTGTTGTTTCTATGCGGTGCCAGGTTGTCAAACTGTCTAATATTTTCTCACGTTGTCGCCCTCTGTCTCTGTTGCCTTCAATTTTGTCTGTTGTGACTGCTCTCCACACCTGCCTGTCTCATGAAGTGGTCCAAAAAAAATAAGATTGTTTTTTTATTATATTATTCATTAAGGTCCGTTTCGCATTTTACTCTTTCAACAACTTTACATTAGTTTTTCTGGCAGTCCATGGTATTCTCAGCATTCTTCTGTAGAACCACATCTCTATTGCCTCTAATTTCCTACTTTCTAGTTTGTTTATTGTCCAAGACTCGCACCCATATGTTAGTATAGGGGTTATATAGCACTGTAGAACTCTCTTTCTCACCTCTAAGGACAAGGTAATATTACACAATATATTTTTCATTTTTCTGAATGTTGATTTTGTCTGCCCTATTCTGCTTCTTATTTCTGTTGAACTTCTTCTATCTGCTGTATTCGTTGTACTTAAATCTTCCTTGTATACCCAAGTAAAGTTCTGTCTTTATTATGAAGGTTTCTAATTTGTGTGATGTACGCAAAAAATGCAGGAAAAATTGATTCATTTTCTGTTTCGTTGAATTGAATCAGTTGAAGGAATTCTAAATAAATAATTTATTGAATCAAATATTTCGGAATACATCTTCTTCTTCTTTGCGTTCGTTCTCAAACTCCTGTAGATTATCAGGATGTAGTCCAGAGAACGGAATGCGTTGTGTCGTGTTTTACAGCAATGTATCGATATCTGCGCCTTTCGGCCTGATACATCCGACTTTAGCATCCTTTTTGGTCATTTTTACCCTATATGGGATGGGACAACAAACTCCATGTCATAACCTCCTTAATCACCTCTTACGACATGTATGGAAAGTAAACAGTATCGCTATTATTTTCTCTCATTTCGGAATATATCGATTTATGTAGAGTGCAAAAAGTTAGCGTGTGGTGGGTCCAAATATCCACAACATAATTTATGTAATATATATTTGAATTGGAGAGATCTGACCTCTGCCCTATGCGCTAACTTCAGTGCAAAAGAAAAATGAATGAATGAATATTTTAATTGTTAAAAATATATTGCATTCAAATCATCAGAACAGTTCATTGAACTAATACTAGTCACTGTAGCCAAGTGTCGTCTGTAGCCAAGTACGTCTGTAGCCAAGTGTCGTCTGTAGCCAAGTGTCGTCTGTAGCCAAGTGTCGTCTGTAGCCAAGTGTCGTCTGTAGCCAAGTGTCGTTGTCTCAATTATAGTGATGATAAATATGCCCCATTTTACCCATGATATTACCCAGGAATCACCAATAACATTCGTCTTAAAAACAAGGTTTGGCGATCTGGATTCGAACCCACGACCTCTTCAGCACAATTAAATCGACTAATTCTCTACACCACAAGTTTATATCTATAATATAAAATAAAAAGAACAGAATACATATAGAAATAGATAGTGATGGCTTGGTCACGTCAGCAGAATGTATATAGAGAAAGATTCAGATGGCTTGGTCACGTCCGCAGTGTCAAACTGTCGCGTTCCAAAACAAGTATTATCCGAATCTGAAGTGTAGCGGGCATTCGGTAGACCAATATTGAGGTACAAATATATTTGTTTAATCTTGAATGAAAGATTTCTTGAAAGACCTCAAAAACTGGGAATTAGTGGCCGAAATTCGGGCTGTCTCGAGGCACAATCTGCATGCCGATGGGAAGAAGGGGCGAAGTTACATGGGTAAAATATGTGAGATACATGAGGAAGATGCAAATAAAATAAATTCTTCGTTGCTGTGACACGATCGTTTGAACAGTCTCCATTTCTGAAAAAACATGATCGTTGACCTACTTTCTTCTTTTGAAGACGGTCTGCACGACGCATAAGACAATGCATACATACATACATACGTGCGTACACACACACGCATACACGCACGCACGCACACGCACGCACGCACGCACACGCACGCACACGCATGCGCGCACGCACGCACGCACGCACACGCACGCACGCAAACACGTACACACGTGCCCACGCGCACACGCGCACAAGCGGACACGCGCACACGCGGACACGCGCACACGCGTACATACACACGTACATACACACGTACAAACGTACGTACACACGTATACACACAGCCACTACACGCGCACGCGCGCACACACGCACACACACACCCACACATACATACATACACACATACAGAAATATATACGTACACAGACATACATACATACACACACATACATAGTTAGGAACCTTACTGGCTGTTTAGTATTATTTAATACATTTTATTATAGTAAACTCAAAGTGTTTTCTGTTTGTTTTACAGATTTTTTCTGTTCCAAAATTTCACAGATAAGAATTGCTGTTTTAAAATTTCATAGATAAGAATTGCTGTTTTAAAATGACATAGATAAGAATTGCTGTTTTAAAATGACATAGATAAGAATCGCTGTTTTAAAATTTCATAGATAAGAATCGCTGTTTTAAAATGACATAGATAAGAATTGCTGTTTTAAAATGACATAGATAAGAATCGCTGTTTTAAAATTTCATAGATAAGAATCGCTGTTTTAAAATTTCATAGATAAGAATTGCTGTTTTAAAATTTCATAGATAAGAATTGCTGTTTTAAAATTTCATAGATAAGAATTGCTGTTTTAAAATGACGGATAAGAATTGCTGTAGCATCACAGTCGCAAATAAGAATTAGTTAAAATAATGAAAGGATGTTTTAAGACACATACATAAATCACTTACTTCATTTCAGATCGTGTATTTTAAACAAACCCCATGTTTAAGCTGTTGCCACAAAAAATATGCGTGGGGCGGAGTGTGGGGTGTAAGCAAACTACACTCCTATCCATAGCTAAGTCTCTAAGTCGCAACATCGTTATTGCTAGTTTCTGTAGTAAATATAAACACATTACATATATATTGCTAGTTTCTGTTGTAAATATGAACACATTACACATATATTGCTAGTTTCTGTTGTAAATATGAACACTTTACACATATATTGCTAGTTTCTGTTGTAAATATGAACACATTACACATATATTGCTAGTTTCTGTTGTAAATATAAACACATACACATATATTGCTAGTTTCTGTTGTAAATATGAACACTTTACACATATATTGCTAGTTTCTGTTGTAAATATGAACACATTACACATATATTGCTAGTTTCTGTTGTAAATATAAACACATACACATATATTGCTAGTTTCTGTTGTAAATATGAACACATTAGACATATATTGCTAAAATCGTTTCTTGACGCAACTACGGTTTAATACTTCACTGTTACCTTTGTTCTAGTTTCGAGGTATTACCTAACCTGTGCAGCGTCATTAGTAGAATGTGTATTTAAAATTAACGTATTTTATTTGAAAAGGCATATCAATTGGAATTATTACTTATATTAGGTTTAGGAATAAGGGTTAGAATCAGTTTGTGTCGGGAGATTGTGACTTCGTTTGTGACTTCAAGGCATCCATTAATTTCATTGGTGTTACACGGAAATCCGTGACGTCGGCTGCATAAAATGTAAACATTATGCGCTATTTGTAGCACAGTGAAGACGTAAACCATAGTTTTGCCCGTTTCTTTAATGTCATCACGAGCATTCAATCATATTTCATTTATTTTGAATCCAGTCAAATATAGTGAAAAATCAAGGGATAAGTGTTCCGATTTAGGGTAAAAATCTTAAACAGGAATTAGCTGGCTGGAGAAACACAGGGCAAATGTCAAGATAAACAAAAATAGGTAGATGAGTTACCAAAATAAAACAATAAACAACCGAACAACAAGATACAGGGACAGACGAGGCTTGGAGCTATAGTTCGTTCCAAAATTAATGTTACTCTCTTGAGCTCAATGTTCAAGAGAACTACTCGATACATAGTAACCATATTTCGCAGTCAAGTCTTATACACAGCACGGCCTAAGGAATTCATACTTTACAAATTGATAGGCAGATTGGAAAATAAGCATAACGTTTTTTTTGGTGCTGCTATATAGTATTTCATACGCAGAAAACAATGGCACTCACATTTTACAGTAGTACGTAAATATGTGGGTGAGAAGATGTATACTAACTTCCTATAATAACAGGAAGTGTGAGATAGGGACCTGTTCAACAAAAACGAACGGAGATCATATACAAGAGAAGAAGGTTGGTTGGTTGGTTGCTGATCCAGCGGTCCATGGGCTCAGGCCCTTTGATCCGCTTGTTGGGGAGTCTGTGGATTTTCGTCCCACCCCGTGCCAGAGCCAGAGAAAAACTATTACTCTAATAGGAAGGAAGGTTTCAACCTATGAACTGCTCCGAGCCACTGCAGCCAAGATAGGGTTCACTGTGCTCATTCCCCGCCACCAATTGACTACTGGTTATGCCGAACTTCTCTATTGCTCCAGGCATGCAACCAAATGTTCAAGTCAAAAGGATCATCAAGTCCTGAGTCTGTGTGCCTCCATGATGGACCTCAGCCATAGGAAAAACAGTGCTGTCAGTCTCCTCCTCCCGACTGCTGCCCAGCAAATCTCTAGCTCTCTCCCAACCACAGAGGGTGCATACATAAACAAATAAGGAAAAAGAATACAACATGGCATAAAATACACTGTAACAAAAAATTAAAAGTATGAGAAGCATAATTGTATAGATGACATGCCATGAAGCTTCTATAATAGATAACTTCAATATAACGGCATGTCATCTACTTAGGTTTTTCTGTTGCGTCGGTGGTTTGTCTAATGGGCCATTGGTGAGACCCACAGACGCAAACCATGCGTAAGAGAAGAAGGAAAACATAATACATATAAATCGAAACGTATTTTCCTCTTGATACAAAATTCAAATTTACCATTTCATTCATCAAATAATCAGTGGTAACCATTATGCCTCAAATGCCTTTTCTGTACCTAATTATTGTTGTTCGTTCAGCACATGATGATGATGATATCATTTGTTTCATCCACTTTTGAAATTCAGTTATGTCCTTGACTATGGTGATGATGATGTTGCTAATGATGATGATGATGATGTTGATGTTGATGATGTTGATGATGTTGATGTTGATGATGTTGACGTTGATGATGTTGACGTTGATGATGTTGATGATGTTGATGTTGATGATGTTGATGATGTTGATGATGATGTTGATGACGATGTTGATGACGATGTTGATGATGATGATGATGTTGATGATGATGATGATGTTGATGACGATGTTGATGATGATGTTGTTGATGATGATGTGATGATGTTGATTATGTTGATGATGTTGATGATGTTGATGATGTTGATTATGTTGATGATGTTGATGATGTTGTTGATGTTGATTATGTTGATGATGTTGATGATGTTGACGTTGATGATGTTGATGATGATGATGATGATGTTGATGATGTTGATGTTGATGATGTTGACGTTGATGATGTTGATGATGATGATGATGTTGATGATGTTGATGATGTTGATGATGTTGATGTTGATGATGTTGACGTTGCTGATGATGATGATGATGATGTTGATGATGTTGATGATGTTGATGTTGATGATGTTGACGTTGCTGATGATGATGTTGATGATGTTGATGTTGATGATGTTGACGTTGCTGATGATGATGATGATGTTGATGATGTTGATGATGATGACGATGTTGATGATGATGTTTATGTTGATGATGTTCCTACTTCGCAAGAAAGACGAGCATGGCAAACAAACAAAATTAAATAAAATGTGTTGAACAACTAGAAAAAAACATGTGATTGTTTAAATTGGTTTGTGAGTTCATAGATGCCCGATGAGTCCGATTCGTGCCATGAATGTTCTGATGCAGTGCTTGCATTAGCGCGGAGAGTTAAGGGTTGGAGAGTTTTCGGATTTATCCTTCCGCTTCTGTTGCTTGTAAATTGCCCGCAGTGTTCTATCTTTTCCCAATTTAGTGATTCCAGCAGTGATCTGTGTATGCCAAACTGAGCGAGCAAAAGTTGTAATCTGCTAGTCTCCATTGACTATGAGTTCGTACATGGCTAATAAACACTATTATAACCGCAAAAGTCCTTGGACAGTTCGGGCATGGAATGAGCACTGCAGATGGTCATTGGTCTACCCGTGGCGTGCTAGCTACTCTTCGCTATTGAGCTGCTGCAAGCCTTCTCTGTTCACAATACGATGATCCTTTTATAGTAAATTATAAACTATACAGTACCTGATAAGTGAGCAAAGAATATCGAAATAGTATCCTGCCATGAATGTCACAAGTCGCAGCTAAGGAGAATATTGAAAATGGACTTCCCGATTCAATTTGAAAATTTGAAGGTACAACTTCTCACGTGAAAGCAAAAAAAAAAAAAATCAAAAAAAAAATTAAATCATGTTTACAACCAGCCCTTGTCGTTACGTCAAACCAGTAGATTATCCTTTTGTCTAAAGATATGTGCTTTGATACAAAAATATTGCACAGACGTCGCGAACGTCTGCACTTGTTTGCGTTTCTGTCCATCATACACTTAGGACCTTCTTTAACAATTCACTTCGAATGCTGGTATATTCCTTCCCATTGCGAATATCATTGCTCACGTCATATATAGAATACACGTACGTTGCGATACGTTTGTGTTTAATGTTACATGACGATAACTCAATCATAATTTATTTGTTATAATTGTTGTATTTATTCAACATTCTTGTGATAAAAAACCTAACAATGATAATACAATCTCTTGCAGACAGATCTTATTCTATGAGATGTGTGAACTTGCAGAAAAAGGCACCGTTCAACGAGTATCTGATATTGACGACTCTCCTTACTGGTAAGAACTCGTTCAAAGAGTTATTAATTTACAATGTGGTCCAGAATTATCGTCTAGCTCTGTGGTTATCAGCATGCTGCATATGACCATCCAGGGGGCCACATAAATTGTCGACGGGGCGGCGAGACAAAGTATGATAATTCATGCCACACACTCTTCTGCAGTACTCGTTTATAAAAAATGGTACATTACAAGTACACGCCACCACATGTTTAATTATTTTTCTTGTCTATGTTTGTAAATTTCATGTTTATGCTTTAATAATTAAAATATTTATTTATTTAGCTTTGGGGTAAGGGTTAGGTATGTAAAACACAACTATCTTAACCCTACCCCAAACCCTAAGATACATTGATACTTAATATTCAATTAATATATCAATAAAACCCATAACCCTTCAGGGTCGTAGGGGTACCACATTGGATGCTTCAGCACACAAAGTCCTCCAGCGAATTCTATCTTCAGCGATGCGGATGAGTGTGGAAATATCTAGCCCTGTCCATTCCTTGATGTTGTCTGTCCATGTCTTTATTTGTCCTCCTCTGCTTCTTCCACCCTCGACAGTTCCCTGCAGTATTGTTTTTGACAAGGAATCGTGTCTGCATACATGTCCGAACCATGCTAGTTTTCGTCGTTTCACTATTGAAAGCAATGGCTCCTGGACATCTGCACACATCTCTACTTTATTTCTTACGTACACATTGGTCTTATGTTCCCTATAGGAAATTCGTAGAATTCTTCTGTAGCATTTATACTCGAAAGCCTGTAATCTTCTCTCCATGTCCGCAGTGAGTGTCTAACTCTCACAACCATACAACACAACGGAAAGCACCAGCGACCTATACAGTTTGATTTTCACTCCAACACTGATGTTGCTTTTCCAAATCACAGTTAGCCTTGACAAGGACGCTAAAGCCATCTCCAGCCTTATTTTTAGTTCTGCTTTGCATTTACCATCGCTGCATATACTGGATCCGAGGTATTTGAAGGTATTCACCTCTTCAAGCTTATGTCCATTCATCATGATATTAGTCTGGTTTTCTGTGTCTCTGCGGTTTACCAAGATTCTGCTCTTATCTGAATTGATTTCCATTCCGTACTTGCTGGTAACTTTTTCTAACTTTGATGTTAATTCTTGCAATGATTGTTCTGACCCAGCTATAAGATAAATATCATCAGCGAAACGCAAGTTGCAAATAGGGCGACCTCCGATCGATATAGACGTGTTGTAGTCATGCAATGTCTCTTGTATGATGTGCTCTAAGTATATGTTAAAAAGTACTGGGGACATTATGCATCCCTGTCGAACTCCACAGTTGTTTTGAAGAACTCTCCAATTGTATTGTGTGACAAGACAGCACTATTTGCATTTTCGTACAGAGCTTCAATAATGTCTATAATAATGTTCAATAATGTCTTAATATTACTAAATGATGAACATGAAATTTACTAACATACACAAGGGAAATAACTCGAGTATGTGGAAGTCGTCCCTAAAAAAACCGTTAAACTAAACACTATTCTTTAGTCTCATTAGAGGGGGGGGGGTGGGGAAAGGGGAAGGTGTGGCGATAAAATAGCCTCGACATACCATGGGGGCTGAATAGGTTTAGAACCGGTGGTCTACTTCGCCTGTAGTCTCCGCCAACGACATTCCTTATGGTGTGGTAATTATACATTCGGCACTAACAGTGACCTACTATATATCCATTCCGAGTTCTAACCCACTTACGTCACTGCGTAAGGCCGATCAGATAATGTGTGCAATTATCACTGGCTGGCGAAACATCGTATAATTTACTTGCTAATGGAAACTGAGCAGCAGTCCTAGTGGCTTCTTGCTGAGACGATACCATCAGACAAGTAATAACGACGGCCATGTTTTTAAATAGTAACAAATGAGTGTACAGTAAACAAGCGGTGTTACATTGACATCGTGTCGGTAAAGTTAATACTACAGATATACAAAGTTAATACTACAGATATACAAAGTTAATACTACAGATATACAAAGTTAATACTACAGATATACAAAGTTAATACTACCGATATACAAAGTTAATACTACCGGTTATACTTTGTAAAGTCAGCTAACCATGTTATACATATGAATAGATATCGGTACAGGCGTGACCACTCGTATTTTGAGACATGTGGGTTCATTGGAAAGCAACTATCTGAAGTGAATCATTTGATTTTCCCGTTATTATTTGGTGGCTTTCGACACAAAGTAAACAGTACAAATCGCGGGGAAAGTCCAATGAGTCGAGTTATAATACTATTTTCCAACGAGCATGTACGTTTATAATGACAATTGGTCACGACGCATGAGTCTTTCAAGTTCATCACATTTCGCACATTATTTTACAGGTGATACGTCTTGCACACAATGTTTAACACATTCTAATCAAGGTTATCACAATGCACAATCCATTGAAAATTATAACATGGAATATATAGCGGCATAGGTTAGTCAGTAAAATGCAACATATCACTTTAGAATCGGCTATCAACCTTACACATCTTACTTGCACCACACTCGGTTGTACACACGGATATCTTTATCTGAACATATAAGTATAACATGTGTGAGGGTTCTCTGAAGTCAATGGTTGCCATATCGTTCCTATTCAGAACAGTTGTCTAGAATACATGATCATGGTGCACTTGAGACTTGAAAGAATTTGGAAAAGGCACTGCACGTTGTTCCTTGATTGCTGTACGCAGTAACAGGTGCTTTAAAACGATGAGGGTGTCTGTCGTGACGTGTTCCCACGCTTGTTGGATTTGAACTACGTAACACGGATAGCCATTATCTCTGTAGCTGGGGCTTTCTCTTAGATAGAAATAGTACATGTCGTTCGTCGGATCGTATGATGCTTTTAAATGTGGTTGTGGGTGCGAGTAACATGTCAGTCATAGAAAACTTGTCTAGAGAATCACACACTAGGAATATCTCATTTAGAAAAGATTGTCTAGAGAATCACACACTAGGAATATCTCATTTAGAAAAATTGTCTAGAGAATCACACACTAGGAATATCTCATTTAGAAAAATTGTCTAGAGAATCACACACTAGGAATATCTCATTTAGAAAAATTGTCTAGAGAATCACAAACTAGGAATATCTCATTTAGAAAAAATTGTCTAGAGAATCACAAACTAGGAATATCTCAGTTAGAAAAACTGTCTAGAGAATCACAAACTAGGAATATCTCATTTAGAAAAATTGTCTAGAGAATCACAAACTAGGAATACCTCATTTAGAAAAGATTGTCTAGAGAATCACAAACTAGGAATATCTCATTTAGAAAAACTGTCTAGAGAATTACAAACTAGGAATATCTCATTTAGAAAAAATTGTCTAGAGAATCACACACTAGGAATATCTCATTCAGAAAAGATTGTCTAGAGAATCACACACTAGGAACATCTCATTTAGAAAAATTGTCTAGAGAATCACAAACTAGGAATACCTCATTTAGAAAAGATTGTCTAGAGAATCACAAACTAGGAATATCTCATTTAGAAAAAGAATGTCCAGTGAATCACAAACTAGGAACATCCCAGGGACCAGATGTCAGTAGACCATTATTTAATTATATGAAGGCTATCGTTGCTTACCAAACGTACTCCTGTATGGTGGGTTTCAGAAGGACAAACAACATCTTGAAAAAAGAAGCATTACAAGGTTCCAAGTAAAATAATTTTACATAAATCATGATACATGGGGCGACGCTGAACGAAAAAAAACTACACGGCGCTCTACCGAAACCACCTGTAGCATTGTCCTGACAACAGAATTAATAAACTATGTTGAAAGGCCTGTATCTGAGATTGTCGTGTCTGTACAGTCAAAGAAAGGCTATATGCCGTTCTTGTGAAACAAAAGTAGAAATGAATCACATAATAAACGGAAACATGCCGGTAGACACGACTCAATTCAAATACCATTTAAATTATCAGAACCAGTCCTGGCATGTGTCGTGTCATATGACCTTTCCTGCCAAAATGTGACATATCCATCATTTATGAACTCAATGTCAAGAACAATGCTCTGCACTCATCACTTTTTATCCGCCGAAGACGGATGTGTCGGGCCATCGGCGAAAATAAAACGTCGACAGAACGCATTTCCATTCTCTGGACTACATCCTGCTGGAAATCTAGTAGGACTATTGTCCTGCTACAAGAGAGATCTAGTAGGAGTTTGAGAATGAACTCTGAAGAAGAAGAAAAATATAATGCAACAATTCCGCTATTTGGACTACGTTCTGCTTACTGGAGGGAGTTTGAGAAGGAAAGTAGTCGAGTAGGATATTAAATATTATTACAGGAACCGACTAGTTCGGTATGGTCTTTCATATGTTGCATTTTAAATGATTGTATCACTGGGATGTAACTTGTTCCCGAAAGTGATTGTATCACTGGGATGTAACTTGTTCCCGAAAGTGATTGTATCACTGGGATGTAGCTTGTTCCCGAAAGTGATTGTATCACTGGGATGTAGCTTGTTCCCGAAAGTGATTGTATCACTGGGATGTAGCTTGTTCCAGAAAGTGATTGTATCACTGAAATGTAGATTGTTCCCGAAAATGATTGTATCATTGGGATGTAGCTTGTTCCAGAAAGTGATTGTATCACTGAAATGTAGCTTGTTCCAGAAAGTGATTGTATCACTGAAATGTAGATTGTTCCCGAAAATGATTGTATCACTGGGATGTAGCTTGTTCCCGAAAGTGATTGTATCACTGAAATGTAGCTTGTTCCCGAAAGTGATTGTATCATTGGGATGTAGCTTGTTCCAGAAAGTGATTGTATCACTGAAATGTAGCTTGTTCCCGAAAATGATTGTATCACTGGGATGTAGCTTGTTCCCGAAAATGATTGTATCACTGGGATGTAGCTTGTTCCCGAAAGTGATTGTATCACTGGGATGTAGCTTGTTCCAGAAAGTGATTGTATCACTGAAATGTAGATTGTTCCCGAAAATGATTGTATCATTGGGATGTAGCTTGTTCCAGAAAGTGATTGTATCACTGAAATGTAGCTTGTTCCAGAAAGTGATTGTATCACTGAAATGTAGATTGTTCCCGAAAGATTGTATCACTGGGATTACGCTTATTCCCGAAAGGTGAGCAGGGATTATCTTATGAAAACTGTTTCCCTCAAAATGTGTCGTTAGAGGCGATTTATAAGGTTGGGGAGAGAGAGATGGATTTGGCTATTGTCTATTGTCCATTCTCTGCTGGATGATGGCCAGAATTTACACACTTCCTGTTAAGCGTAGGGAGCTTTATCCGCATATCCAAGACCAGATGTTTCGCCATGCCTGTGTTTAATCTATATTTGTTCAGGATTGCGTTGATATTGTCTATCCATCTTCTTCTAAATCTTCCTCTGGCCTTCCCATGTATCCTGATAGTGTAATGTTATTTGTTATTGCCAGTAGCTGGTTATTGTTCATTCTCATAAGTATTCTGAACCATTGTATCTGTTATTTCTCGATATATTATGTGCATGATGGTATATCGATTCTTCTCCTAAATTCCTCAATTCTTACCGAAAGCCAAACTGTGGTCGAATGTATCAAACCGAAAGGCGCGGCCATCACAGCAAACCTGTAAACCATGGCACAACGGATTCCGTTTTCAGAACGCCATCCAGTTAATTTGTCGGAGTTTACGCGCGCGCGAAGACTAGGAAGAAGAAGATTCGTATCGATACCAAATAACAGAGTAAGACTCAAATCGATACATACAACACTCATATCGATACCAAATAACAAGAGTAACACTCATATCGATACCAAATAACAAGAGTAACACTCATATCGATACCAAATAGAGTAAAACATATCGATACCAAATAACAGAGTAAGACTCATATCGATACCATACAACAGAGTAAGACTCATATCGATACCATACAACAGAGTAAGACTCATATCGATACTATGCAACAGAGTAAGACTCATATCGATACCATACAACAGAGTAAGTCTCATATCGATACCATAGAACAGAGTAAGACTCATATCGATACCATACAACAGAGTAAGTCTCATATCGATACCATACAACAGAGTAAGACTCATATCGATACTATGCAACAGAGTAAGACTCATATCGATACCATACAACAGAGTAAGATTGTCGCCGCCACATGAATAGATAGAATGCAAAACAATGACATCAGAGAAATCAAAAAGACAACAAATCAAATTGTTCAGACATTTAATAAGAATGGAATCACCTTCCATCGAGAGAGTATAACAGAAGAATATCCGAGATGAGGGAACGAGGAAGACAAAGACGTAAATAAATCGGCAATATCAGAGATATTCTTCAACCCCTACACTTCCTTAATTAGATTACATCAGCACCAGCAATGCATTTGACAATAGAGAATTGACTTCAGTGTCCCCGCGACGCTTTACTGCATAAGTGGCCGAGACAAGATAAGACAGAACAAGACAGATACTAGTAACAATTATTAATCGTAGTTGTTAGCTATGTTATTTAAGATGTCAATGTCTAGATATTGTATTATATCTATTCAACGTTGGTTGAACTCATCGTTCTGTTTCTTGTCGGTACAACTGTGTTCTGTTTCTTGTACAACGATGTGTTCTGTTTCTTGTAGGTACAACGATGTGTTCTGTTTCTTGTAGGTACAACGATGTGTTCTGTTTCTTGTAGGTACAACGATGTGTTCTGTTTCTTGTAGGTACAACGATGTGTTCTGTTTCTTGTAGGTACAACGATGTGTTCTGTTTCTTGTAGGTACAACGATGTGTTCTGTTTCTTGTAGGTACAACGATGTGTTTGGTTTCTTGTAGGTACAACGATGTGTTCTGTTTCTTGTAGGTACAACGATGTGTTTGGTTTCTTGTAGGTACAACGATGTGTTTGGTTTCTTGTAGGTACAACGATGTGTTCTGTTTCTTGTAGGTACAACGATGTGTTCTGTTTCTTGTAGGTACAACGATGTGTTCTGTTTCTTGTAGGTACAACGATGTGTTTGGTTTCTTGTAGGTACAACGATGTGTTCTGTTTCTTGTAGGTACAACGATGTGTTCTGTTGCTTGTAGGTACAACGATGTGTTAAGTTTCTTGTAGGTACAACGATGTGGTATGTTTCTTGTAGGTACAGTATGTGATCTGTTTCTTGTAGGTACAAAGATGTTTTCTGTTTCTTGTAGACACAACGATGTGTTATGTTTCTTGTAGGTACAACGATGTGTTCGGTTTCTTGTAGGTACAACGATGTATTTTATTTCTTGTAGGTACAACGATGTATTTTATTTCTTGTAGGTACAATGATGTGTTTTTTTTGTAGGTACAATGATGTGTTTTTTTTGTAGGTACAATGATGTGTTTTGGATCAGCTATGAGGACATCGCTAGTATATCCCAGAAAATAGAATACCTCAAAAATAACTATATCTTTGGAGTGATGCTCTTCTCGCAATCTGACGACGACTTCCTTGGTACTAATTGTGACTTAGGAAGGTTTCCTGTTTCAGCAATGATTCATAATATTAGCAACACTGACAACGGTGCGCTTATTCCAACTGGTATTAATGAGTGGACACCTTTCTGCACTGACGCGGCGGCTGTGGTATCACCCACCATGTATTCACTGAAGTTAGCTGTGATAGGATTATACATCCACTGTTTTATTTTTTGAAGATATATATTATATTATGTGTGCTAATTCAGGAATATGTACGTTTCAATTGTGTGAATTCCGTGGATGTGTGTGTGCTTAATGCGAGGGAGAAGGACATAGAGTTGCTAGATGTTTAAAACTGTTTCTGGGATAAATTTCGGTAACAATTGTCATAAGTCATAAGTATCACAATTGAAATAAATGTATGGTCATTTTAAAAAAAACAACAACACAAGCATCTTGAAGATTTGCCTGTAAAAAGACCAATATGGCAACTTGTATCTATGTTTTTTTTAAAAATGTTAGAGGAATGTTAACGATGTAAAATATTAGACATCTCTCCATTGGGCAACTGTCAATTTAGTACTGAACACCTCTCGATTTAATACAGTTTTTATGTTCTGTCAAAGTACTGACACCTCTCTATTTAATACAGCTATTAGGTTCTGTCTAACCACGAATGCATAATAAAGATAGAAAATTATGAACGTTGCCACTCTTTCTAATTTTTAAAGATTTTATCTTTGCTTCCACAAAAATACTTTTCATTTTGGGATGCACAAGAGACACATCGACAAGAGCTATGCGATACCTACTTGACTGCCCAACAGCTGAGCATAGATTACAGTATTGCCGTGCACGGGCGTACCTTCAAATACATGCAGATAAGGAACACCCGTTGCATTCCGAAATACAGAAAGTTAAAGCAGCAGACTCAAGAGAGGAAGGTCGTGGATGGGACGTGCTGAGGATGTAATACAAAGCGTGTGCCGATTACAGGATGTGGCAGCTGGTGCGGAATGGATAGGTCTACCCACAGATTTCGAAACATGTTTGAGAGTAGTAATATCACTTAGCAGGGAATGCAGAGAATGGTGTCCCACAGCTGTGGAGAAAGAAGTGCATGCTTTAATCAGTGAGAATACCAAAGAGGGGGATGTGATTATATACACTGATGGATCTGTAATTAGGCATGTCCGCAGTGCTTGTGCCTTTACAGCTCATTGCGCAGGTAAAACGATCAAGGAGGAAAGTGGTGCCTTTGCGGTCACTACGAGTAGTATGACCATGGAGACTATGGCGGTGACCAAGGCATTTGAGTGGCTACGCACACAGAAAGTAACGCAGGTCTGCATCTTGAGTGACTCTATGAGTATGATTAAGAAGGTACAAGTGGGTCTCGTTCGCGAACAGTGGATTGAGGCCTTGAGAAATGCGAGTTTGAAAGCGGTTACATTTATTTTCGTGCCGGGACATGTGGGCGTTCGAGGCAATGAAAGAGCGGATCAACTGGCATCGTGTGCGATTGTGGCAAAGGGCGATGGGGCAATGGATCGCGCTGACGTTTTGAACTCTTTAAGAGATATAACACGCGAGAGTGAGACTAATGTGGATGATGATTCCTTTTCAATGGCTAGGATTAAAGATCAGGGATTGAGATGCGGTGTTGCTAGAGGTGAACATTTTGGAGGGCGCAGAAGAATGATGGTCAACCAGCATAGGACCGGTACTGTCAGCAGAAGTGTGATGGCGGATACACTCAAGGAGAGATCGGAGCAACTATGGATGTGTCCAGTTTGCAGTGATGATGATCCGACGACTAACTAACTTACTTTTCATTTTGGAGGTTAACTTTCGTGTGCAGGCATTATAATGTAAATACTTTCTATATTCTAACCATATCTATACATGTCTCAGCCTAACGAACCAGTGGAACGCATCGGGTTCAATTCGCCGTTGGGACAAGGATTTTATATTTTGGAGGTGCAATACAATTCTTTCTGTACACATCGTGGCGACAGCTTTCACAAAGCGGCCTTTCTTTCCAGCCTTTATAGCCTGTACTCCTTCACAGAAAAACACGCAGTAATGAAAGTTTAGAAAGAAAATAGGTGAATACTTTTTTTGGGCCATGTACGGCACACAATGTTGCAGTCATTTTCCCCATAGTTTATAAAGTTGATACAGTTCTAGCGATTACATTAGAAATGAATATTGTCTGTTCTCTAATTGATTTTTCCTTGTGAAGGTTATTTTAGGCAACTAGTTTCTCTGTGCTTTCCACATGAATGTTTGTTTAGTAAGACTGTTCTCATTATTTCTAAGTACGTGGTCGATGTAATTACAATGTAATCTTCTTATAAAAATTTGACACATGCACTTGATTTGTTTCTTTCTTCAGTGAATCACTTTGTTTTAAATTTTATCATTTTATGTTAATTTAGTTCTAAGACACTTGTGTTTTGAAAATGGTTAATTTAGTATCTATCTATCTATCTATCTATCTATCTATCTATCTATCTATCTATCTATCTATCTATCTATCTATCTATCTATCTATCTATCTATCTATCTATCTATCTATCTATCTATCTATCTATCTATCTATCTATCTATCTATCTATCTATCTATCTATCTATCTATCTATCTATCTATCTATCTATCTATCTATCTATCTATCTATCTATCTATCTATCTATCTATCTATCTATCTATCTATCTATCTATCTATCTATCTATCTATCTATCTATCTATCTATCTATCTATCTATCTATCTATCTATCTATCTATCTATCTATCTATCTATCTATCTATCTATCTATCTATCTATCTATCTATCTATCTATCTATCTAATCTATCTATCTATCTATCTATCTATCTATCTATCTATCTATCTATCTATCTATCTATCTATCTATCTATCTATCTATCTATCTATCTATCTATCTATCTATCTATCTATCTATCTATCTATCTATCTATCTATCTATCTATCTATCTATCTATCTATCTATCTATCTATCTATCTATCTATCTATCTATCTATCTATCTATCTATCTATCTATCTATCTATCTATCTATCTATCTATCTATCTATCTATCTATCTATCTATCTATCTATCTATCTATCTATCTATCTATCTATCTATCTATCTATCTATCTATCTATCTATCTATCTATCTATCTATCTATCTATCTATCTATCTATCTATCTATCTATCTATCTATCTATCTATCTATCTATCTATCTATCTATCTATCTATCTATCTATCTATCTATCTATCTATCTATCTATCTATCTATCTATCTATCTATCTATCTATCTATCTATCTATCTATCTATCTATCTATCTATCTATCTATCTATCTATCTATCTATCTATCTATCTATCTATCTATCTATCTATCTATCTATCTATCTATCTATCTATCTATCTATCTATCTATCTATCTATCTATCTATCTATCTATCTATCTATCTATCTATCTATCTATCTATCTATCTATCTATCTATCTATCTATCTATCTATCTATCTATCTATCTACCTACCTACCTACCTACCTACCTACCTACCTACCTACCTACCTACCTACCTACCTACCTACCTACCTACCTACCTACCTACCTACCTACCTACCTACCTACCTACCTACCTACCTACCTACCTACCTACCTACCTACCTACCTACCTACCTACCTACCTACCTACCTACCTACCTACCTACCTACCTACCTACCTACCTACCTACCTACCTACCTACCTACCTACCTACCTACCTACCTACCTACCTACCTACCTACCTACCTCTCTCTCTCTCTCTCTATCTATCTATCTATCTATCTATCTATCTATCTATCTATCTATCTATCTATCTATCTATCTATCTATCTATCTATCTATCTAATCTATCTAATCTATCTAATCTATCTAATCTATCTAATCTATCTAGTCTATCTTGTCTATCTTGTCTATCTTGTCTTTCTTGTCTTTCTTGTCTATCCTGTCTATTCTGTCTAATCTGTCTGGTCTGTCTGGTCTGTCTGGTCTGTCTGGTCTGTCTGGTCTGTCTGGTCTGTCTGGTCTGTCTGTCCGTCCGTCCGTCCGTCCGTCCGTCCATCCATCACTGTCTGTCTGTCTTTTTGTCTACTTATCTAACTTTCTGTTGAACGTGTCCTATACAAAGATGTGTCCGTACTGCCACTATATATGCCTCTCAGTTCTAAGCAAGCTGCCTAGCCTCTATTAATATCATGTTCAGATGGTCTTTCATATCATGTGTCCATTGTATTCTTTATCTGTCTCTTGTTGCTTTTTTCCTGGAACATTTCCTTTTCATTATTTATATTTCTGGACCATTGTGTCATTTTATATGTCCAAATATGCTAGATTGTGTTTATTATATTATTGAGCAGGCAGATTTATATATATTCGTCTTCTAGAGGAAGACTAAGTCTACGATGGACACATGACAGCGAAGACATTCTGAACATGGCAGTTGAAGAAGCTGAGCAGCTTGCACAGAACCGAGAGGGTTACAGTGTAGCGGTGAGGACAACGTTCTATAAAGGACAATTCACATTGAAATGTGGTGTCGCTAGAAAGGACATCTTTCGTGGGCGAAAAAGAATGATGGTCAATCAACAACGTTCTGGGACTGTCAGTCATCGTGTAATGGCGGTTACACTCAAGGAAAGATCTGAACACCAATGGACTTGTCCGGAGTGCAATGACGATGATCCAATGACTAACTAACTAACTAACTAACATAGACAATTATTCTATGTTCACGTTTTCACAGGACATCGATTCGTAAAACTAAAATAGATACACAGGAAACAACAAATTTCTAGAACTTTTCTAACGGCAGAAACAATTTTCAACAATACACAAGACACTCGAGGGAGATATTTAAAGGTCTTCTTTTAGTTGCGTCCAACACTACAACCGGGCAGTGTCTAAGCTACAGTTGTTCAAACACTTGAGGCACTTCGACACTGGAGTTTTTATCTGTAGTCTTTTAGATACGTCTGCGGTAGCACACTTGACTATCAGCAGCCACATCATCCGGCATCAGTGGTGCTGTTAATTAATCTCTACAAGTATGGCTTCGTGAATACCATTTTATAGAAAGTATGACGCTGTGAAATTTCATTATCCGTTTCTTCTCTACGTTCACTCTTTCACTCATTCCTTCTTTCACTCATTGACTCTCTCACTCTTTCACACCTACAATTTTCACTCCTTCAATATATCACTCTTTCATTATCTCACGCATTCACTTTATCTCAGTTTCATTAACACTCTCCCACATTTGCTCACTCTCTCACTCGTTCACTATTTCGCTTACTCACTCAATCACTTTACACTCTTTCATTTGCCCACTCTCTCACTCGTTCACTACCACTTTTCACTGCTCACATATTTCACACTCAATCATTCCAGTCTCCCTGATATTCTCTTCATAAATTCACTTTCGAAATCTCCAACTCTTTTACTCTTTCACTCTCTCTCTTGGCGGTGTGGTTCTCAGACCTCTGAGGTCCCGGGTTCAATCTACGGTTGGGACAGGATTTTTTCTTTCAAGGTATAATCACAATCCTTCCTGTACATGTCGAGGCGTCTGTTATGGCAAAGCGGCCTTAATGTCCACAGTCCGTAGAACGAGTCCCTGCACTCCTTCACAGGAAAACATGCATTAACGAAAGGTAATCTCACTCTCTCTCACTCTCTCTCTCTCTCACTGAATCACCATCTTACTCTTTCATTTTTCTTCACTCTCTCATTCTTCCTCTTGTTCACTCTCTCATTCTTCCTCTTGTTCACTCTCTCATTCTTCCTCTTCTTCACTCTCTCATTCTTCCTCTTGTTCACTCTCTCATTCTTCCTCTTCCTCACTCTCTCATTCTTCCTCTTGTTCACTCTCTCATTCTTCCTCTTCTTCACTCTCTCATTATTTCACTCTTTCACTCTCTCATTCTTCCTCTTCTTCACTCTCTCATTATTTCACTCTTTCACTATCTCAGGATTTAATTAGGTTAATATCTATCCTTACTTAACTCTTTCATTTTTCCAATTTTTCATTCTCTCACTTAATGGTTGGTTGGTTGGTTGGTTGCTGATCCAGCGGTCCATGGGCTCATGCCCTTTGACCTAATGCCATTAGATGGCATTATATTGCTGGGAAGTCTCTGGATTTTCGGCCCACCCCGGGACAGAGCCAGAGAATAACTATCACACCTCCAAAAATATAGGTTTCAACCTATGCACTGCTCCTAGACACTGTAGCCAAGATAGGGTTCACTGTGCTCATTCCCCGCCACCAATTGACTACTGGTTATGCCGAGCTTCTCTATTGCTCCAGGCATGCAACCAAATGTTCAAGTCAAAAGGATTGTCACGTCCTGAGTCACTGTGCCTCTATGATGGGCCTCAGCCATAGGAAAAACAGGGATGTCAGTTTCCTCCTCCTAAGTGCTGCACAGTACACTCTGGCTCTCTCCCAACCACAGAGGGTGCATACAAATATATTCAGGCAAACATGAAAAACATTTCAACAACAAAACACAATCATAATTGTATAGATGACATGCCATGAAGCTTCTATAAGAAGATAACCTCAATATAACGGCATGTCATCCACTAAGGTTTTTTGTTGCATGGATGGTATGTCTAGTGGGCCATTGGTGAGACCCACAGACGCAACCACATGCGTTTCTCACTTAATCACTCTTTCACTTTTTTGCCATTTCTTACTCCTGCATCCAATCTCTTTCATTCTTTTAAACTCTCGCACACTTACACTTCCACTCACTCACTCATTCACTCTCTCATCCATTCCTTCGTTCGCTCTATCAATCATTCGCTCTACCGCTCTGTCATGTCATTGTCTCACTGTCCCACACTGTGCTCTCACGTTTTACTCCTTCAATATGTCACTGCCACTCGTTTCATCTCCTCTAAGACACTTTTTCATGATTTTACTCTGTAACTCTTTCACTCTCTCCCTACTTAACTCTTTCACTCTCTCCCTACTTAACTCTTTCACTCTCTCCCTACTTAACTCTTTCACTCTCTCCCTACTTAACTCTTTCACTCTCTCCCTACTTAACTCTTTCACTCTCTCCCTACTTAACTCTTTCACTCTCTCCCTACTTAACTCTTTCACTCTCTCCTTACTTAACTCTTTCACTCTCTCCGTACTTAACTCTTTCACTCTCTCCCTACTTAACTCTTTCACTCTCTCCCTACTTAACTCTTTCACTCTCTCCCTACTTAACTCTTTCACTCTCTCTCTACTTAACTCTTTCACTCTCTCCCTACTTAACTCTTTCACTCTCTCCCTACTTAACTCTTTCACTCTCTCCCTACTTAACTCTTTCACTCTCTCCCTACCTAACTCTTTCACTCTCTCCCTACTTAACTCTTTCACTCTCTCCCTACTTAACTCTTTCACTCTCTCCCTACTTAACTCTTTCATTCTTTCCAAAGTTAACTCTTTCACTCTCTCTCTATTTAACTCTTTCACTCTCTCCCTATTTAACTCTTTCACACTCAGCTTAGTCACTTTCTCCTGCTTTCATTCTCACCCACTCTCAACCCTTCTCTCTTTATCTCTATCTCATCCTATTTTTTCTCTCATTCTCTCCCTATTTAATTATTTCATCTGCCGACATCGATGACAAAACAGTTCTGTTCAACTTTTGTGATCGTTTACAAATTCCTGCAGATTCCCAGGATGAATTTCAAAGAATGGAATGTATTGGAATCATGATTTTCAGATGTATGTAACGTATGCTCCTCTCTGCCTGGCACCTCTTAATTCATAATTAATTTGCATCACTTTACCCTCACTATGATAGGGGCAGGTAACTCTACTTCGAAAACCTATTTAGTCACATCTTACCACATACATGACATTTAATATCATCACAATTTTGTGTTCGCCATTTTGGTCCCTTTAACCCACGGGCAGTCCTTTGGAACTGAAAAGTCCAATTCTGTCATATTAAATTACCTGCTACAGCTGTGACACTTATATGGTCACGTGTGGGCTTGATTGGACAGTTGTCAGATTGTTGTTCAGTCTTGTCAGGCAGTATGTTTTCTCTGTAATTCTGATATTTCATGGCTTTCATTGATACAAACAGATTTGGCGGTTTTCATTGATACAGACACATTTGGTGGTTTTCATTGATACAAACACATTTGGTAGCTTTCTTTTATACAAACACATTTGGTAGCTTTCTTTTATACAAACACATTTGGTAGCTTTCTTTTATACAGACACATTTTTGTGGCTTTCTTTTATACACACACATTTGGTAGCTTTCTTTTATACAAACACATTTGGTAGCTTTCTTTTATACAAACACATTTGGTAGCTTTATTTTATACAAACACATTTTAGTGGCTTTCTTTTATACAAACACATTTGGTAGCTTTCTTTTATACAAACACATTTGGTAGCTTTCTTTTATACAAACACATTTTTGTGGCTTTCTTTTATACAAACACATTTGGTAGCTTTCTTTTATACAAACACATTTGGTAGCTTTCTTTTATACAAACACATTTGGTAGCTTTCTTTTATACAAACACATTTGGTAGCTTTCTTTTATACAAACACATTTTTGTGGCTTTCTTTTATACAAACACATTTTTGTGGCTTTCTTTTATACACACACATTTGGTAGCTTTCTTTTATACAAACACATTTGGTAGCTTTCTTTTATACAAACACATTTTTGTGGCTTTCTTTTATACAAACACATTTTTGTGGCTTTATTTTATACACACACATTTGGTAGCTTTCTTTTATACAAACACATTTGGTAGCTTTCTTTTATACAAACACATTTTAGTGGCTTTCTTTTATACAAACACATTTGGTAGCTTTCTATTATACAAACACATTTGGTAGCTTTCATTTATACAAACACATTTAGTAGCTTTCTTTTATACAAACACATTTGGTAGCTTTCTTTTATACAAACACATTTTAGTGGCTTTCTTTTATACAAAAACATTTAGTAGCTTTCTTTTATACAAACACATTTGGTAGCTTTCTTTTATACAAACACATTTTTGTGGCTTTCTTTTATACAAACACATTTTTGTGGCTTTCTTTTATACACACACATTTGGTAGCTTTCTTTTATACAAACACATTTGGTAGCTTTCTTTTATACAAACACATTTTAGTGGCTTTCTTTTATACAAACACATTTGGTAGCTTTCTTTTATACAAACACATTTGGTAGCTTTCTTTTATACAACCACATTTAGTAGCTTTCTTTTATACAAACACATTTGGTAACTTTCTTTTATACATACACATTTAGTAGCTTTCTTTTATACATACACATTTAGTAGCTTTCTTTTATACATACACATTTAGTAGCTTTCTTTTATACAAACACATTTGGTAGCTTTCTTTTATACAAACACATTTGGTAGCTTTCTTTTATACAAACACATTTGGTAACTTTCTTTTATACAAACACATTTAGTAGCTTTCTTTTATACAAACACATTTGGTAGCTTTCTTTTATACAAACACATTTTTGTGGCTTTCTTTTATACAAACACATTTTTGTGGCTTTCTTTTATACACACACATTTGGTAGCTTTCTTTTATACAAACACATTTGGTAGCTTTCTTTTATACAAACACATTTTAGTGGCTTTCTTTTATACAAACACATTTGGTAGCTTTCTTTTATACAAACACATTTGGTAGCTTTCTTTTATACAACCACATTTAGTAGCTTTCTTTTATACAAACACATTTGGTAACTTTCTTTTATACATACACATTTAGTAGCTTTCTTTTATACATACACATTTAGTAGCTTTCTTTTATACATACACATTTAGTAGCTTTCTTTTATACAAACACATTTGGTAGCTTTCTTTTATACAAACACATTTGGTAGCTTTCTTTTATACAAACACATTTGGTAACTTTATTTTATACAAACACATTTAGTAGCTTTCTTTTATACAAACACATGTTATGGTTTTCATTGATACAAACATATTCGGTGGTTTCCATCGATACAGACACATTTGATGGTTTTGCTATTCCACACTGTGCGATTCTGAGACACTCCATATTATGTTCATGTTAAAGCTCTGTAAAGCTATATATATATATATATATATACAGAGCTTTACATAGCTTTAACATATATTGTATATATTGGTAGCGTTTCCTATTCTTAAGATATCCATCAACCCAGCATTTATTGACTGAAGTGATTGTCTAGGCAATATAAATACGTTGTGTAGTTTTCAATTGCTTTCTGAACGTTGCGAATGCACAGTTACCTGGACGGGGATCGGAAATTGTAACTTGGCCGTCACAGACTCTCTGTACAACTCCTTCAGGTGGCCGGATTAAGACCATCATCATCAGGTGACATATTCTTTCCAGAACGTAGTCTTTTCTATAGATCACTTGATTTCTCGGCGGTTTTGAGTAAGTTATCCTGACTCTTCTAGTGACATGTACAGACATTCTTGAATGTTTTTTGTCCAACGAAGTTTTGGGCGGCGTTTTCCTCTGTTGTTTTCAATCATCCCCTCCAGTAGCACTCTCTCTATGCCGTCGTGTATCTTAATGTGAACCAAAAAAACTAGTTTTTTCGTTAATATGGTGTTCAGAAGCCAGCCTTCATGGGCGTTTATTGTTTTTAACACATCCTGGCTTGTTTTTCGTCCGCCCCAGGTATTCTAAGAACTCTTCTATATCACGTTCATTCAGATGATGTTATTCTCTTGGCAACTATTTTATTTAGTGTCCATGTTTTGCATCCATATGTTTCCACATGAAAAACACATGTACGTAGTAAAGACAAGGTGGTAAGTATCCTGCCATAATTTCTTTTCCTTTTTTAATTTTGAAAGCGCCATTGTTGTTCTTCTCTTAATCTAAGCTGCGCAGTCCCCCCGCATTGTTTATATTAGTTCCTAAATAATCAAAATGTGTCACTTCTTCTAAATTTGAGTTCTAAAAATTAGTTTTGAGTCTTGATGAAATTTTGTCAGTTGCTATTATTTTTGTATTTTTGTCGATTTACACCATACTCGTGCTTAAGTCGTAAAAGATAGGCATCCCCCCCCCCCCTTTTTCCCAGTAAAAAAAGTTCTGAAAAAAGTGCAATAATAATAGATGAGAGCTACACAAAACTACAGAAATATACCCCCCACCCCAAAAAAAATAACCAAAAAAAACACTAGATCAATCACCCTTCAAGAACATAAAGTAAAAGAGTTAAACCGGTCGTAACTTATAGGAAACAAAACAATAACATTTAATAGAATACTCATGACAAAACAATGGATGAAACGGGTACTATACACATACTAAACAATGAATTAAACTCAAAGTAACATCGTCATCAACGCGTGACAAACTCTTTCCAGGACTTAGTCTTCGTTATAGACTTTTCCAACACATCGCTATCTCGGGCGAATTGACCTGACTCTTTTAAGAACGTGTTTAAACAGTCAGACATAGCATTTGTCCGTCGTCGTCTAGGGCGGCCTCTTCCTCTGTGACCGCTTACTCTACCTGCTTATATGAGTCTCAAATTTGTCCGTAGGAAAAGCGCCAGGCTCAGACTCCATTCCAGCAAAAGTTTACGCTGTTAGTGGCCCTGTCATGTCTGCCAAACTTACAGAGCTCTTCCAGGCCATATGGAACCTGGAAGCGATATCACAAGACTTTAAGGATGCTTCCAACATACATCTATATAAGAAAAAAGGAAATCGCCTAGCTTGCGACAACCATTGAGGCATATCCTTGCTGTCTATAGCAGGCACAATTCTGGCTAGGATCCTGTTAAACAGACTGCAAGCCCATCTTGAGACAAGTCTCCTCCCAGAGAGCCAATGTGGCTTCCGACAGGGCAGAGGTACCTTTGATATGATTTTCACTGCCAGACAACTACAGAAAAAGTGTCGTGAACAGAACATTGGTATCTACACCACATTTGTCGACCTAACTAAGGCATTCGACACTGTAAATCGCGAAGGACTATGGAAGATCATGGCCAAATTTGGATGTCCCGAAAAATTTACCAACATGGTTCGCCAGTTCCATGATGGTATGACAGCATGTGTGCAAGATGACGGCGCACACTCAAACCCCTTTCCAGTGATTAACGGCGACAAACAGGGTTGCGTCCTGGCTCCGACGCTCTTCAGCATGGTGTTCTCTGTCATGTTAAATGATGCCTTCCGGAATAACAATGCAGGGATTTGTTTCGCTATCGAGCTAACGGAGGACTATTCAATCTTAGTAGATTGAAGGACAAGACCAAAACTAAGAAAGACATTGTTCGCGACCTCTTGTTCGCCGACGATTGTGCATTAAATGCTACCAGAAAGACATGCAATACAGCATGGACCTTTTTTCGTTGGCCTGTGATGCGTTCGGTCTCACCATCAGCACCGCGAAGACTTTAGTAATGTATCAACCAGCGCCAGATGTCCCATACACAGAGCCAGTGATCACAGTAAAGGGACAAATACTTAATACTGCCAACAAGTGTGTATATCTCGGCAGCACACTATCACAAACTGCGACAATTGATGAGGATGTTGCCCTGCGTATTGCTCGAGCCAGTGCAGCATTAGGGAGCCTTCGTGATAACGTCTGGATCAGGCGTGGTCTCAGTCTGACAACTAAGTTGGACGTGTACCGCGCAGTGGTTCTACCTACACTGCTTTATGCTGCGTCTTGCTGGACTATTTATGCGAGACACGCTCGACAGCTTAAACTCTTTTCATCTTCGGTGCCTACGAAACCTCATGGGAGTACGTTGGCAGGATCGTGTACCAGATACGGAATTTCTTCATAAGTCCCGTATGCAGAGCATCCATGCAATGCTGACTAGGTCCCAACTCCGCTTGACTGGCCCGTATGCCAGACAAGCGCCTTCCAAAAGATTATTCTATGGGGAGCTGTGCGAAGGTAAACGTTGAAGTGGAGGGCAGAAAAAGCGCTTCAAGGATCACCTAAAAAGCTCGCTCAAGCACTGCAGCATCGATCCTAGCTTCTGTGAGACTACAGCACTTGTTCGCTCAGCCTGGCACACCCAGATCACTGCTGGCGTCACGAAATTTGAAAAAGAAAGAACACTTCGGGCAATCAACAAGCGCAAGAAGCGGAAGGACAAATCCGTAAATTCTACCACGAACAATCAGCACTCCTGCATGCACTGAAACAGAACTTTCCGTGCACGAATCGGACTCGTCGGGCATCTACAAACTCACAAACCAAATTAGTTAATTACCAATTTTAATTATTATTATTACATATTTTTCCCCATTGCATTTAATGTTTTTCATGCCATGCTCATCTTCGCTTGCGAAGGAGGAATATCATCATCATGAGTCTTTCCATGCTGTTATGTATCTTCAGATATCCAAAAGAGTTCAGCTTTCTTGTAATGCTGTTATTTAGGAGCCAGCCCGCTTCGATGATTAATGTTTGTAGTGATTGTATAGCACATATATATTCATATATGAATATGAATATAAATATGAATATGAATATAAATATGAATATAAATATGAATAAAAATTTATGAATATAAATATAAATATGAATATAAATATAAACATAAATATGAATATGAATATAAATATAAATATAAATATGAATATGAATATGAATATGAATTAAAATATAAATATGAATTAAAATATAAATATGAATAAAAATATAAATATGAATAAAAATATAAATATAAATATAAATATGAATATGAATATAAATATGAATATAAATATGAATATAAATATGAATATGAATATAAATATGAATATAAATATAAATATGAATATAAATATAAATATGAATAAAAATATAAATATGAATAAAAATATAAATATGAATAATAATATGAATATAAATATAAATATGAATATAAATATGAATATAAATATGAATAAAACTAATGGTATAAGTATTTCTAAACAATGAATCAAACTCATCGTATAACACGCCTAAACAATCAATCAAACCAATAGTATACGCACGCTAAAACCAGGTTCTAAATCACTGCTTCTGGGAGACTGCTATTTAAACGTACTTCGATTAACTAAGTAGAAATGTGGACAACACAAAGAAATTTCTAGTGTCGCCTAACGATTTCAAGGAAACTGTCAAGCACATACGACGTTAACTTCATTTGACTTGAAAACTGCATAATTATCTCCAGTTTGTGAAGTCTAAACATGCTGAGGTCTTCATTATTTTTAGGAAATACAGAGATGTAAAGAATAAAACGCTTTTAGAGATAGCATCTTAGAAAACTAGTCTTTTCTTCTTCGCGACGTGATACGAGTGGAAAGAAGCGTGCTGGCAAAGTAGCAGTGACAGATTGATAGAACTGAGGAAGATACAAACTTTAATGAATACTGGGAGACGCATCATTTGGTCGGTTTGATAATCAGGAATACTTTCATGCACTTCTGATTTCATTCTCTTCCAGTATATTCATATATATATATATATTGACATGTATTATGTGGCGCATTCTCTCCAGAACCTTGTGTGCCGAATGAACTCCCTGGACCCTTTTCTGTATATTGTCATGCGGCTTGGATTTTCAAACTACGTATTCATGTTATCTTTAATTTTTTCAGTCCATCGTCTGCTTGTTCTGCTTTTCATCCTCCACCCAGGTTTTCTGCCTTCCATTATTTGTCTTTCTAAATAGTTGTGTCTCTTTATATGACCAAACACATGTTTTCTTTTTGTTACTGTGTTTAGTAACCAACACTCTGGAATCTTCAATGTGTTTATAATATATGAGTATCTCCTGTTTTACTTTTATAATATTCTAAGTATCTTTCTGTAGTATTTCATCTCATAGGTGTTGATCTTCTTTGTTGCTGTTTTTTAAGGGTCCATTTTTCGCAGCCGTATGTTGCAACCGGAATATTGTGCCTATATATATATATATATATATATATATATATATATATATATATGTATATAAGAGTTAGTGGAAGAGTTAGTCTAGCACATCAGAAACGCAGAGAACAAAAAACTACTTTTGAATGAAAAAATACAAATGAATATTGCTTATCAATTATACAGAACATGAAACTATTGTATAAGTTAAGAAAGACAAGTAAAGCTCTTATAGGGGAATATCTCACAGCAATGCTTCCCAAATGGTTTTCCAATGATTACTCAATGGTTCCCAAACGTGCGCGTTTTTAGAACTTCTTGAGAGATGACAAAATGTAATCAAGACTCAAAATTAATATTGAGAACTGCAATTTAGAAGAAGTGACACATTTTGATAATTTAGGAACTAGTATAAAAGAATGCGGGTCACTGCGCAGCTGAGATTATGAGAACAACAATGGCGCTGTCAAAATTAAAAAAGCTAAAGAAAAAGCTGTTTTCTCATGCCAAAACCTTCCTACTGGAGACACGAGTTGGTGGGGAGGGAGGGGGGGGGGGTAATAAAATAATGAATTGATAATATCACGAACGTGATAAAATTAAGTATCTCCATACTGAGTATGCGTAACCATACACTGAGAAGTGAGAGACATTGCAGATTTCATATTTGTTGTGTCTAATGAAGCGACCACACGACCCTGAGTAGCTATTTGATTCATGATGATGAAGGAGACATATACGTGCATGTAATGGCATCTCTCAGTCTGAAAATGTGTGGCAACAGCAACCTTTTGACGTGAATTAACTGTTTTTCCCCAATCAGACCATGTGTGGGAACAGCCTGTTTGATTGCATAAAATATCTTTCCTCAATCTGAACATGTGTGGGAACAGCCTGTTTCCTTGCATAAAATATATTTCCTCAATCTGAACATGTGTGGGAACAGCCTGTTTCCTTGCATAAAATATATTTCCTCAATCTGAACATGTGTGGGAACAGCCTGTTTGCTTGCATAAAATATCTTTCCTCAATCTGATCATGTGTGGGAACAGCCTCTTTGCTTGCATAAAATATCTTTCCTCAATCTGAACATGTGTGGGAACAGCCTGTATGCTTGCATAAAATATCTTTCCTCAATCTGAACATGTGTGGGAACAGCCTGTTTGCTTGCATAAAATATCTTTCCTCAATCTGAACATGTGTGGGAACAGCCTGTTTGCTTGCATAAAATATCTTTCCTCAATCTGAACATGTGTGGGAACAGCCTGTTTGCTTGCATAAAATATCTTTCCTAAATCTGAACATGTGTGGGAACAGCCTGTTTGCTTGCATAAAATATATTTCCTAAATCTGAACATGTGTGGGAACAGCCTGTTTGCTTGAATAAAATATCTTTCCTAAATCTGAACATGTGTGGGAACAGCCTGTTTGCTTGCATAAAATATCTTTCCTCAATCTGAACATGTGTGGGAACAGCCTGCTTGCTTGCATAAAATATCTTTCCTCAATCTGAACATGTGTGGGAACAGCCTGCTTGCTTGCATAAAATATCTTTCCTCAATCTGAACATGTGTGGGAACAGCCTGTTTGCGTGCATTAACAGTACTTCGTCAATCTGAATGTTTGTGGGAACAGCTTGTTCAGTGTGAACATTTCTGAAGTACTATGCAGCAATTACACAATGATGAGTCTGCAATTGAGACGTGATTTGTGAATGCTGTGTCTGCAGTCAGCAGTTTCAAATTTCGTATATTTGGGAAGCAAGATAACAGTAAACGGTGATACCAACTCAGAAATAAAGACTCGAATTGCTCTCGCTTCCAACGCCTTTAACAAACTCTCAAACATCTGGAGATCGAAGATCGCAAGTAAACACATCAAACTGCGACTATTCAATGCAAGTGTGATTCCATTATTGACATATGGATGTGAAAGTTGGAAATATACCGCAATAATGGATAAGAAGTTGTAGTTGCCTTCTATAATAGATAATCACAAATACTAATTGGAACGACTTCAAATCAAACGACATACTAAGAGAGGAGACACAACAAGAATATGTAACGAACATCATGAGATACCGACGCTGGACATACATCGGCCAGACACTTAGAATGAAGGAAGACATAATTCTATGACACGTCTTCATGTGGACACCAGACTGGAAAAAACAGGAAAGACTAAAAACAAAGATCAGAATAACATTATTTAATGAATTAAACTCAACAGGCACAAATGCACAAGACCTGCAATCCATGGCAACTGACCAACAGCCATGGAGAACTATGACATCCGCCATATGTGCCAAACTTGGCAAAAGAGAAACGGACTGATTGACTGAGTCAGCAGTGATTTGTGTCCACCTTCTCTGACGTAATATGCACTATTCAGCAATTACACATTGCTGAGTCTGCAGGCAGGGTTAGTTTTGTGTCTTCTTCTGCCACGAATGCACGTCCACGCAGAAGATAACCAGTAATACCTTAAGGGACTAGCTCTATCCAGTACGATTTAAAAAAAATCACGTTTTTAATGCTTGTCAAAGCAAGCTGCAGTTTCATAAAGAGCACAGTATCAATATTTCCGACATATTATACAACATATACAGATTATACAACATATTCCGAGCTTATATTTCGTGTTTGTTTGCTATATCTGTTGTGTTGTATCAAGAAATGTATCTGACCATTGGAAATGCTAAATGAATTAATTAAAAACAAATCAAAATAAATAATACCACAAATGAAAAGAGCAGCACAAATCAAAACGAAGATCTCTATAAAAGAATAGATACCTACATAAAAAAATGAAACAAAAATTTGTACAATGAAAGAAGACCGGCTTAATAATAACTGCACAAGACTTTGGGAAAACAGAGAAGACACATTGTATATGCATAAAAAATATGTGAACGAACATGAATTAGAAAACAGTAAATAAATAATTGTTTAAAAACAAAAGATTGCAAAATAATAACAGATACAGAGAAATAATAAACATATGGTCACATCATATAAAATATATGTATGGTGACATCAGCAGATCAGAAATAAATACGCATGACTAATGTGAGGGACTAGAAATAATAGAAGCTGACGTAGATGATGCAATACATATGAAGAAAAATCAAAATCACCAGGGCCAGACAGTATTACCGTAACAATTAAAGCTGTTGGTGAATTGGATATAAAAGCGATAACACAATTTCTGAATGATATTTACAACAATGGATATACACTAAAATATCTCTTGAAATCTATCTTCATAGTTCTAGCAAAGCGACCTTGTGCCATAGATTGTGAAGAACACAGCACAGTTAGTTTATTGCGCCATGTTACACAAACATGATGTGTGAATTGTATTGACAATAATACGAGGTACAATCAAACAATTATATTACAGCAAAACATTTGACAGGGTGAAGCACTCAGAGATTATAAAACGTCTAGAAAATCTTAACGTTGATGGGAAAGATCTAAGAATAGTAAGAAATATGTATTGGAAACAAACGGATTCGATGAGAGTTAACAACATTATAGGTAGATTTACACAGATAGAAATGGGTGTCAGGCAAGGTTGTGTAATGTCACTAGATCTTTTCTCCCTGTATACAGAATACATTATGCGAAATATAGAAGATATGCCAAGAATAAAAGTGGGAAGATGCATTATAAACAACTTGATATATATATGCTGATGACACGGTAATGATCGTAGGAAGAGAACAGGAATTAGATAAAGTAGTGAAAGAAAGTAAAAACAAAGGCCTCAGTTTAAACAAGAAGAAAACAGAAATAATGGTTGTATCGAAGAGACATACACCACCAAGATGTAATAACCTACAACAAGATGCAATATAATAATTAATGACATAAAATTAGCACTAGTTGAAAAAGTGAAATATCTTGGCATCCTGTTAATATCAGAAGGCAGATGCTCAAGTGAGATAAAGAGCTTAACAGCACAAGCCAAATCAGCATTCCAAAAATGAGAACCATTTTGTGCAATGTTATTCTGTCAATGCAGATCCGAATTCGAGTGCTGGGATGTTATATCGAACTGAGTCTTTTTTATGGATGTGAAGCATTGACTGTAAAAAAATAAAATTAAAAGAGAATTAAATGCTACAGAAATGTGGTTTCAGAGAAGAATTATGAAAATACCTTGAACAACTAAGGTAGAGGTTCTCATTGAGTCTGGCATAAAAAGATCAAACATTAGGGGCAGACAGTAAAGATTTATAGGGCATGTGATGAGAATAAAAACCAATGGAAAGATCAGGGGGAGAAGAGATACGCGTCGTCAAAGAAGTTCACTTAACGAAATTATTGACAACACAAGAGATAGGGAGTCGTGGAGAAACATACTCGCCTACGCCGTTCGTCATGAAACCACATTGACAATCAAACCACCAATTTCAGATGAGCAATGTGGATTCGTACAATCACATATATACACCGCCATATACATATTGAGAAAATTAATAAAAATAATCACGCAGGTAAACAGAGGCCTGTCTTAGCGTTCTGTGTACTATACTAAGGAATTTAATGAGGTAAAACAAGAATAAATAATTAAAATGATGGGGAATTTTACTGACGGTAAAGATCTGAGAAAAAAAAGGATTAAATATTGGCAGCACAGATCACCCATACGAATCGATAACCAAACGGGAACATTTGAACACATCTAGTAAGGAAATGTTGTACTTCTTCCATCTGATGTCATTGTAAATGTCGAGTACATCAGGCGAAAGCTGCATGTTATCTATGTAAGAACCTTCTATGAAATATGTGTTAATTGAGGTGAGATCATTCTTAGAATTATTATTAAACAGTCCTAATGTATGCCACAGAATAATGGACACTTAATACAATTGTAAAATATGATGCGGATACAGCAGAAATCTAGTCTTATAGAAGAATGCAGTGAACACGGTTCAGAAATATATTATGTAGACACAGCAGACGTAATCCTAATACTAGTCTTCTGGAAGAATGCAGCGAGCACCGTTTACAAATATTTAAAAATGAACATATTTTGCAAGATAATTTGCACGCATAAGAAAAGACAATCCACATTATTTGGACATCTAATGACACGAGGAAAGATGGATATCTGGACATCTAATGACACGAGGAAAGATGGATCACATTGTTACAACTGACGTGATCTTGGAAAAACAGAACGGATTGCTCATCCATCTACGTCAGTGTGTAAGATCATTACAACTATTGATGATTTTTTCTTTGGATGACGAAACAATGTATAAATAAACGACTAATGAAAACCATGGAAAGAAAGTTTTATCAATAAAACTATAAATCATGGCAATACCAGTTTTACCGAAGGTCACGCAACAGAACACATGATCAGGAGATGCCAGGGAAGTTTCAGAACGAATATCTGGAAGATTTTGGCCATTGGGTATGGGAGAACATTGGATGGTTAACTAAACAGGAAGATGTTGACAGACGTGAACAATCAGCGCCAAGCAGGAAGATGTTGACAGACGTGAACAATCAACGCCAAGCAGGAAGATGTTGACAGACGTGAACAATCAACGCCAAGCAGGAAGATGTTGACAGACGTGAACAATCAACGCCAAGCAGGAAGATGTTGACAGACGTGAACAATCAACGCCAAGCAGGAAGGAATGTAAAACATTATAGGTAAGTGTATGTGAACAGTGATAATCAACATCACCATGGAATGGGATATACACTGCGTTAGAGTACAGGTGAGTGTATACGCTGCGTTAAAGTACAGGTGAGTGTATACGCTGTGTTAGAGCACAGGTGAGTGTATACGCTGTGTTAGAGTACAGGTGAGTGTATACACTGCGTTAGAGTACAGGTGAGTGTATACACTGTGTTAGAGCACAGGTGAGTGTATACGCTGTGTTAGAGTACAGGTGAGTGTATACACTGTGTTAGAATACAGGTGAGTGTATACGCTGTGTTAGAGCACAGGTGAGTGTATACGCTGTGTTAGAGTACAGGTGAGTGTATACGCTGTGTTAGAGCACAGATGAGTGTAATGAATTTAATTCTGTTAGACATTACAGAGCAGTAATAGCATTGGAAGATATTGAACTACAACGTCATCAAACATCCACGGACATCGAGTGCAAGAACAACATGAAGATAAGCATAGATAAAACAGAAACCATGGCAATAGGAAGGGATACACACAATCTAAATATATCAGTGGAAAATCAAGTCATTAAACAAACCAACACCTTCAAATACATAGGCGTAACATTCACTTCAGATTGAAAGATGGACACCAAAATAGACATTTGTTGTAGCAAAGCGAATCAAATACTGGGTCAATTATCCCCTTTATTGCAACACAAAATTATACCAATGACAACAAAAAAACATCTTATCCAAAGTATCTTCACTCCAACCTTATGCTACAAATGTCAAACAAGGTCCTTAACAACAAAACATAAGACATAACTGGTTACAACAGAAATTCGATGTCTGAGAAAAGCCACAGGAGTGACCAGAAGACACAGAATTAGAAACGATGTCATAAGAGAAAGAGTGAGTGTCATATCAATTCTACAATACATACACAACCAACAGATACAATGGTTCGGTCATCTGGAAAGAATGCCGTGCGATTCATTCGTTTATAAAGCATATACGAAGAGAGGAGAAGCAGAAAGAAGACCCAAGGGTAGACCTAGAGTACGCTGGATCGTCAACATCAAAGAGACATTACACGATCACCAAATAACGTCTGAATCTGCCAGAAAAGCGAGAACAAGAACATTATATCTCCCTCGACACCCGTAAAGGGTAAAAGAGCAAGGAAAGAAAAAGACAATGTAAGATATACTTAGGTTTCGTTGAACTATTGGTTGGTTGGTTGCTGATCCAGCGGTCCATGGGCTCATGCCCTTTGACCTAATGCCATTAGATGGCATTATATTGCTGGGAAGTCTGTGGATTTTCGGACCACCCCGGGACAGAGCCAGAGAATAACTATCACACCTCCAGGAAGGTAGATTTAAACAGTGGTCAGTTTCCTCCTCCTCAGTGCTGCACAGTACATCTCTGGCTCCCTCCCAACCACAGAGGGTGCATACATATATATTCAGGCAAACATGAAAAACATTTAAACAACAAAGTAAAATCATAACTGTATAGATGACATGCCATGAAGCTTCTATAAGAAAATAACCTCAATATAACGGCATGTTATCCACTAAGGTTTAATGTTGCATGGATGGTATGTCTAGTGGGCCATTGGTGAGACCCACAGACGCAACCACATGCGTCGTTGAACTATTAAGTCCCATATATTTGACTAATATCGATACAAAACTGTTCAACATCATGATTGCCAGCGACTTGTGGCAATACTTAGACAAAAGAAGATAGAATGTGTTGGACAGAATGAAAGGATAATCCGATTTACAGAAATTCTACACCGAGGATACATCACGTGATATATTTATACTAGCACCACAAATATTTATGTCTTGCAGTTAGAACAGTGCGAAGTAAATAAAGGAGAACAATACAGGTATGTTCTAGCCTTTACTAAGATAGGTACATCAACTCGTCACACAAGACCACTTCAACCAATTTTGATGAATTCGTCAGTTCACCATCATCTAGTGCCCATCCGTATACATGATGGTGTGTTCTAAAAATTATATCGCTCAACCAGTAGTTTTGTTTCATGATTCTTCTTCTTCTTCAGCGTACATTCTCAAACTCCTGCTGAATTTCTCTTGTAGCAGGGCCATGGTCCTACTGTATTTCCAGAAGGATGTAGTCCAGAGAATGGATATGCGTTGTGTCGCCGTTTTATTTGCGCTAATGGCACGACACATCAGTCTTCGACAGGATTTCGTGATTGATGATCGTTTATTTAATATCAATATGGTTGTGTTCCGGTGTGTTCTCAAGATGGAGGAATGCTTGTCTTTCGTTCTTGGATTACTCGGTTGTTCGATTTTGTAAACTACTGCCAGCGTAAAACCTACCACTGTTTATGAATCAGGACGATAGTTACTATTAAATCGACATACACTTTCCGTAGTCGTAACCTTCGATAACAGTTACCAAATTGTTCCGACAGGTCGACGTTGTGCTTGAACTAGTTACTGGCACGGCGTTGGTGCGCTGAACAACAAAGAAACATGTCGCAATGGTCAGAGTTTTGCCCTGATGCCGAAGTCTGTTTCAGCGGCATTAGACTTGAAACACTATCAAGTCAGATGACTGCTGGAACAGAGGGTAGAGAATACTCCATGAAAATACCATGAAGGCCCCCATGTGCTGTCAGGCCAGTTTCTAATCAAGAAACATTTCCCGTCATTAGACAAAGGGGATGTACTTACATCGGTCATGCTCTCAGGATGAAAAGCCTAAGAATGTCCCAGCAGTCACTAAATTGAGTGCCACAGGGAGTAAGAATAAGAGGGAAACCTAGAGAAACTACGAAGAACCAATAATAGAGAAGGCATGGCAATGAACCTAAACAACCTGCAAAAATTGAAAAACCTGAGAAAACAAAGACAGAAATGGAAAGATATCATTTCTGGCCTATGCGCCGTCTGGAGGATGTTCCCTGGAGGAACATAACATAACAACAACATGATTATGTACACCCCCTGATGACATTTAACATCAGGCGTTAGTAAACACAATATTAGCTTTATAAAATGAACATATTTATAACGCCCCTTCATCCTCTCAGCATTGGCATATTAAACAAAACGAAGACAAGAGAAGAAGACCATTCATTCACTTGACATCAATTTGTTATACGAAATATGAATCTTGGAAACATTAAGAATCGGTTCTAATAAATGGATGGCATCATGTTGAAAGCAACATGTAGTTATTTATAATACTTTATCTCTTGTTCCCTGGAACAGTTTGTAGTATGTACATTTATATTGTGTTTGGTATGTGTAATATTGCCTGTAACTCTGTCTATCTATTCGCTAAACCATGTGTTGCCTTTCAGCGTCAGGAATAGAAGCGTTTTCTGGAGATGTTCTTCGTGTGTACTGAGTATATTGTGGAAACTGTCGCCTCTTTTATGTCGGTGATCCATCGTTTTCGTGGTCTGCCTCTAGGTTGCATTCGCCGGTCTCTAGGTCTGTCTCTCTGTATCTGTGTAGCATAGCTTGATGTAGTATGCTGTCTGATGGTAGTTTGCTGATGTGTGCAAACCATTTGATCTGTTGTCTCTTAATATATTCAAAGATTGAGGTGGTGCAGTTCTTTGTCTAATTGTATGTAACATCTGAAAATATCGCCCGCGTGTTGCCGGTGCCCCGAAAGGGGAGCAAAGAATAGCAACACTGTTTACCTTCCACGCATGTCGTAAAAGGCGACTAAGGAGGTTATGGGATAGAGTTGGCTTTCTCATCCCATATACGGTCAGTGACCCAAAGCCATGCTGAAGTCGAATGTATCAGGCCGAAAGACGCAGATATCGCAGCAATACTGTAAACCATGACACAACGCATTCCGTTCTCCAGATTACATCCTGCTAATCTGCAAGAGTTTGAGAATGAACGCAGAAGAAGAAAAAGATCTGAAAATATAGCTAAAACTCGTATCAATCATTGACAAAGAGCAACTAGAAAGTATCAGCGACTTTTAATTTATTGGTTCAACCATCAACCTTTTGTAGGATCTCTTCTTCTTCTTCTTCTTCAGCGTTCATTCTCAGCCTCCCATTGGATCTCTCTTGCAGCAGGAAAATGGTCCTACTATATTTCCAGCAGGATGTAATCCAGAAAATGGAAATGCGTTGTGTCACCGTTTTATTTGCGCCAATGACCCGACACATCCGTCTTCGGCGGTTTTAGAATTTTATTGCGTGTATGTACGTCATTGTATGTATAAACGCCGTTGGTCCTAAATCGGGCAACTCCTACGTGCAGACACCAACATAATACACCACCAATCTCTTGAATGGATACATACAGGCAAAAGAGCATGGGGCAGACCAAAAGAAACACTCAGAAGAACAATACTTAGAGAAAGTAAAACAAGCAATATTCATACCATTCAAGAACTGCGCATAATAGCTTTGAACAGACACAATTGGAGAGATCTGATCTCTGCCCTATACGCTAACTTCAGCGCAAAAGGAAAATGAATGAATGATAATGTACGTCATTATATGAGTTGTTATATCGACATGAGATATCTCGGCAAACATCAGAAAAAGATTACTATGACACTACAAAATGTGTTACAGATGAATACCCTATGGCATGGGGCAAAATAAAAACACAGTTACAACTATTAGGAAGCTATATACTTTTAGTGAGTTCATAGGTTGTGAGATGTTGGCAATGGTATCCGAAATATATATGAAAATATAAGCACCTGAAATGGAATTCTATAGACATTTCAAAACAATATAATGGACAGAAAGACGAATCAACGTAAACGTCCCGAGAGACCTGAATAGAAGAAAGCAGGCACCTCAATGCAATAACAACACGCAAGTTACCATATTTCGGAAATATAAAAAGACACAATGTTTTAGAAAAAAATAATCAGAGGTAATATTTTCAGGAAAGACAATAACAGGAAGATCAAAACTACAATGGATACATGATATCGAAGACCATACTAACATCACACTGAAAGAGGCTGAACAGCTTGCACAAATCCTAGATGCTTACAGAGTGTCGTTGAGGAAACCGTTCTGTAAATGTCATGTTACATAGATAAAACATTGCTTGTCTGCGGTAAGCTTCTAGTTTTTCTTCTTATTTCTGATAGCGATAGTTCGATGCAAGAAGACACTGCAATTAAAACAATCAATTCATTGCACGTATGGATCTCCTAAGGCAATGTATTTCTACAGCAGGACTGCATTCCGGTACCATATGTATTCTCAGCTTGGATCATAATCCAACTGCATGCGGAGAAAACACCAGATATTGAAGTGCTGATGAAATATAAATTTGTAATCTAACATACAGCGTTGATGAAGGTACACACGTGTTTGACAAGGTGTCTTGTTCGCATGAAAGATTTCATGATATCTGGAGTGTTATCATGACATACCGTCTCCTATGATATCTGTAATGTTGTCATATAGCACAGTCCCCCATGATATCTGTAATGTTGTCATATAGCACATTCTCCCATGATATCTGTAATGTTGTCATATAGCACATTCTCCCATGATATCTGTAATGTTGTCATATAGCACATTCTCCCATGATATCTGTAATGTTGTCATATAGCAAAGTCTCCCATGATATCTGTAATGTTGTAATATAGCACATTCTCCCATGATATCTGTAATGTTGTCATATAGCACATTCTCCCATGATATCTGTAATGTTGTCATATAGCACATTCTCCCATGATATCTGTAATGTTGTCATATAGCACAGTCTCCGATGATATCTGTAATGTTGTCATATAGCACATTCTCCAATGATATCTGTAATGTTGTCATATAGCACATTCTCCAATGATATCTGTAATGTTGTCATATAGCACATTCTCCCATGATATCTGTAATGTTGTCATATAGCACAGTCTCCCATGATATCTGTAATGTTGTCATATAGCACATTCTCCCATGATATCTGTAATGTTGTCATATAGCACAGTCTCCCATGATATCTGTAATGTTGTCATATAGCACATTCTCCCATGATATCTGTAATGTTGTCATATAGCACATTCTCCTATGATATCTGTAATGTTGTCATATAGCACAGTCTCCCATGATATCTGTAATGTTGTCATATAGCACATTCTCCCATGATATCTGTAATGTTGTCATATAGCACATTCTCCCATGATATCTGTAATGTTGTCATATAGCACAGTCTCCCATGATATCTGTAATGTTGTCATATAGCACATTCTCCCATGATATCTATAATGTTGCCATACAGCGCAATCTTCCATGATATCTCAAATGTTAGTCATGAAGTCTATTAGCGAATTGCGTACATAATAAATCAAAATCTTCTTTATGGAGAATTCGTGTGTGGGCTCAGGAAGTCCTGAAAACAGACGCAGTATTTCAGAGACATCATTATGACAGTAATGACTAACTTAAGACAGAAATGACTAAGTTAAGACTAAATGACAATTATGCCAGTATCATGTGAAATTTTCTCTCTCACCGAATTAAAATATGTTATCCATAAGCTAAGAAATAACAAAGCCGCTGGCGTTGACGAAATAACAAGTGAGATGCTTAAAGCTTCTGATGATAACACACTACAAAACTTTATGCCTCTTATGAATGATGTTTGGTGCAATGAAAATCCATCTCAACAATTGAAAGACGGTATCATCATCAAACTCCCCAAGAAAGACGAACCCTCAGACTGCAACAACTGGCGGGGTATCACCCTATTATCGGTCATAGGCAAGGCCTTCCTAAGCATCATCTTGGAAAGATTAAAGAATACTGTTCATAAACTACTTAGAGAAGAACAAGCAGGCTTTAGATCAGCTCGCTCCTGCACAGACAACATATTTTCTCTTCGCATCATTATTGAAAAATCACTCGAATTTCAATCCCCGCTTATAATCAACTTTGTTGACTTTGAAAAAGCATTTGATAGTCTTCATCGGCCTACGTTATGGAATACTCTACAACAATATAGCTTTCCTATTAAAATAACCAATGTTATAAAGGCATTTTACACCAACTCACATTGCTGTGTTCAAACAAACACAGAGAAGTCAGAATGGTTCCAAGTTGTTACGGGCGTTAAAAAGGGATGCATCATGTCCCCATTACTTTTCTGCGTCGCTATTGATTGGGTCATGAGAAAGAACACTGAAAATGAGCTAACAGGAATAAAATGGATTAATAATACCGTTCTCGAAGATCTTGACTACGCAGATGACCTGGCCCTTTTGAGCGCAAACCACAAACATATGCTTAACCTAAGCTTGACAATCTCCACCACTACTCACTTCAGATAGGACTGAAAATCAACACATCAAAAACTCATATACTAGATAGATTTTACGAGATCCAACGACAACATAAAAATTCAAAATGTTCCATTATTAAAAGTTACCAATTTGACATATTTATGCACCAATCTAGCATTGGATGGAGACTCATCAAAAGAAATTGTGCACCATATTGCCCTTGCAGCGTGTGCATTCAATAAACTACGTAACATCTGAACGTCAAACACACTAAGGAAAACCACACACCTCAGGTTGTTTAACTCCAACATCATTCTTATTATATCATATGGATGCGAAAGTTGGAAAGCCACAAAAGCCACAGATAAGAGACTAGACTCATTTGAAAACAAATGCCTACGTAACATCTAATCGTCAAACACACTAAGAAAAAACACAAAACTATATCATATGAATGCGAAACTTGGAAAGCCACAAAATCCACAGAAAAGAGACTAGACTCTTTTGAAAACAAATGCCTACGTACCATTCTGAACGTTAAGTGGAGTGACTTTAAATCTAACACTACTATAAGAGAAGAAAGCAAACAAACCTATATATCTTCCTTCATTAGACAGAGGCGTTGGACTTACATCGGCCATGTTCTCAGAATGAACAGCCTAAGAATTCCCCAGCAGTCACTATATTGGGTGCCACCTGGAGTAAGAAGAAGAGGGAGACCTAGAGAAACTCTACGAAGAACCATTAATAGAGAAGGCATGTCAATACGCCTAAACAACACGCAACAATTGAACGACATAGCAACACAAAGACAGAAATGGAAAGCTATGGTTGCCCTATGCGCCGCCTATGTCCCTGGAGGAACATAGCATAACATAACCGAACATCTTGCTAGCGATTAAAAGCCTATAAATTGTTTTTTTATTTTCTTGACCTTCTTCAATTTTGTATAGCGTCGAACATGCTTTAGTGATTAGTGGAAATGTGTTAAATCTCCATACAAATTAACGTATCCATTCAACCGGATTTCCTTTAGAGTGTTCCCTTATGTGCCCGCGCGTGCCTACACTCATCTGGGTGTATTCTTACATCCTCGTACGTATTTCTGTCTGCTATCAGTCGGTTCATCTACCTATTAATTGCTGTATCTATCCTTTCCTTACATCCAATGATTGAAAATTCACTTTTCTACAGCTATCTGTTTCTCCTGTGATCTTTCTCAAACTCTGCATATTAGTAGGATTTAGTATTCAGAACAAAATGCACCCCGTATTTGTTTACTGCTAAATTTGGATGCTAAATTTGCACATTTCCGCCAGAAACATCTGACTTCAGCATAACGTATGGTTCACTTAACTCTGTGGTACAGGGTGGTCATCTCCACTCTCTAAAACCTTCTTAGACTGCCTCTTAAACCGCATCTTAGCCCGCCTCTTACTACTTGCAGTCGGGTAACAGCGTCTCCATTCCATATACCTCTTTTTCGTAATCATGAAACAGATGAAAAATCAATCTACTAATGTATCCATTCCTCCATATTAACACATTCATATAGCATTGTCAATTATAAACTTAATCGATCTTAAAACACAAATCTATCACGATGGAAATTAAAAGGCAAATCATAAATCCAATCTTCATATCAATAGTGAGTTAACAATTTAAGACATGAACACTAACTAAAGAACAAGAGAGAAAGCTGACTACGTGTGAAATGATATATCTACGAGAAGTATGAAATGGAACAAGAGATTATGTGAGAAATGAGGAGATTACAACAAGTGCTAGAACAGCACATGCGGTCAAATATTTTGAAAAGCAGAAACTGAAATGACTCGGTTACTTAGAATAAATCATTATTGGCCAGAAACAAAAGCATACAACATGAAAATGGAAACAGAGGAAGACACAAAAAAAGGTGGATTGAAGTAGCTACCAACATTCTGAGATATCACAAACTTTCTGTTTATCACAATATTTCTGTGTATCACAATATTTCTGTGTATCACAATATTTCTGTGTATCACAATATTTCTGTGTATCACAATGTTTCTGTGTATCACAATATTTCTGTGTATCACAATATTTCTGTGTAACACAAAATTTCTGTATATCACAATATTTCTGTATATCACAATATTTCTGTATATCACAATATTTCTGTATATCACAATATTTCTGTGTAAAACAATATTTCTGTATATCACAATATTTCTGTGTAAAACAATATTTCTGTGTATCACAATATTTCTGTGTATCACAATATTTCTGTATATCACAATATTTCTGTATATCACAATATTTCTGTATATCACAATATTTCTGTATATCACAATATTTCTGTGTAAAACAATATTTCTGTATATCACAATATTTCTGTGTAAAACAATATTTCTGTGTATCACAATATTTCTGTGTATCACAATATTTCTGTATATCACAATATTTCTGTGTATCACAATATTTCTGTGTATAACAATATTTCTGTATATCACAATATTTCTGTATATCACAATATTTCTGTATATCACAATATTTCTGTGTATCACAATATTTCTGTGTATCACAATATTTCTGTGTATCACAATATTTCTGTATATCACAATATTTCTGTATATCACAATATTTCTGTATATCACAATATTTCTGTATATCACAATATTTCTGTATATCACAATATTTCTGTGTATCACAATATTTCTGTGTAAAACAATATTCCTGCATATCAAGTGAAAGTAGAGACAAGACAATGGATAAATAGATGTATCATTATATTCACTTTCAAGACATTCCTGATCAATATAAGCATATCATTCTGTTTATTCTACTATACAAGTTTTAATCCGCTCCACATTTTGGTAATTCTTGGCTCTATCCGACAATAACGGTTATTTATAAGTTGTTTCCGTCATTATTTCACGTCTAATCCACGTTTTAATATTTAATTTTATGAGGTTTTATCCCAGTTTTTCTGTAGATATTATTATATCATTATTTAATTATTACATACATTGTTACCTAACATTATTACACACCATCCATGTATTTCATCTAGTAATCAATCAAGTGCTATACGAGTCTCATAGGCGATCATGTTTCTCCCCAACTCTCTATCTATTGCCTTTTAGTGAGTTAAAGTGGTGGTATTATCTCGTGTCACAGTTAAACCCATTCATCATTTTCTCTTATTGTTTTCTTCTGTCTTTTCTCGCCTTAATATTTCCAGCTGTTACTAAATGTTCAAGTTTTTTTAAACTGATAATTTGTTCTAACATGTGTGACTCTCTGCTTTTAATATTATTTATTGGGTGTATATAAAGTCGTTGTGCACTGATGTCACAGAGATGCACGTTAAGTACTCATGTTTCATATTATTCATTTGCTTCATCAATGTCAATGAGTGGACAGTGACTGTGTTGACATATAAGACGGACATCATGTATGTACTGATGTACCGCTGAAATTTAAACATTTGAAATTATTACAGTAAATGACCTCTAGCAACATGTTGCTAGAGGTGAACATTTTGGAGGGCGCAGAAGAATGATGGTCAACCAGCATAGGACCGGTACTGTCAGCAGAAGTGTGATGGCGGATACACTCAAGGAGAGATCGGAGCAACTATGGATGTGTCCAGTTTGCAGTGATGATGATCCGACGACTAACTAATTAACTAACTAACTAACAGTAAATGACATATGCAGTACTTTTATCAACACTCGTTATGAATTTGTTAACAATAGTGTAAACCTTAAAAATTTCGCATCTTTTACAGTCCGAATACTGAGAATTATGACGCGATGTGAACTCTTTAACCTTTAACATTTTCATAAGATTGCTACTCTCGATACTTCGGCATTGTGATAAAATTTAGCAGGAGATTCATTTCGCAAATCACGCAGAATATTATTTCAAGTAAACAACGACATTCAAAGTGGTGAAACGTATTATTAATAAGTGCTTTTCATTAGAGGTGAGATGATAATTTCTTCATTGCTACAAGCAAACGATCTTAGATTAATTTGAATCTTGGACTGGAGTAGTCAATATTCAAGAGCAATGTTGGAGGTTACGTGTATGTGATTTATGAATTTATTTTTCTGTAAGCAGATACGACAGAATTGTGGTTGCACTACACAAGATCAATGCAGACATAAAATTTCTCACCAGAAATAATCAATTGCTTTTCTGGAACATAAGAGATTGTGGTATATATAAAACAGTTATAGTTTTTATAGTTTTCTGGTTGAGAGATATGGAGGGAGATTAAACAACAAAAACATTGTGGAAAATCTTATGAAGTGTGATGAAATAGTCGCAGAACTGACGTCCAGGACAAGGCATCGTCCTGGTGTAGTGATTAAGCCATATGTTTGTTCTCAAGCGCATACGAGTTTGATCACGTGATGCTACTGGTAGTCGAAGTATCTCTTGGTAGAGGTTAAATGCGTAAGCTAAAGATCATGGCTGAGTCATTAACTTGCGTCATAGAACACGGTTTCCTATTGAGTAAGCTAAAGATCATGGCAACGTTATTAAATTGCGTCATAGAATACGGTTTTCTATTGAGTAATATAAAGATCATGCCTGAGTTATTAACTTGCGTCATAGAACACGGTTTCCTATTGAGTAAGCTAAATATCATGGCGGAGTTATTAACTTGCGTCATAGAACACGGTTTCCTATCGAGTAAGCTAAAGATCATGGCGGAGTTATTAACTTGCGTCATAGAACACGGTTTCCTATCGAGTAAGCTAAAGATCATGGCGGAGTTATTAACTTGTGTCATAGAACACGGTTTCCTATTGAGTAAGATAAAGATCATGGCGGAGTTATTAACTTGCGTCATAGAATACGGTTTTCTATTGAGCAAGATAAAGATCAACGGAGTTATTAACTTGCGTCACAGAACACGGTTTCCTATTGAGTAAGCTATAGATCATGCCTGAGTTATTAACTTGCGTCATAGAACACGGTTTCCTATTGAGTAAGCTAAATATCACGGCTGAGTTCTTGACTTGCGTCATAGAGCACGGTTTCCTATGGAGTAAGCTAAAGATCATGCCTGAGTTATTAACTTGCATCATAGAACACTGTTTCCCATAAGTGCTCCGCTCCTGGTTAGCAGTGACCAGAAAGTGCTTGACTATCGTTGCCTACCGCATTTACTCAGTAGTGATGGCGACAATTATAGATCTTCTCAGAGCATGAGTCATGTCACCCTACTTCCTGACAGCTGGGGGAAATCGGGAGCAATTTTATTCTGTCACAACACGATTAAAAACTGAATACAGTGACTTCTCTGGTCTGCTGGTCAACGGGCGATACACTACAGCGGCTGCTTTTCGTATTTTATGTGAGCAATAAATATGAAGAAACGAATACTATGAATCCTTTACTCTTACTGATGCCCTTTATTTGCCAGCCAGTTCATAAGCATATAGATGCAAGATCGCAAGACCAACTCACATGACACTTTCCCAAGTTACATTTTCACAAAACTCAAGTGTATCTATCTAATTAACGCTCACAACTCACGTGACACTTTCTCACTATAAATCAATTTAAATTATTTTATTTTATTGATTTTCTAGATAATATTTTATGTAGATTAGATTGTCATTGCTTTATGAACGGACCTGACGCACATGATCCTGCGGTGGAGATTGAACATTGTTACTTTTCAGTCCGAGACGAACATTTTAGCTCTCCGCCACTGAGCCGAAACTATATGTGCTACAATTGACACAACACACGTTACACCCACCAATAAGCTATAAAAAATGAAAGAACATAAGTCGCACACGCCAATTAGCTATAACAAAAGTAACAACATAAGTTACAGATACCAATTAGCTATAAGAAATAAAACAATATAAGTTACAGATACCAATTAGCTATAACAAATGTAACAACATAAGTTACACATACCAATTAGCTATAACAAATTAAACAACAGAAGTTACACCCACAAATTGGGTATTACAAATTTGTTTATTCATTCTCAAACTCCCATTGCATCTGTCTTGTAGCAGTACAATGTACTTACTAGAATTCAAGCAGGACGTATCCAGAGAACGGAAATACGCCATGTCACCGTTTTGTCTGCACCAATGGCCCGATACATCTCACTTCGGTGTGTATATCATTTCCATTTCGTTAATGTATTAGAGATGTTTTGGATATCGTAAAATATAATATGGTAACATTGACTTCTAATAGGGATATTCTCACTTGTAAGACGGACATTTGACTTCTATATACGGATATCTTCATGTAGGCCTATAAGACGGACATTTGACTTCTATATACGGATATCTTCATGTAGGCATTTAAGACGGACATTTGACTTCTATATACGGATATCTTCATGTAGGCATATAAGACGGACATTTGACTTCTATATACGGATATCTTCATGTAGGCATATAAGACGGACATTAAACTTCTATATACGGATATCTTCATGTAGGCATATAAGACGGACATTTGACTTCTATATACGGATATCGTCATGTAGGCATATAAGAGACATTTGACTTCTATATACGGATATCTTCATGTAGGCATATAAGACGGACATTTGACTTCTATATACGGATATCTTCATGTAGGCATACACTTTTAATACTAATATCTTTACAAACAACACGAATATTAAGAAGTCTACCAGGATGTCAAATGAACATCATCAAGGGAAGAGGATGCATGAGTTAGGAAATGTAAACACAGCAAGAACGGGAACTGGTCACATCATCTAATAGATTCTGCAGCTTAATACACGAAGAGTTATCTTCATCCCCCAGGCCAGGTTTCTGAGATGGAACCTACCTTTATGGACAATAGCATCAAGTTACTAATGAAATGAGTCATGTAGGAAGATGTTTTTCAATTAATAAGCATGTTCTACAATGACGATGGTCATTTCTCTCTCTACCTGTTCTCGCGAGTGTTCAACTCAATATTTATCTGTTAGCAAGGAAGTGTTAAAAACACAAATCTATTCAACAATGAAGAAATAAGATCTGATGACGTGAATGGTGGTATAAAGAGTGACGCTATACCAGAAATTACTGGCCTGTAAGTTTGAATTTGTCTGTCAGGAAAGCTCCTCTGTAACAATATAGAGAGTAAAAAATGTGGGACAAGCAGACAAAATAAGCCCAATAAATTTAACTTAACTGATTCATAGAAAACAAGTTAGCAGGGAGGGATGACTCACTTGTTAAGTCCACAAGTATACGTATATATAAAAGAAATCAAGCATAACTAAATCAGCATGAATAACTGAATTAGTAGTAAGTAAGTAAAGTAACCCATATCATTTATTAATGCCGTAGGGGTGTCAGATGTTAGTGATCTCACATTTCAGAGGCTCTGCAAATGAGGGCGGTAGCCATCTCCCTCGCAGTCTTTACTTCCCGGATTAATCCGGTACCCATTTAAGGCTGGGTCGACCCTGGAGCCGTTGTGATCTGAAAAACATTTCCGCCTCAACTGTGGAATGAACCTAGGACCACTCATATGCGAAGCCAGTGCGCTAACCACTCCGCTAACGCGGCTCCCTAGGGGTAAGTCAACAAGTTGGAAAAAAATAGCGTATGCGGTAACAGAAGGTACATGATAATAAGGAAAACGAAAATTCATTAAGTTAAGTATTACCAAGTTTACCTCCAGACAAACAAGATCCGCGTTGTGATTTCTTGCTTGATATTTTCATTAGAAACTAGCTTCACAGCACGCAGAGCACTCCCATAAGTGATCCGCTCTCCCTTCCTGCAGCAATCCCAGTGTATGTAGACTCAGATTCTTGGTCAGGTGTTGATTGCCTGATCTTTGGGACATTCCAAAAAACTACTTTTCCTTCCCTACAAGTGATCCGCTCTCCCTTCCTGCAGCAATCCCAGTGTATGTAGACTCAGAGTCCTGGTCAGGTGTTGATTGCCTGATCTTTGGGACATTCCAAAAAACTACTTTTCCTTCCCTACAAGTGATCCGCTCTCCCTTCCTGCAGCAATCCCAGTGTATGTAGACTCAGAGTCCTGGTCAGGTGTTGATTGCCTGATCTTTGGGACATTCCAAAAAACTACTTTTCCTTCCCTACAAGTGATCCGCTCTCCCTTCCTGCAGCAATCCCAGTGTATGTAGACTCAGAGTCATGGTCAGGTGTTGATTGCCTGATCTTTGGGACATTCCAAAAAACTACTTTTCCTTCCCTACAAGTGATCCGCTCTCCCTTCCTGCAGCAATCCCAGTGTATGTAGACTCAGAGTCCTGGTCAGGTGTTGATTGCCTGATCTTTGGGACATTCCAAAAAACTACTTTTCCTTCCCTACAAGTGATCCGCTCTCCCTTCCTGCAGCAATCCCAGTCTATGTAGACTCAGAGTCCTGGTCAGGTGTTGATTGCCTGATCTTTGGGGCATTCCAAAAAACTACTTTTCCTTCCCTGCACTCTAGATATTATAATTTCTGACTTTCTCGGTATGTGTACATACTAAGTCTCATGATATCATCTTCATCTTGAAATGAATTTATTGATGCCATGATCTAGTCTGCTTTATCTTTTCTCAGCATTGTGCCGTCTCACGCCGCATTGCCTGCCAATAAGATGACCAGTGCATTATAACCATGTAATGCTCTGGACAAGTGAGTTTTTCAATAAAGCACACATTCCTTTCTGAGCATGGATTTTTCCATCTTGCGCAGCATGTTTTGAGAGTCTGTGAGTATTACCGAACATATTGATGTATCAGTTATACATGAAGTAAGTGTTGCTGTAGCTCCCTCTATCTCCATCCTTGTGCTCGATGTGACAGTAGAATATGCAAACAATTTCTCAATCAACATCACGCCATTTCTGTAGGCAACAAAATCCCAACCGATTTTATTTGTATTCCAGTTAACTGAGTCATCTGTGTATATAATTATGCCTTGTAGTTTCAAGTGTAGCTGGGCGAGTTCATGCACTGTAAAGTGGGCACTGACACCCGCCCGTCCATTTACGACACCCTTTATTATAGTTGTATTATTAGTCAGTGTTTTATTTTTTCAATGTCTACCTCCATCCATTTACTGCCCTTTCCTATTTCTTCAAATTCACATACTCTTCGCAGTGTGTCTTCAGCCACTGCCATCCATGATCTGCTGTGCTTGATTCGTTTTCCCTTTGACTCATCTATACATCACAAATGTGATTCAGAAGGCTAAAAGAGGGATCAGTGTTATCAAGGTTATTGGGACTTTCTTTCATGCCACAAACACTCGTCTACTCGATTCAGCTGTAAATGAGTACCTGACGTATAATTTAGCGGAGGTAAAGACATCAAGAAAGAGAACTTGCCAACCACATACGAGTTGCTGCCGATTAGTACATGCTCAGTTATCTTCATCCCCGACGGCAAATCTCTGACATGGTACATATCTTTTATTATATGATGTTCATTCGTAAGGCAACGTTTCGAGGGAAAAAAGGCATTCTTCGGGGCATCTGTGTGTTACATTTTAAGATCTTCTTTGGGGCATCTATGGGCTACATTGTTGTATCTTATTTGGGGCATCTGTGTGCTACATTGTTGTATCTTATTTGGGGCATCTGTGTGCTACATTGTTGTATCTTATTTGGGGCATCTGTGTGCTACATTGTTATATCTTATTTGGGGCATCTGTGTGCTACATTGTTGTATCTTATTTGGGGCATCCGTGTGCTACATTGTTGTATCTTCTTCGGGGCATCTGTGTGCTACATTGTTGTATCTTATTTGGGGCATCTGTGTGCTACATTGTTGTATCTTATTTGGGGCATCTGTGTGCTACATTGTTGTATCTTATTTGGGGCATCTGTGTGATACATTGTTGTATCGTCTTCGGGACATCTGTGTGCTACATTGTTGTATCTTCTTTGGGGCATCTGTGTGGTACATTGTTGTATCTTATTTGGGGCATCTGTGTGCTACATTGTTGTATCTTACTTGGGGCATCTGTGTGCTACATTGTTGTATCTTTTTCGGGACATCTGTGTGCTACATTGTTGTATCTTCTTCAGGGCATCTGTGTGCTACATTGTTGTATCTTCTTCGGGACATCTGTGTGCTACATTGTTGTATCTTCTTCGGGACATCTGTGTGCTACATTGTTGTATCTTCTTCGGGACATCTGTGTGCTACATTGTTGTATCTTATTCGAGACATCTGTGTGCTACATTGTTGTATCTTATTAGGGGCATCTGTGTGCTACATTGTTGTATCTTCTTCGGGACATCTGTGTGCTACATTGTTGTATCTTCTTCGGGGCATCTGTGTGCTACATTGTTGTATCTTCTTCGGGACATCTGTGTGCTACATTGTTGTATCTTCTTCGGGACATCTGTGTGCTACATTGTTGTATCTTCTTCGGGACATCTGTGTGCTACATTGTTGTATCTTCTTCGGGACATCTGTGTCCTACATTGTTGTATCTTATTCGGGACATCTGTGTGCTACATTGTTGTATCTTATTCGGGACATCTGTGTGCTACATTGTTGTATCTTCTTCGGGACATCTGTGTGCTACATTGTTGTATCTTATTCGGGACATCTGTGTGCTACATTGTTGTATCTTATTCGGGACATCTGTGTGCTACATTGTTGTATCTTCTTCGGGGCATCTGTGTGCTACATTGTTGTATCTTCTTCGGGGCATCTGTGTGCTACATTGTTGTATCTTCTTCGGGGCATCTGTGTGCTACATTGTTGTATCTTCTTCGGGGCATCTGTATGCTACATTGTTGTATCTTCTTCGGGGCATCTGTGTGCTACATTGTTGTATCTTCTTCGGGGCATCTGTGTGCTACATTGTTGTATCTTCTTCGGGGCATCTGTGTGCTACATTGTTGTATCTTCTTCGGGGCATCTGTGTGCTACATTGTTGTATCTTCTTCGGGGCATCTGTGTGCTACATTGTTGTATCTACTTCGGGGAATCTGTGTGCTACATTGTTGCATCTTCTTCGGAGCATCTATGGGCTACATTGTTGTATCTTCTTCGGGGCATCTGTGTGCTACATTGTTGTATCTTCTTCGGGGCATCTGTGTGCTACATTGTTGTATCTTCTTCGGGGCATCTGTGTGCTACATTGTAGGAACATCTTATGGACATCTATATGTTACATTGTAGGTTCTTCTTCGGGACATCTGTGTGTTACATTTTATGATCTGTGCTCCTTTTTCATACACAGTAGTATATGCGGTTTTAGTATTACCATTTAGTATTCATACTTTTTCAGTATTTATGTTTTCATGGCGTTCATCATAAACATAGAAAAACTCATAAACGGTTCAGTCCTTGACACGTCTCATAGTATGATGTGTTCTTTACGTGTCTTATAGTATGATGTGATCTTTACGTGTCTTATAGTATGATGTGTTCTTTATACGTCTTATAGTATGATGTGTTCTCTACACGTCTTATAGTATGATGTGTTCTTGCACGTGAATTGTGTTCGAACTCTGTATTGCTTATGTGTCTTATGTTTTTACTTTGATTCGAAAAACATAATTACCCTTTTTTTTTTATTTTCGCCGACAGGACCATAGTTTTACAGCACTTCTTTCTTTTGTCGATTCCTAATACATATTGGGCAATTTCAAAGATATGAGGAAAGTATAGACATCTAAATAAATTACAAACAGGATAAATTGAGAATTATGAAAGGCTACATCTATTCTATTGGAAATTTCTAGGCACAATATTCCCGTAGGTTGCCATTACTTTCGGGAAGGAACAACCGTTAATCGAGCACCGTAAAGAGAACACAATCGTTCTAGTCGGCCATTTCGGCGGAAGAAAATAGAAACGAAGGTGCTAATGTTACGAACTTTTATTTTTCCGGTTGCAACATACGGATGTGAAACATGGACTCTAAGTAAAACAGCGGCAAAGAAGATCAACGCCTTCGAGCTGAAATGCTACAGGAAGATACTTAGAATATCATGGAATGATAAAATCAGAAACTCAGATATTATAAACACACTGAATATTCCAGAGTGTTGGTTACTAAACACAATAACAAAAAGAAAAATACGCCTGTTTGGTCATATAAAGAGACATAACTGTTTAGAAAGACAAATAATGGAGGGAAGAGTACCTGGGTAGAGGAGAAGGGGCAGACCATGAAGACGATGGACTGACGACATTAAAGATAACATGAATACATCGCTAGAAAATGCAAGCCACATCGCCCAAGACAGAGAGAGGTTCAGAGAGTTCATTGGGAAGACAACGTTCTGGAAGGAATACGTCACATGACACACACATACGTCACATGACACACACATACGTCACATGACACACACATACGTCACATGACACACACATACGTCACATGACACATCTATTCTATATTAATGTACGGCTCACAATTAGCAATTAACACATAACTAAATGACATAATTGATAACGCAGATGTGGATATATAGAAGAATAAGGAGAATATCGTGGAAAGAGAAGAAAATGAAGAGGTTCTAAAACACTTCGCATGAAAATAAAACTAGGAAAGAAATGTAGACCAAATAAATAAAGTATTTTGGACATATTCGAAGAAATGACAAGTTGTTGAAGACATTACTTGAAGATGGAGTCGAGAACAAAATTTAGGCAGAGATACAAGTATCCAAGAAACATCACGAGATGGATGGGTTACAGTCGGACATAGTGTACCACAAAGTCAAGAGACCAGGGATGGTGTAAGTCAGATGCAGCAAAATTTCGTTGCGAAGACGGCACTTAATGATGATGAATACATATTGCTTTAGACTCTCATTTTTGTGTGTGTTTCTGTTGTTTTTCCTGTGAAATTATGATTATCGTATCCATACATGCCACATATTATGTGTAATCATCACCATCAAGTGCCGTGCCGAATGGCGTTGGCGGTCATATTTCTCCATGTACATCGATCTCTCATATATGTCATCATCTCTGTTGGTGTCGTCAATCGAAGCAATTTTGTCAAACTGTTCAATATCTTTTCCTTGATATTTTCCTCTATGATAAGTCCTCCATGATCGAGATCAGAATCTCATTGGCGTAGTGGTTAAGCTGTTCGCTTTGTGTTCAAGAGGTCATGGGTTCGAACCCGGCTCGTGCCATCTTGTTTATAAGGTGGATTTTTTTCGGAGATTCCTGTGGATTATCATTTGAAGCTAAGGAGTTACGTGCTATGAGTGGTACTCTCGGCAGGCGGCGTGCCGCTTCGTTGAGAGGGACTTAGTACATATGGGAAACTGAGTACAGTGAAGTCAATCTTCTACAGCTTTTAAACATTTTTTGTATAATCAGTATAGAAGCCGGTTTCAGGTTTAAAGCTACGTGCTGCTACAGGTTTAGTTATTCCCCATTTAAAAAACACATATATGACCGTCTATTCTTTATATGACCTCCTGGCTAATGGGAAAGATTACTAATTAAGAATGTCTTAGAAGGTTGGATGTGAAAATATGCATTATTGATAATATAAGAAAAAGACAAGGCAACATTTATTGGACACATACTGAGAAGAGGAGGCATTGAGAATATAGTGACAACAGAAAAGATAGAAGGGAAAAGATAAAGGGGAAGACCCAGAGAAAAGATATTGGACAGTTTGACTAAATGGCTTCGATTGACGACACCAACAGAGATGATGACATAAATGCGAGATCGATGTACATGGAGAAATATGATCGCCAACGCCTTTCGGCACGGCACTTGATTATCATAATTACACATAATTTATGGATGCTGTTCTGCAAACAAACAAATAAACAATGCCTACATTTGAGTACGTACTAATACATAGCACAACTCATTTCACATGAATCTAATTGACATGAATCTAGTTCACATGAATCTAGTTCACATGAATCTAGTTCACATGACTCTAGTTCACATGCATTTATTGACATGAATCTAGTTCATATGAATCTAGTTCACATGAATCTAGTTCACATGCATTTATTGACATGAATCTAGTTCACATAAATCTAGTTCACATGAATCTAGTTCACATGAAACTAGTTCACATGCATTTATTGACATGAATCTAGTTCACATGCATTTATTGACATGAATCTAGTTCACATGCATTTATTGACATGAATCTAGTTCACATGCATTTATTGACATGAATCTAGTTCACATGAATCTAGTTCAAATGAATGTAGTTCACATGAATCTAGTTCACATGAATCTAGTTCAAATGAATCTAGTTCACATGAATCTAGTTCAAATTAATCTAGTTCACATGAATCATAGTTCACATGAAGCTAGTTCACATGATTCATAGTTCACATGAATCATAGTTCATATGAATCTATTTCACATGCATCATAGTTCACATGAAGCTAGTTCACATGATTCATAGTTCACATGAATCTAGTTCACATGAATCTAGTTGACATGCATTTATTTGACATGAATCTAGTTCGTATGAATCTGTATGTAAATATGTTTACCCTCCTCCAAACAAAGAATGATGTTTTTCTAATTGTTTTCAAAATTGATCTTTCTGAAAATGAGTGTACCTACTCAAAGAAATTCCAACTTACGAAATGCTTCTAAGTGCACTTCCTGCACTTACTTTCGCACAATCAACACACATATTCAGCCTGTACTAACGTTTCACTCACGACCTCACTGTTATTAACCTTATTTTTCGTACAAGTTTTCCATATCTCAGACGCCTTGAAGATATTGAATAACAAGTTATTACTTGGCAAATATTGATCACTCAAATGTAATGTTTTCCCATCTCTGATTCAGTCATTTTACTTTGAAAACTGTCGTCTCTTCCCGCGTTAGTAAACATGTGCAGACATAAAGTAGTTCCTATCATATCGAAAGGTTATGAGGCATATTCTACATTGTCAATGTTGCTAGCACTATCTTTCCCATCGCTGTTACTACCAACATCAACATCTTACATGTCTATGCGGTCTAGTCAATGTTTTGAATTTGGGGTCTGAGAGCTGTGTTAAGTCTTGATGGTGATCAAGACATTTAGTGTAGTATCCAATGGCATACTGACATTTAGTGCAGTATTCAATGGCATACTGACATTTAGTGAAGTATTCAGTGATACAATGACATTTAGTGAAGTATCCAATGGCATAATGACATTTAGTGAAGTATTCAGTGATACAATGACATTTAGTGAAGTATCCAATGGCATACTGACATTTAGTGAAGTATTCAGTGATACAATGACATTTAGTGAAGTATCCAATGGCATACTGACATTTAGTGAAGTATTCAGTGATACAATGACATTTAGTGAAGTATCCAATGGCATAATGACATTTAGTGCAGTATTCAATGGAATACTGACATTTAGTGAAGTATTCAGTGATACAATGACATTTAGTGAAGTATCCAATGGCATAATGACATTTAGTGAAGTATTCAGTGATACAATGACATTTAGTGAAGTATCCAATGGCATACTGACATTTAGTGAAGTATTCAGTGATACAATGACATTTAGTGAAGTATCCAATGGCATACTGACATTTAGTGAAGTATTCAGTGATACAATGACATTTAGTGAAGTATCCAATGGCATAATGACATTTAGTGCAGTATTCAATGGAATACTGACATTTAGTGACGTATTCAGTGATACAATGACATTTAGTGAAGTATTCAATGACATAATGACATTTAGTGCAGTATTCAATGGCATACTGACATTTAGTGAAGTATTCAGTGATACAATGACATTTAGTGAAGTATCCAATGGCATAATGACATTTAGTGCAGTATTCAATGGCATACTGACATTTAGTGAAGTATTCAGTGATACAATGACATTTAGTGAAGTATTCAATGGCATAATGACATTTAGTGCAGTATTCAATGGCATACTAACATTTAGTGAAGTATTCAGTGATACAATGACATTTAGTGAAGTATTCAATGGCATAATGACATTTAGTGCAGTATTCAATGGCATACTGACATTTAGTGAAGTATTCAGTGATACAATGACATTTAGTGAAGTATTCAATGGCATAATGACATTTAGTGCAGTATTCAATGGCATACTGACATTTAGTGAAGTATTCAGTGATACAATGACATTTAGTGAAGTATTCAATGGCATAATGACATTTAGTGCAGTATTCAATGGCATACTGACATTTAGTGAAGTATTCAGTGATACAATGACATTTACTGAAGTATTCAATGTCATAATGACATTTAGTGCAGTATTCAATGGCATAATGACATTTAGTGAAGTATTCAGTGGCAAAATTGACATTTAGTGAAGTATTCAGTGGCATAATGTCATTTAGTGAAGTATTCAGTGGCATAATGCCATTCAGTGAAATATTCAATGACCTAATGACATTTAGTGCAGTATTAAATGATCTAATGACATTCAGTGAAATATTTTATAGTAGCCATAACGTTTTATGCTATGTTGAAAGCTACCAATTCACCTAATGACATTTATAATGTTATCGTATTGTCTATAGGTATTTGTAATGTTATAATCTCTAATAGAGTTACGTTTAATGTTACAATCTCTACTACTAGAATTTGTAATGTTATCACCTCGCCTAGTGCCATTTGTAATGCTATTATATCGAATAGAGGTATTTTGTAATGTTATCATCACGCCTAGTGGTATTTGTAATGTTATCATCACGCCTAGTGGTATTTGTAATGTTATCATCACGCCTAGTGGTATTTGTAATGTTATCATCACGCCTAGTGGTATTTGTGATGTTATCATCACGTCTAGTGGTATTTGTAATGTTATCATCACGTCTAGTGGTATTTGTAATGTTATCATCACGTCTAGTGGTATTTGTAATGTTATCATCACGCCTAGAGAGAGAACAGTTCATGGGAAATAGAAATATAGAGGAAATACTAGTTGTCTCTACAGTCGCTGTTCACTGACGTCAGACAGATCTGCACTTAATGTTCACAATTCATTGGACATAGTGTCACAACTAATGTAAGTAAGCAAAAAATGTCTTTATAAATATCAAACACAGAGAGTGAGCGAATATAATGAAATATAAACAGAGAATAAAACAGAAACTATAAAGAGAGAAAAGAGAACAAGAAAAATAAAGAATGAATGCGAAAGAGAGAAAAATAGCAACATATCCTATTCACTAAGTAACCATCAACTAATCATGTTTTGATTCAATTGATTATGTAGGCAATGTATATATATATATATATATATATATATATATATATATGTGTGTGTGTGTGTGTGTACGTTTAGTAGTATGTCAGTGCTTACTGAACGTTCGAATGCACAATTGCTTATGGCTGGTTTGGAACCTAAAACCTCGGACATCAGAAAGAGAAGAAGCAAAAGAGATAAATACAGAAGGAAAAAAAAACATAGATATCAATGCAATAAATAAACAAAGAGAACAAGAGATACACAAGGGAAAAGAAACATTACGCATTCTAAGACAAGATAAACGGTTACACAAATATAGAAATAAAATATAAGCATATATTGGGTGGGGAAAGAAAGACAAGCCGAGAGAATAAAGCGAGAGATAAACATAGGAGAAAACAAACGTAAAAACGAAAGCTATCTTTGTTAAATTTATCAAATAAAGTTTGTCATTTTTTTTGCAACTTATCTTGGCATGAAACTGAAGCTGCTGTGAACACATTGTTTTTTCCAGTGCATTGTGTTGTTGATTAACTTTGTGAGTCATCTCTAGCTGAAGTTAAATGATACACGTTTAACAGTTTTCACATCTTCTGAAAGTGAATATATATATATATATATATATATATATAATATATACGAATTACGTTGAACAGAACACGGAATCGATGTTTCATGCTGTCATCACAATCGGAAAAACAAGCACAAAATAGAGCAACAAAATAATTCGAAGGCAAACATGCTGGCTACAAAGGTGAAACGGTGCAAATGTATTACGTTTAGACATGTAACGAGAAACGACTGTGGAAGGATAAGAGGCGGTAAAAGGAAATCCTTCATTGATAGCATAAATGAATAGTATGGAATTATATTTCTAAACTCCTCCGAATGTCTGAAGATAAAGACGTTAGGATATTTTTGTGTAATGATGTTTTTAATGCGGTATTTTTCGTGTTGTGAGAATTCTTCTTCATTTTGGTATTATTATTATATGTTAATAAACACATAATTGTCGAAACGTCGATTATGTGTATTGTTCTACCTAAACGTATTATTATTTAAATATCTTTACATTTTCTTACAATATTAATGACCATACGGTGCACATTTTTTACTGCAGTCACACATTCATTACTTTTTTACTTTTTATTTGAAAACAAGAGTCCCCGTTTGACAATTGAGACCGCACTATCTAACGCTTCCCTTCAGTGACTATTTTTACTAGTATAGGGTATAATCAAACATCCATGAATCTGCATGGCAAGAAAACGACAATTGATAAACAATATTTTTATACCAACTCTGTGTTACCAATGCCATACATCGCCCTCAACAAAGACGCTAGCGAAAAATAGCACAGTGTGTGAAAGCAGATGTTTGAGGAAAGCTATATATGTTACTATTACGAGAGGAGCCCGAGGAGATATGAAGATATACAGAAAAAGAAATAAAGACAATCTCGAGTCAAGACTACATCTAAGGACAGCAAACCAGGAGGTGTTATGTGAATGGAACGCAGCTGTTCTTTCGTGCGTACAAATACCATATGTTACTGGGAAGGCAGGAACGCTATATAGTTAGAGACAGTCACAGACAACTTAATTAGACACTGGTTAATCATGGCCAATGCAACACAACTGGCCAACAACAGAAGACATCAACGTCCCCCCTCATCACATTTCACCGCACACGTGTAAATAGTAATATATACGATAGATAAATAGGTTTATGATGATGATGATGATGATGATGGTGATGGTGGTGATGGTGATGATGGTGATGGTGGTGATGGTGATGATGCAATAATCCCCTCTGCTGTGAGCTGGTAGTTCTTGACAACCTTCTGGGAGAAAAAAACTCCGGTCTTCCTCATTTGAGTAACTGAGGTGATATGGGATCAGAAAAAATAAGTTGTGTTGTGTAATACCGTCACATTGACTACAGGAAATGTATGTTGTAATACCGTCGCATTGACTACAAGAAATTTATGTTGTAATACCGTCGCATTTACTACAACAAATTTATGTTGTAATACCGTCACATTGACTTCAGGAAATTTATGTTGTAATACCGTCGCATTGACTACAAGAAATTTATGTTGTAATACCGTCACATTGACTACAACAAATTTATGTTGTAATACCGTCACATTGACTACTACAAATTTATGTTGTAATACCGTCACATTGACAATTACAAAGTCATGATTTTATACCGTCATTCTGACTATTACAAAGCTATGTTTGTATATTGTCATACTGACTATTACAAAGCTATGTTGTTATACCTTGACACTGACTATTACAAAGTTATGTTATGATTCAGTCACACCGACTATGAAAATGTTATTTTATGTAATACCATCACATTGTCTATTACAAAGTTATGTTGTATGATATCGTCACATTGACTATTACAAAATTCATTGTACATTGATTAACACAGATTCCAAAAGACATAGAGGATTTACTGTATTGTCTGGCTACCCTATATGTACTCCTTCCTCTCAACGGAAAAACATACCGATATCACGTAACTCAGTAGCTTCAAAAGAAAATTCTCAGAAATCTCCGAAAAATTACACTGTATAAACTAGGAATCACTAGCGAGAATCTAACCCGCGACCTCTAAAGCATAATGCAAACGGATTAACTACTACGCCATGGGGTTCCCTGACACATTTTAAAAAAAATAATTTGTGGGATTTTTTTCCTCACATCTTGGATTGTTACGTGTTTGCACAGTTGTTAGCATGCGGTTGTGTCTGTGGGTCTCACCAATGGCTCACTAGACAAACCACCCATGCAACAGAAAACTTTAGTAGATGACATGCCTTTATATTGAGGTTATCTTCTTATAGAAGCTTCATGGCAAGTCATCTATACAATCCCGTAGACGTAACCTTCGATAACAGTTACCATGTTGTTCCGACAGGCCGATGTTGTGCTTGAACTAGTTACGGCACCGCGTGGGTGAGAAACTACAAAGAAACCTGTCGCAAGGGCCAGAGTTGTGCCCTGATGTCGACATCTGTTTAGGCGGCATTGGACTCGAAACACCATCGAGTCGAGTGACTGCTGGAACAGAGGGTGGAGCACTTATGGGAATGCCCCTCGTGCTTGTAGGCCAGTTTTCTAATCAAGACTCAAGACAAGAGATTTGTTTGCTTAACATGAGTAAGCTAAAGTTCTTCATAACTTTTTGTTTTACGTGAATAAGCTAAACTTTTATCAATCCATGATATTTACTTTGGTTTGGTTATTTGATTTTACTTTCAATAATGTTATTTCAACTGTTACTTTATGTACTGGTCGTTTCTCAGGAAACATCGTTACATGTGAAATAATATTTTTGAGAAAAGCAGCAATGGTTACTTCATTAGATACAATAAGAAATGAAGAAGTTAAAAAAAAGAAGGTATAATATCATGTATTGTGCATATTGAAAGACAGCAAGTAAAAAGCTTCGGTTACTTTCTGAGAATGAACTCAAACTAAATAACAGTAGTTATATCTAACAAAATAATATCCAAATATGCAGCCACATGTAAAACAAGAAAACGATGCATAGAAAACATCACGAAAATCGTACAGAAATATGGACAAAAAGAAAACATCAAGAAAATCGTACTGAAATATAGACAACATAGAAAACATCAAGAAAATCGTACAGAAATATGGACAACATAGAAAACCTCAAGAAAATCGTACAGAAATATGGACAACATAGAAAACATCAAGAAAATCGTACAGACATATGGACAACATAGAAAACATCAAGAAAATCGTACAGACATATGGACAACATAGAAAACATCAAGAAAATCGTACAGACATATGGACAACATAGAAAACATCAAGAAAATCGTACAGAAATATGGACAACACAACTAAGACGATAAATGGGAGATTGGAATGACAATAGAGTCTCCCACCCCTACGTTCAACGCCATGTGCGGATTATCAACCATCACTCACCTGGGTAACGACCATATACTAATCTATCGAACATATAATTTAGAATACGTCTGATGTACTCAACTTTACATCTGTCTGGTTCACCTGTGTGTTATCTTAGATACATGCATACCGTCTCTGCATGTAACCCGATCCAATATGATTACCAGTGTACATATGTATGTGTGTTCGTATACTTAAGCCTTAAGACTGAAATGTCGATTCTGTGTATTTGTATTCGTAATTTTTAAAACGTAGTTTTTAAGCCTTTTTAAACAATATATTTTAATTTACCAAAAATGAAATAGTTTACTAGATGGGGGTTGTATCGTAGCACGGTAGAAGCTCACCAACCGAGCTTATTGACAACACAAGAAACAGAGAGTCGTGGAGAAACATGATCGCCTACGCCAGTCGGCATGGCACTTGATTGATTGATTGAAATAGTTTTACTGTAGTCCCTCCTTTTGTGAAATGATCAAAGTAAGTGAGTGTATATTGCGATACATATCATGGAAGAATGACTATAACACAGGTAACCGTAAATAACGAAACGAGGAAGAAGGTTGATTGCTTGACACTATCAACACCTACACAAGTTAATTCATCTTACATGCGAAACTTGTAACATGATAGTGACGTTTGGCTAATCACTGGTGGCATAAATAATACCACTACAAGCTATAATGGTATCAGAGAACAAGACTGCCATGGGAACAACGTAACAGAGAACAAGATTGCCATGGGAACAAGGTAACAGAGAACAAGATTGCCATGGGAACAAGGTAACAGAGAACAAGATTGCAATGGGAACAAGGTAACAGAGAACAAGATTGCCATGGGAACAAGGTAACAGAGAACAAGATTGCAATGGGAACAAGGTAACAGAGAACAAGATTGCAATGGGAACAAGGTAACAGAGAACAAGATTGCCATGGGAACAAGGTAACAGAGAACAAGATTGCAATGGGAACAAGGTAACAGAGAACAAGATTGCAATGGGAACAAGGTAACAGAGAACAAGACTGCCATGGGAACAAGGTAACAGAGAACAAGACTGCCATGGGAACAACGTAACAGAGAACAAGATTGCCATGGGAACAAGGTATCAGAGAACAAGATTGCCATGGGAACAAGGTAACAGAGAACAAGATTGCCATGGGAACAAGGTAACAGAGAACAAGATTGCCATGGGAACAAGGTAACAGAGAACAAGATTGCAATGGGAACAAGGTAACAGAGAACAAGACTGTCATGGGAACAAGGTAACAGAGAACAAGACTGCCATGGGAACAAGGTAACAGAGAACACGACTGCCATGGGAACAAGGTAACAGAGAACAAGACTGCCATGGGAACAAGGTAACAGAGAACAAGACTGCCATGGGAACAAGGTAACAGAGAACAAGGCAACCATAGACACATGTTTTCAGAGAAAAAAACTGCATAGACACATTGTATTAGATCGCAAGGCTGCATAGACACACTGTATCATAAAAAAGGCTTCCATGAACACATGCTATCAAAGAACAAGTCTGTAAAAACGCATGGTCTCAGAGAACACGACAGCCATCGACACATGGTATCAGAGAACAAGAATGTCATGGACACATGGTATCAGGAAACAAGAATGCTATTGGCACATGCTAACAGAGTAAAAATCTGTATATATAGACACATAACATCAGATAACAAGACAGGCATGGGTACCTGGTAACAGATACTACTTTAATATGACACCGAAATCAAAGATTCTAGACACCGTGCACAAAACTCTGATATTTATACAGTGGCAGTGAGGGCAAATTTCTGCAAAGGAAAGGACAACACTTAAATAGGTAAACGATGTTGTCAATATTGAGTCTACGACATACGAACAATAATCAGAAAACGAACGGTAGTACAACTAAAATATCTTCATGAGAATACACAGAAGAAAGAACAATAAAAAGCAACAACAACACAATAAGGGGATATTCGACCTTATAGATGTATCCTTTTATGTCATGTGTTGCTCTAGCACTCACATCTCAAGTAGGTTGGGTTACTTCCCCGATAATAGAGATTTCTCCTTTCTGCAATGGAGAAATCGTACGGAAGAACTGGTAAATATAGGATACTAAATTAAAAGAGATGGTGTTATTAAGATGCGGTTACGTCTGTGGGTCTCACCAATCGCTCACTAGACAAACCAACCATGCAACAGAAAACCTTAGTAACTGACATGCCTTTATATTGAGGTTATCTTCTTTACAGAAGCTTCATGGCACGTCATCTATACAATACCGTAGTCGTAACCTTCGATAACAGTTACCATGTTGTTCCAACATGCCGACGTTGTGCTTGAACTAGTTACGTCCCGGCGTGGGTGGGCAGAACAACAAAGAAAACTGTCGCAGGGGCCAGAGTTGTGCCCTGTTGTCGACGTCTGTTTCGGCGCCATTGGACTCGAAACACCATCGAGTTGAATGGCTGCTGGAACAGAGGGCAGAGCACTTATGGGAATGCCCCACGTGCTGTGAGGCCAGTTTTCTAATCAATAATCAAGAATCTCAAATGTTTTAATCTGTGGGTCAATTCCGCACCTGCTGCCACATCAATCTACACATGCTGCGAATGACATTCTCAGCACGTCCTTTCCACCACTTCTCTCTCTGAAGTCTGCTGCCTTTAACTTTCTATATTTCTGAATACAGTTGTTTCGCGTCTGTTCTGTTCAATTGAAACATCAAAAACCTGTGTTCTACGTAAGTATTATTGTTGTTCCGTTTCACTGCAGTATTACCTTTTATTGATTGTCGTAAAGCAAACTTACTGCATTATAACATTGTTAATATTTTTGAAGGTCGCATGTCAAGAGATGAATTGATGAAACATGTATAACACATGTATTTGCCAAATGTTAAATATATTGAACACACCTATAACGTGACAATTCAATACAGTTTACTTATCAATGGTAAGCTATCACTGTCAAACATGGACACTACCATCACACGATATTATACAAATTTAACAACTATAACAGAAATGAAATGACGACACAGAATGCTAAATTTTACAGGAAGAAATAGAACTGTTTTATCTATCGCTGTTCGTTCTACTTTTGCTGTGAAACGTCTCAGGATTGAACGACGATATGTTTTCTGGATTAAGTACATTTGGTCGTTTGAAATGCAGTAATATTCAAACGTTTCAGACTGATGGTAGCTCCTTCAATCCACCGAATTATTGGTCTTCATCTGCCTATTGATGTTTCCACGTTCTTGCTGTATCATCTTGCAGCTGATCAAACATTGTTGATTATCATTAAGTATCCTACTTATCTCATTCTTTGTTTTCTCTATATTTGAACTCCAGTGTTCTTCTAACAGTCCTTATAATCTCTTCATTCCTCACATGATATCTTCTTGTTATGTTTGCTGCTTGTCCTAAACATATCATTTCACACGTGCTAAGCTTTCTCTCTTGTTCTTTAATTATTGTTCATGATAACACTGTGTAATATGATAACATTGATAACACAATATTTATATGAAGATTGAATTCATGATTTTTCATTTGGATTACAACGGGATTGAGTGATTGATTGAGAACCCCAGGAATTGCGAGCTATTAGCTCATTCTTCCTTCTTCTTCTTCGTCTGCGTTCGTTCTCAAACTCCTGCAGATTAGCAGGATGTAGTCCGGAGATCGGAATGCGTTGTGTCATGGTTTACAGAATTGCTGAGATATCTGTGGCTACCGACCTGACACATCCTTGGTCGCCTTTTACGACATGCGGGGAAGGTAAACAGTTTTGCTATTCTTTGCTCCCTTTTCGAGTCCCGGCAACACAGGGCGACTCTTTCTTCCAATGTGGAGCGGGGTTGTTTTTCTGAGCTTTCTTTCATACCCAGGCACGAGGGTCTGGACAGAATCAGACATGACAATATCACACAGTGAATAGAATAATACAAGTATTAAAATATATATGAATACGTGAGGTCAAGTGGTTGCAACATTTATCCAGATTATCACAGGAAAACCAACAACAGAGAGTTTGATGATTTAGCTAAATCGGCGATAGATCAAGGCGTTGATGACGTTACAGAAAGATCGAATTTATATCTATCCATAAACTCGTAACCAGTCAGGATCGTAGGGGGCGCCACATTGGATGAATCCATACACAGTTCTCCGGCGATTTCTGTCTTCAACAATGCAGATGATCGAGGGAAAATCTCGACTTGTCCAGTTCTTGATGCTGTTTACTCATTCTTGTATTAATTCCCCTATTCTTCTTCCACCTTCGATAGTCCGTGCAGTATTTTTTTTATAAGGAATCATGTCGACATACGTGTCCACACCATGAACGTACATAGCAGACATTGAATATCGAAATAAGACATTGAAATCGGGAAACGGGATTGCCACCCCGAGAGAAGGCGAAAACAGCAATACCCAATTGCGACACACTCAAATGAATTTCGTTTATGTAAAGGGAATTTTGTTTATGTAAAGGAAATTTAGTTTATGTAAAGGGTATTTCATTTATCTAAAGGGGATGTCGCTTATGTTGAAGGAATTTCGTGTATGTAAAGGTAATTTCGTCTATGTAAAGGTAATTTCGTCTATGTAAAGGTAATTTCGTGTATGTAAAGGTAATTTCGTCTATGTAAAGGTAATTTTGTCTATGTAAAGGTAATTTCGTGTATGTAAAGGTAATTTCGTCTATGTAAAGGTAATTTCGTGTATGTAAAGGTAATTTCGTCTATGTAAAGGTAATGTCGTGTATGTAAAGGTAATTTCGTGTATGTAAAGGTAATTTCGTCTATGTAAAGGTAATTTCGTGTATGTAAAGGTAATTTCGTCTATGTAAAGGTAATTTCGTCTATGTAAAGAAGCAGGGTGGATCTTGTCCAGGAGAGCGCCAAGTATCTTAGAATCCGTCGCTGGTGCATAACACTAGAATTATAAAATGCTATATCTACTCTATATTAATGTATGGCTCAGAAACATGGACACTAAGTAAACAATTAGAAGAGATAGTTAATGCCTTTGAGATGTGGATATGTAGAAGAATAGGGAGAACATCACGGAAAGAGAAGAATACAAACAAAAATGTGCTAACAACACTTAATATGAAGAAATAAATATTAAAGATAATAAAAAATCAAGCAAATAACATGCTTTGGAAACATAAAAGAAATAACATCTGATTGAAGACCTTACTTGAGGGTAAAGTCGAAGGGAGGCAAGCAAGAGGTAGGCAGAGATAAAAGTGGGAGGGTAACATCACAAGATGGACTGGTGACAGCCTAGCAGAGTGCACCGCCAAAACAAGAGACATTGGGATGTTGGAGGTCTGTTGCAGACAACCTTTTTTGCCAAGTCGTCTCTTGATGATGATGAATAACACAATTTATAAATCGTAAGTCGGACTCTGCCCCTGAAAGGCACACGAGAAATGTGTTCTGTATCTGCGCCTGAAAGGCACACCAGAAATGTGTTATGCAAAATAGACAAAGCAAAATTAAAGGTACGCCCTATACAGGTGTGTACAGGTGTATGCAGGTGTTGACATACATGGAAAGACACGAAGGTCTGTTTTAGTCATCGCTTCGACAGTAAACACGTTTACACCAGCAACGATACAATTATCCGCTCAAAAAAGACAGGTTTGAATTTTTTGCATAAACTTAACGCTCAATTTGAGTGAAATACGATTACTTCTAATGTAAAATGTGCAACTGCTGCACACCAGAGCTATCTTAACACGGTGTAAACACGGTGTGAATAACTGTAAACAAGGTATAGCGCTGTCAGAAACATGTTTTACTTGATAGACAAGTCAAACATGTTTTACTTGATAGACAAGTAAAACATGTTTTACTTGACATGTTTTACGTTGGAGAAGTTGGAGAATATATCTTCAGAGCTGCGTTCATTCAATTGGCATTTTTCCACTAGATGTGAAGTCTGTTATTTTTTACCGTCGTATTGGACGGTACGATTTGTTTCTGGTGTGCAAATATTTCTTTAATTTAATTTCTCCCACTAATTCTGGATATGTGATCGTCGTCTGGAATTCTGTGTTTTTGGTGTGTTTAATCTGCTTTAAACTGTTTTCTCACCAAGTCTGGGTTTTTCGTCATCGTCTGAAATACTGGGTATTTACTGTGTCTAATCTGCAATAATCTGGGGTTTTCACTATATCTGGGTTTTCTCTCCAACTTCTAAAAAGCTGGGTTTTTGCTGTGCCAAATCTTCATTAAATCGGATTTTTTCCCCACTAGATCAGGTTTTTTTTCCCAGTTGGTCTGGAATGCTCAGTTCTTGTGTGTGATAAATCTGCTTTAATCTAGTTCCTGTATTAAGCAGACCTGTTTGTTGTATTATCATTTTTCTAAAGTCATTCAAGAATATGATGTATTTTCCTTGAAGGTAAAATTGTCGATACTGTGTTTGTGGTCAGGAGTGCACTTAAACGGATGTGATAATAGTATAGTGAGCGGGTTAATTCAACCATCTTTAGAAAATCAAATTAACATTAAATTTATTACAGGGGAAACAGCTTAACATAAGAGTTCAAATATCTCATGAAAAAAATATTGTTCTTCCTGTTCATATTGCGTACCATACGTCCTGGGTTTTTTTGTTTTTTTTTGTTCGACATGGGGTAATACTTCAATATCAGTGGTAACAGTGCAGGCGAGAAACGATTTCCAGAGAATAAGTACGACTTACGACAGTAATACGATCAATGTACGTTTGCTTAGAGAAGATAACTTCAGGTGCATGTACCCAATTATCGTGTGCTGGTGTGTGTGTTCTCAGACTTGCAACCTGTCAACTATTTGCAGAAGTAAACGGTACGTTATCATGCTAGAGGTTTATTGCTAGACACTGATACAGGTGTATTGTTACAGACTTCTACAAGTGTATTGCTAGATGTGTATTGTTAAAGACGGCTGGAGATGGATTTCTAGAGACTGATAGGTGTGTATTGCAAGAAATGTATTGCTAGGGACTGCTAGAGATGGATTGCTAGATACGGCTACAGGTGTATTGCTACATGGTGCAAGAAGTGTATTGCTACATAGCGATATAGGTGTATTGCTATAGACTGCTATAAGTGTATTGCTACAAACTGCTATAGGTGTATTATTAGAGACTGATAGATATATATTTCCTGTGACTGCTATTATAATATTGCAAAAGGTGTATTGCTAGAGACTGCTAGAGGTGTATTGCTAGAGTCTGCTAGAGGTGTATTGCTAGACGTGTATTGCTAGAGACTGCTAGAGGTGTATTGCTAGAGATTACTAGAGGTGTATTGCTAGAGGTTGCTAGAGGTGTATTGCTATAGATTGCTAGAGGTGTATTGCTAGAGATTATTAGAGGTGTATTGCTAGAGACTGCTAGAAATATATTGCTAGAGACTGCTAGAGGTGTATTGCTAGAGACTGCTAGAGGTGTATTGCTAGAGATTGCTAGAGGTTTATTGCATCAGGCCCGTATTATTCATTGACTAATAGCATCAACAGTGGTGTGGTCAACACTGTTGTTCACCACACCACACCAGTAGTATATGGCGCGGTTTACGAGGGGTTTTTTCCTACCGCAAAGAATATATAGGAATTAATCTGGCGCAAAGACAAAATAAGGATTATTTTCAAGGAAAGCAAGGCGTGGCTGAGCTTTTCTTAGGTTTTCTGTGATTTCGTGAATTTAAAAATAATATAAATTTGAATTTTTTTTTAAATTTCATGTTAGTTTTATGGTTAATTTTGTTTATTTTCTATAGTATGTTTGTTATTCCTTGTTGTTTATTTTTTGAGTTATTATTACATGCCAAGTTTTAGCAGAATTAGTTCCCATTGTGATGTCTCAAGTTATCTTTTCTTAGGGGTATGTTTTTATATTAATTTTCTAGAAAATTATTTTCTAGAGTTTTCTTGGGGTTTGTTAGCCCTTGGTATTTATTTTTAGGACTTGTTGTTACCTAGATGTGTTTAACAGAATTAGCTGCCCTTGTGTTGTCTCGAGTTATCTTGCATATGGTGTTAGAACGTGCCTAGACCTGGTTGGTGTTCACCTCTAAGCGAACCTTCCGCGAGCAGGGACTATTTTAGCAATGGATTTTTTCCCTTCCTATTGTATCACTACGCCAACTAGTTTATCTATGTTTGTATGCATATGTGTAAACAGCATGTATTTCCCTGAACTAAGTGACTACCAATGAGTGTTATTTCATGTATATATGAATGTAGGTTACTAATAAAACATACACAAAAAGAAGGTGCGTGTTAACTATGTATATTTATGTGATATGTCTATGTGAAAACTACAAAAAGGTGAAGACAAACCTACTTTTATGTAAACTATATAATGAATGACCTACTTGAATATTATGTATTACAATTTTTATCTATTTAACCATGACGAAGCTACTAATAAAAGAACCACAAACACAATTTTATGCTAATAATGTGACAAGTTTATTTAACACAAGGGGAAAAACTGAATAAAAACCTATTTACCACAACTAAAAAGCTTCATGTTTTATGTATGTTTGTCTGTATATAGGTGGCTAGCATGTATTTCCATGAAATACATAACTACCAAGGATGTCTGTCACATGTAACAACATGTAATATACCTCAAAATGACTTTTAAACCTAAAAATAGACAGATTGACCACTAGTAATTAGAAATAATGCATGTTATAGATAGGACCAAAAGGTTTTGAATACAATACTTTTGGGCGGAGACGGGACGCCATTACACATGACAGGTTTCTTATACAAGGCAGCAGCTCAACAAAATACACACATCAAAATAGAAAAGATTAGGATTGAACACCATTCTTGTATGAGATATAACACATCGACACACACTGGTTCAATTTGGTTATAGCAAGACATAACAACAATCATCGTCAGGTGCCACGCCGAATTTTTTATATTTTTATCTAAATTTTATTGTTAATTTTGTGTTTTTTCTGGAGTTTTCGTGTTGTTTTGTTTCGTTTGAGGTTTTCTAATGTTTAATGTAGTACCGCCCTATATCTCCGGTCTTTATTTGTTGTTATTGTTGTGATGTCTTGTTATATAAGTAAATTGTCATAATGCGTGACGGTCTCTACATACAAGAATTATTCTCAAAAAGCCTCTATCTCTTCTGTTTAGATGTTACATAGGCCTAAACTGTGTTTATTTTTGTTGTTGCGTCTTGCTATAACCAACTTGGTATAATTGTGTCTGTCTAATTCTGTGTTTGCTGTTTGTTGCAACTCCCTTATATAACCAAGGGAGTATGATGTGTATAAATATGCCGTCTCCTTACACAGAATGACTCTCAAAAACCAGCGGCACCTATCTAACTTGTGCTATTTCTAATTAATAGTGGTCAACCTGTCTATGTTTTAGTTGTATATGTCATTTTATTATTCGTAGAGGGCTACATAGAGCCTTCCGAATAGTTGGTGATTATTACGTAAACAATAACCGAGGGTTTGTTGTAACGTAGGTAGTGGTAGAATACACAGGTCTGTTATTGCCAGGTCGGGTGTTACGTGTGATAAGCTTTCTTGGTAGTATAGATAAAAGGGAAATACACAAGGGTCACATATATACAGACAAACGTAGATAAAACATGAAGCTTTTGAGTTGTGTTGACTAGGTTTTATTCACGTTTTCCGTTGTTTTAAATGAACATACATATAATTAGCATGAAAATTGGATTTATGTATACTTTATTAGTAACATACATTCATATATACATAACACTCGTTGGTAGTCACATAGTTCAGAGAAATACCTGTTGTTTGCATATATACACACAAAAACTTAGATAAGACAGGAAGATTTTGAATAGTTTAATTCATGTTATGACATGGTCGTCCACATAGTTAACAGGAAAAATTCTTTGCTAGTAGTTATACATTTCAGGAAAATATATAATTTATACATATATAGAGACAAATGTAGTACCATTTTAGTCTTCTATTCGTCGTTTTACACAAATATGCACACAGTTAACAGACAAATTATGCTAATGTGGGTTTTATGAGTAGCATACATTCATATATACATGAAATAACACTAGTTGGTAAGCACATAGCTCAGGGAAATACATGATGTTTACACATATAGTCAAAACATAGATAAAACATGAAGATTTTGAGTGGTGTAATTCATATTTTCGGCTTGGGATGTGTCCCATAGCAGGAAAATATGTTTTATTAATAACAGAATGGTATTTTAAATAGATAAAAAGGGATGACAGAGGTCGGTCCGAAATAACAATGAGTATATAACAATTAACCTGGAAGAAAGCCATAATACAGATTATTTCCGAGGAAAGGAGGGCTTGGCAGAACTTTTCTGGGGTTTTCTTGATGTAATTATTTAAAAAGTCGAATTTTTCATCATTTTTAGTTTGGTTCTGTTCTATTTTATTTCTATTTTATTGTTTATTTGTTGGTATTTTCTTGTGGTTTGTTATGTCTTGTTGTTTATTTTCTTTGGAGTTGTTGTTACAGACCAAAATTTTAACAGAATTATTTTCCCTTTTGTTGTCTACGGTACCGAACCTGTTCAGAATTTCCATAAAGCAAACACCGTTTATCATGTTATCAAGTTAGGATACACCAACTTACATACCAACAATTTTATCACTAATTTCATACATCATTGGCCTATATCTGCTATATATACATACATATATATATATATATATATATATACACGAGGGCTTTTAAGAACAATTCGTTGTGCGGAGACGGCAAAAATCGATGCGCATTAATACACAACTGGTTGTATTAGTGAATTACTACAAGCAATAAACACAGAATTTGAAACACATAAAACAATAGAGGGGCGGAGATCTACTTGAAGTGTTTATTAAACACTAGAAAAATCACTGAACTAAACAAACATACGATAATGTGTAGAGAAGTCACCTTCAACACGGAACAGAAGTCCACTGTGGTTGAAAGGTTAACATTCGACACATAAACAAAAAAGCAATCTATAACTTATGTTACAGATATAACCTTAAATGTGTTAGTTTGCTCTAACATTAACACGAGAACAGTAAAAATTACGTTTCAAATCATTTACTATGACCTAACGAGAACAATATTTTTTACTATATTAAGAATACCATTGAAGTGTTTTATAGTATATCTTTTACAGAACGATACGATTTATACAATTACAACATTAGAGTTATCAAATAGGTAAACAAACAAGGTATTAATGTCATATGCCCAAGAGGTTAGCACAATACTAAATTATGTCCCTTGCATAAACAGCCGTATTCTATTCTTAATAGGTTGTCTCTTCTACTATGTCAATATTTTCTCAGTATATTCACACGAACTTATAACATTTTCTACCATACTATAACATGTTCTAAATGTTCTTCTTAAAAGTTCTGAAACTATTTTCTCAGTGGCCTCTTAAACTGTGTTTTCATGCAACCCTCTTTTTTCATAACTAAAAGCTGAGAGCCAGTACAACTGGCTATTAGGATATATATGAATATTGGAATATTCATTCCTTATGCTTCTAGTAAGTATAAATTTTAATACTGTACATAATTTTGAAATGTGTTTATGATGTACTTTTCCGAGAAGCTTGATATATATGTAGTAATGCAACATGAATAGGCCTATATTATAAAATATCAGACAGCTTGAAATATTGAATATTCAGTGCTTCTTGAACACATATTGAGTGACCTAATAACATATTTATATTTTTAATGGTGATAGCCTTTGGAGATACTATGATATGGGAAAAAACTATCATATAATTATGTATATTGTTTCTAAATTATGGAATATGAGACCACATATGAACAGGAATATAAGTATGGAGTAGCTATAGGAATTCTTCCTAGATTAAGGGTGGTAGGCGTATAGTTAGTACGTAATTAATTCACACCCTTTGATACGAATATTGAATTTATGTAATCACATCATACACCTACCTGTCTAAATTTTTCCCTATAAACTTATCGGAACAGTGATTATGTAACAGTTAACTTTAGAGGACTTTCCAATTTACCTACAGCCATGTCCATTAGCCAAGCAGTCTGTCTTGGTGCCCCGAAATAAACTGGTAGATCATGTAATCTGCTGAAAATCAATCCCGTGTTTGATGGGACAAATTAATGAGAGAATTCAGAATATAGGAAACATCACAGTTAAGCAACCATAACTGGAAGATGTCCTTGGATGGTGATAATTGTGAACATGGCTGCCCCAACCATCACCGCTAACACATCCAAACATATTGCAATGCTGTGGACATCTGTGACAGGAAAGGAACCTTTGCAGGATTGTAGAAGCTAGTGATTCTCATTTTGCATATTATGGAAATATGGAATGTACAGAACACCGTAGGATCCAGTTCAGCTCGATGGAAAGCTGCTAAATTCATTGCATACTTTTGAAAATCTTCTATGTATATATTTCTGGAGGAACTATTTCACAGCATAAAAATGAAGTGACTTTACAAATTATTTATAGTGTATGGGCTTAAAACAACCACCACTGACATCATAAAAAGTAAAGTTATGTGTAGTCTAGTACTAACAAATGATTCATTTGTTTCTATTGCAGGTTTATCTTCAATATATGACTCATTTCCTGCTGTTAGTGTAAAAATACTGTTTGTATTCAAGTCCATATTTATTACCTTCACCACACAACAAAATACATAATGATGGCACACACATTTGAGAAACACATTTCAAACATTCAAGACTTATGTAAGACATGTGGAGAGACATTACTAACGAAAAAAACAGAAATATAACTACCAGAAACCGGTCCTTTGTACACAACATGTTAATAATATTTTCTTTATTTTTGGTTTGAATGGGAATGATGATATGCCCAATAAATATTCTACAAATATGTGCATAAAATGTTTATATAAAATTAAATACATTAATCTCACACATTCAGAGCAAGCACTAAGGATAACAACAAATTGGAGATAGATCTAGAAATGTTAGGTATGATTTTAAGCCTGAAGTTTGTATCAATGAGTGTCGTATCTGTTTGCATTATTTAGTGAAATGTCTTGGTAGCAGGAAAATGTGAGTACTAGGTCCACAAATGAAATGAATGCCAACATTTGTGATCTTTCAAAGCATCCCAATCAATCTAACATTTCCGTACAAGATGAGGTTGATGTGTCTGATGAAAAACATTTTAAAAAAAGTAAGTTCAGATGCAAACGTGACAAATACATCAGCATCTCCAACGCAAAACATCAATAAACATCATAACATGCAGTTAAGTCACTAACAGTACCACTTTCTTTAGTTGAAGAAAATCTGCGTACAAATTTTGTTAAGAGAAAACTGAATACAGCACACACAAAAAATATAATTACTTGCAAAACTTTTTGGCCAAAATTTCCCCCTGTTGGACACACTGAGGCACAATTGTCCAATTATCAACAGCAAGAAAAAATATACTTTTATTATATATGTGAAAAAAATATTGATACTGCTAACTAGGAAATACACATTATACAATTATCTTCTCTGTTCATACTCATATTATGGTTAGTTACGAAGAAATTATTTGATGAACGTAGGCGTTTAGTCATGCAGTTATCCAAGACTTTCTTGATGACAACATAATTGTTCTGTATGTTGAGGTCCATAATCATCTTGCTTGATAATGGTGGATGGTAATAATATTCAATATAATGTCGGTATGAAAGGCCTGAGAGATTGTGAATTTATCATTAATGTTTACTTTTTCTGTCAGTGAGTTTGTAGTCAAAATATCTTATGCACATGCTATGAAAATCTTACGGTTCTTAGGACCTGCATATTCATTATTGCAATAGGTGGATGTGAATAGTGGAAAATTATTAAGTTCCAAAGTCTATTATTATTCAATCAAGCAAGTGATATGCAAAAGGGCGTAGGTGATCATGTTTCTCCACGACTTCCTGTCTCATGTGTTGTCAATATACTAGGCTGGTGAAACTCTATCAAGCCACAATACTAGTCCAGCTAGTAATTTCTCTCTTTGTCATCCACTGTCTCTTCTCCACTTGATATTCCCTGTGGTTATAAAGTGTTCAGGCTGTGTTCTTCTCAGCAGAGACCCTAAAAAACCAGGGCTGTCGTCCCCTTATATTTGATATGATTGATATTTTTTATGCCAGCATCAATGAGAATATCTGCCTTAGTTGTTTTTTTCCAAGATATTACACATTTTCAACTTGTGTTAATTTTGTATCATTAATCATTATATTGTACTTAGCACCAAGTACAATATAATGATTAATGATACAAAATTAACACAAGTTGAAAATGTGTAATATCTTGGAAAAAAACAACTAAGGCAGATATTCTCATTGATGCTGGCATAAAAAATATCAATCATATCAAATATAAGGGGACGACAGCCCTGGTTTTTTAGGGACTCTGCTGAGAAGAACACAGCCTGAACACTTTATAACCACAGGGAATATCAAGTGGAGAAGAGACAGTGGATGACAAAGAGAGAAATTACTAGCTGGACTAGTATTGTGGCTTGATAGAGTTTCACCAGCCTAGCATATTGACAACACATGAGACAGGAAGTCGTGGAGAAACATGATCACCTACGCCCTTTTGCATATCACTTGCTTGATTGAATAATAATAGACTTTGGAACTTAATAATTTTCCACTATTCACATCCACCTATTGCAATAATGAATATGCAGGTCCTAAGAACCGTAAGATTTTCATAGCATGTGCATAAGATATTTTGACTACAAACTCACTGACAGAAAAAGTAAACATTAATGATAAATTCACAATCTCTCAGGCCTTTCATACCGACATTATATTGAATATTATTACCATCCACCATTATCAAGCAAGATGATTATGGACCTCAACATACAGAACAATTATGTTGTCATCAAGAAAGTCTTGGATAACTGCATGACTAAACGCCTACGTTCATCAAATAATTTCTTCGTAACTAACCATAATATGAGTATGAACAGAGAAGATAATTGTATAATGTGTATTTCCTAGTTAGCAGTATCAATATTTTTTTCACATATATAATAAAAGTATATTTTTTCTTGCTGTTGATAATTGGACAATTGTGCCTCAGTGTGTCCAACAGGGGGAAATTTTGGCCAAAAAGTTTTGCAAGTAATTATATTTTTTGTGTGTGCTGTATTCAGTTTTCTCTTAACAAAATTTGTACGCAGATTTTCTTCAACTAAAGAAAGTGGTACTGTTAGTGACTTAACTGCATGTTATGATGTTTATTGATGTTTTGCGTTGGAGATGCTGATGTATTTGTCACGTTTGCATCTGAACTTACTTTTTTTAAAATGTTTTTCATCAGACACATCAACCTCATCTTGTACGGAAATGTTAGATTGATTGGGATGCTTTGAAAGATCACAAATGTTGGCATTCATTTCATTTGTGGACCTAGTACTCACATTTTCCTGCTACCAAGACATTTCACTAAATAATGCAAACAGATACGACACTCATTGATACAAACTTCAGGCTTAAAATCATACCTAACATTTCTAGATCTATCTCCAATTTGTTGTTATCCTTAGTGCTTGCTCTGAATGTGTGAGATTAATGTATTTAATTTTATATAAACATTTTATGCACATATTTGTAGAATATTTATTGGGCATATCATCATTCCCATTCAAACCAAAAATAAAGAAAATATTATTAACATGTTGTGTACAAAGGACCGGTTTCTGGTAGTTATATTTCTGTTTTTTTCGTTAGTAATGTCTCTCCACATGTCTTACATAAGTCTTGAATGTTTGAAATGTGTTTCTCAAATGTGTGTGCCATCATTATGTATTTTGTTGTGTGGTGAAGGTAATAAATATGGACTTGAATACAAACAGTATTTTTACACTAACAGCAGGAAATGAGTCATATATTGAAGATAAACCTGCAATAGAAACAAATGAATCATTTCTTAGTACTAGACTACACATAACTTTACTTTTTATGATGTCAGTGGTGGTTGTTTTAAGCCCATACACTATAAATAATTTGTAAAGTCACTTCATTTTTATGCTGTGAAATAGTTCCTCCAGAAATATATACATAGAAGATTTTCAAAAGTATGCAATGAATTTAGCAGCTTTCCATCGAGCTGAACTGGATCCTACGGTGTTCTGTACATTCCATATTTCCATAATATGCAAAATGAGAATCACTAGCTTCTACAATCCTGCAAAGGTTCCTTTCCTGTCACAGATGTCCACAGCATTGCAATATGTTTGGATGTGTTAGCGGTGATGGTTGGGGCAGCCATGTTCACAATTATCACCATCCAAGGACATCTTCCAGTTATGGTTGCTTAACTGTGATGTTTCCTATATTCTGAATTCTCTCATTAATTTGTCCCATCAAACACGGGATTGATTTTCAGTAGATTACATGATCTACCAGTTTATTTCGGGGCACCAAGACAGACTGCTTGGCTAATGGACATGGCTGTGGGTAAATTGTAAAGTCCTCTAAAGTTAACTGTTACATAATCACTGTTCCGATAAGTTTATAGGGAAAAATTTAGACAGGTAGGTGTATGATGTGATTACATAAATTCAATATTCGTATCAAAGGGTGTGAATTAATTACGTACTAACTATACGCCTACCACCCTTAATCTAGGAAGAATTCCTATAGCTACTCCATACTTATATTCCTGTTCATATGTGGTCTCATATTCCATAATTTAGAAACAATATACATAATTATATGATAGTTTTTTCCCATATCATAGTATCTCCAAAGGCTATCACCATTAAAAATATAAATATGTTATTAGGTCACTCAATATGTGTTCAAGAAGCACTGAATATTCAATATTTCAAGCTGTCTGATATTTTATAATATAGGCCTATTCATGTTGCATTACTACATATATATCAAGCTTCTCGGAAAAGTACATCATAAACACATTTCAAAATTATGTACAGTATTAAAATTTATACTTACTAGAAGCATAAGGAATGAATATTCCAATATTCATATATATCCTAATAGCCAGTTGTACTGGCTCTCAGCTTTTAGTTATGAAAAAAGAGGGTTGCATGAAAACACAGTTTAAGAGGCCACTGAGAAAATAGTTTCAGAACTTTTAAGAAGAACATTTAGAACATGTTATAGTATGGTAGAAAATGTTATAAGTTCGTGTGAATATACTGAGAAAATATTGACATAGTAGAAGAGACAACCTATTAAGAATAGAATACGGCTGTTTATGCAAGGGACATAATTTAGTATTGTGCTAACCTCTTGGGCATATGACATTAATACCTTGTTTGTTTACCTATTTGATAACTCTAATGTTGTAATTGTATAAATCGTATCGTTCTGTAAAAGATATACTATAAAACACTTCAATGGTATTCTTAATATAGTAAAAAATATTGTTCTCGTTAGGTCATAGTAAATGATTTGAAACGTAATTTTTACTGTTCTCGTGTTAATGTTAGAGCAAACTAACACATTTAAGGTTATATCTGTAACATAAGTTATAGATTGCTTTTTTGTTTATGTGTCGAATGTTAACCTTTCAACCACAGTGGACTTCTGTTCCGTGTTGAAGGTGACTTCTCTACACATTATCGTATGTTTGTTTAGTTCAGTGATTTTTCTAGTGTTTAATAAACACTTCAAGTAGATCTCCGCCCCTCTATTGTTTTATGTGTTTCAAATTCTGTGTTTATTGCTTGTAGTAATTCACTAATACAACCAGTTGTGTATTAATGCGCATCGATTTTTGCCGTCTCCGCACAACGAATTGTTCTTAAAAGCCCTCGTGTATATATATATATATATATATATGTATGTATATATAGCAGATATAGGCCAATGATGTATGAAATTAGTGATAAAATTGTTGGTATGTAAGTTGGTGTATCCTAACTTGATAACATGATAAACGGTGTTTGCTTTATGGAAATTCTGAACAGGTTCGGTACCGTAGACAACAAAAGGGAAAATAATTCTGTTAAAATTTTGGTCTGTAACAACAACTCCAAAGAAAATAAACAACAAGACATAACAAACCACAAGAAAATACCAACAAATAAACAATAAAATAGAAATAAAATAGAACAGAACCAAACTAAAAATGATGAAAAATTCGACTTTTTAAATAATTACATCAAGAAAACCCCAGAAAAGTTCTGCCAAGCCCTCCTTTCCTCGGAAATAATCTGTATTATGGCTTTCTTCCAGGTTAATTGTTATATACTCATTGTTATTTCGGACCGACCTCTGTCATCCCTTTTTATCTATTTAAAATACCATTCTGTTATTAATAAAACATATTTTCCTGCTATGGGACACATCCCAAGCCGAAAATATGAATTACACCACTCAAAATCTTCATGTTTTATCTATGTTTTGACTATATGTGTAAACATCATGTATTTCCCTGAGCTATGTGCTTACCAACTAGTGTTATTTCATGTAGATATGAATGTATGCTACTCATAAAACCCACATTAGCATAATTTGTCTGTTAACTGTGTGCATATTTGTGTAAAACGACGAATAGAAGACTAAAATGGTACTACATTTGTCTCTATATATGTATAAATTATATATTTTCCTGAAATGTATAACTACTAGCAAAGAATTTTTCCTGTTAACTATGTGGACGACCATGTCATAACATGAATTAAACTATTCAAAATCTTCCTGTCTTATCTAAGTTTTTGTGTGTATATATGCAAACAACAGGTATTTCTCTGAACTATGTGACTACCAACGAGTGTTATGTATATATGAATGTATGTTACTAATAAAGTATACATAAATCCAATTTTCATGCTAATTATATGTATGTTCATTTAAAACAACGGAAAACGTGAATAAAACCTAGTCAACACAACTCAAAAGCTTCATGTTTTATCTACGTTTGTCTGTATATATGTGACCCTTGTGTATTTCCCTTTTATCTATACTACCAAGAAAGCTTATCACACGTAACACCCGACCTGGCAATAACAGACCTGTGTATTCTACCACTACCTACGTTACAACAAACCCTCGGTTATTGTTTACGTAATAATCACCAACTATTCGGAAGGCTCTATGTAGCCCTCTACGAATAATAAAATGACATATACAACTAAAACATAGACAGGTTGACCACTATTAATTAGAAATAGCACAAGTTAGATAGGTGCCGCTGGTTTTTGAGAGTCATTCTGTGTAAGGAGACGGCATATTTATACACATCATACTCCCTTGGTTATATAAGGGAGTTGCAACAAACAGCAAACACAGAATTAGACAGACACAATTATACCAAGTTGGTTATAGCAAGACGCAACAACAAAAATAAACACAGTTTAGGCCTATGTAACATCTAAACAGAAGAGATAGAGGCTTTTTGAGAATAATTCTTGTATGTAGAGACCGTCACGCATTATGACAATTTACTTATATAACAAGACATCACAACAATAACAACAAATAAAGACCGGAGATATAGGGCGGTACTACATTAAACATTAGAAAACCTCAAACGAAACAAAACAACACGAAAACTCCAGAAAAAACACAAAATTAACAATAAAATTTAGATAAAAATATAAAAAATTCGGCGTGGCACCTGACGATGATTGTTGTTATGTCTTGCTATAACCAAATTGAACCAGTGTGTGTCGATGTGTTATATCTCATACAAGAATGGTGTTCAATCCTAATCTTTTCTATTTTGATGTGTGTATTTTGTTGAGCTGCTGCCTTGTATAAGAAACCTGTCATGTGTAATGGCGTCCCGTCTCCGCCCAAAAGTATTGTATTCAAAACCTTTTGGTCCTATCTATAACATGCATTATTTCTAATTACTAGTGGTCAATCTGTCTATTTTTAGGTTTAAAAGTCATTTTGAGGTATATTACATGTTGTTACATGTGACAGACATCCTTGGTAGTTATGTATTTCATGGAAATACATGCTAGCCACCTATATACAGACAAACATACATAAAACATGAAGCTTTTTAGTTGTGGTAAATAGGTTTTTATTCAGTTTTTCCCCTTGTGTTAAATAAACTTGTCACATTATTAGCATAAAATTGTGTTTGTGGTTCTTTTATTAGTAGCTTCGTCATGGTTAAATAGATAAAAATTGTAATACATAATATTCAAGTAGGTCATTCATTATATAGTTTACATAAAAGTAGGTTTGTCTTCACCTTTTTGTAGTTTTCACATAGACATATCACATAAATATACATAGTTAACACGCACCTTCTTTTTGTGTATGTTTTATTAGTAACCTACATTCATATATACATGAAATAACACTCATTGGTAGTCACTTAGTTCAGGGAAATACATGCTGTTTACACATATGCATACAAACATAGATAAACTAGTTGGCGTAGTGATACAATAGGAAGGGAAAAAATCCATTGCTAAAATAGTCCCTGCTTGCGGAAGGTTCGCTTAGAGGTGAACACCAACCAGGTCTAGGCACGTTCTAACACCATATGCAAGATAACTCGAGACAACACAAGGGCAGCTAATTCTGTTAAACACATCTAGGTAACAACAAGTCCTAAAAATAAATACCAAGGGCTAACAAACCCCAAGAAAACTCTAGAAAATAATTTTCTAGAAAATTAATATAAAAACATACCCCTAAGAAAAGATAACTTGAGACATCACAATGGGAACTAATTCTGCTAAAACTTGGCATGTAATAATAACTCAAAAAATAAACAACAAGGAATAACAAACATACTATAGAAAATAAACAAAATTAACCATAAAACTAACATGAAATTTAAAAAAAAATTCAAATTTATATTATTTTTAAATTCAAGAAATCACAGAAAACCTAAGAAAAGCTCAGCCACGCCTTGCTTTCCTTGAAAATAATCCTTATTATGTCTTTGCGCCAGATTAATTCCTATATATTCTTTGCGGTAGGAAAAAACCCCTCGTAAACCGCGCCATATACTACTCACACCCGCTTCTTTTACTTCCCAATATAATCTGGTACCTATTTACTCATGCTGGATCAAACACCGGACACTAGCATCGAACACTAGCAGCCCCCATTGCCATGCTACAGCAGATTCAGTTTCCTTTTGCCAGGAGCAAAGCGGCATTACATTTACAAATCACAATAATTCCCATGTTATCAATATACACGTCTATACATTTACATAACATGACATCATATACACGTCGCATGCTTGCCCTTTTCTATAACAGCGTTTCTCATCTTAGCCGCATAGCGCAGCGGTTGGTGCACTGGCTTCGCATATGAGTGGTCCTGGGTTGATTCCCCAGTTGAGGCGGACATTTTTTTTCAGATCGCAACGGCTCCCAGGTCGACCCAGCCTTAAATGGGTACCGGATTAATCTGGGAAATAAAGACTTCGAAGGAGAGGAGATGGCTACCGCCCTCATTTGCAGAGCCTCTGAAATGTGAGATCGCTAACATATCAGACCCCTGCGACATTAATAAACGCTATGGGTTACATTACTTTTTTACTTCTCAACTTATTGTTTACTAGTGACCTCCTTTTGGGAGAAGTTTTCTTCCATGACCACCCTTTTGAGACAAGTTTTCTTCCATGATCACCCTTGTGGAATAAACATAAATAATATTGACTTTCTGTGCAAGTCACCAAGTATTTTACAATTTTTATATAAATCTCTATAAGTCTGTTTTGTATAGCTCAAACAGTACTCTTCTGTTACACTCGCTATTATTGCCTACCTCATATTTTTTCCGTGTCACCTTTACAAGTCTAAGTAACATCTAGCGCAACGAGGAAGGAGGTTGGGGTGGGATGGTATAAGGGCCACACTAATAACCACTGCTCTTGCATAGAATGAAATGGTACGACTTTATGTGTGATGTTCACGCAAGCTCATTAACAATCATTGCAAGCTAAAGTTGGATTGATACTTCCTACGCAAGAGCACGATGTCGAAATTAATGTTCATTAAAATATTAATTTAATGGAGATGTAGAGTTGTTGATAGTGAAACAGAAAACGGATGTCACGTAACATGAACATTGTAACAAACAGTTTATTTTTCTGCTCAGTTTGTGAAGATGTTATCTGATGAGTTTAGATAACCTAGGGCGAGCATTAATCGATGAATGATCATACGATAATATTGATCACTCCTATGAAGGGAATGAGAGCACGAGTAGGCTGAGATACAAGTTGGAATAACACATCACGAAATGAACAGAATACAGGCTAGCATAGTACATCACCAAGGCAAGAGACAGGATATTAGAAATCGGTTGCAATCAACCTTGGTTACGGAGACGGCACTCCATGATGGTGATACGTGAACATCATTGATTGTACATACTATTCAGATGTTTTCATATTTCTGAATGTTTTCATATTTCTGAATGTTTTCATATTTCTGAATGTTTTCATATTTCTGAATGTTTTCATATTTCTGAATGTTTTCATATTTCTGAATGTTTTCATATTTCTGAATGTTTTCATATTTCTGAATGTTTTCATATTTCTGAATGTTTTCATATTTCTGAATGTTTTCATATTTCTGAATGTTTTCATATTTCTGAATGTTTTCATATTTCTGAATGTTTTCATATTTCTGAATGTTTTCATATTTCTGAATGGAGTAACACACCAAGAGCCTGAGTAACACGCCAAGATCATAACACACCAAGATCCCGAGAAACACACCAAGATCCTGAGTAACACACCACGATCCTGAGAAACACACCAAGATCCTGAGTAACACACAAAGATACTGAGTAACACACCAAGATCCTGAGTAACACACCAATATCCCGAGTAACACACCAAGATCCTGAGTAACACACCAAGATCCTGAGTAACACACAAAGAACCTGAGTAACACACCAAGATCCTGAGTAACACACCAATATCCTGAGTAACACACAAAGAACCTGAGTAACACACCAAGATCCTGAGTAACACACCAAAATCCTGAGTAACACACCAAAATCCTGAGTAACACACCAAGATCCTGAGCAACACACCAAGATCATAACACACCAAGATCCTGAGTAACACACCAAGATCCTGAGTAACACACCAAAATCCTGAGTAACACACCAAGATCCTGAGCAACACACCAAGATCATAACACACCAAGATCCTGAGTAACACACCAAGATCCTGAGTAACACACCAAGATCCTGAGTAACACACCAAGATCCTGAGTAACACACCAAGATCCTGAGTAACACACCAAGATCCTGAGTAACACACCAAGATCCTGAGTCAATCGACATCGACCAGCATGCTGGGAATTATATACAACAGTTATTCTCCGAACTATGATAGGCCGCTTTGTTAGAAACACACCTTTTCTGTTCTTATCCCCATTGAAAACTAACAAAGATTTTGTGATATTCTTCAATGCGTATTCAATGCGTGTCAACACATATCTCATCGCATGTCATTGGATGTATGTGCGTGGATCGCAACATCCCATGTCATCCAATGTCTGTCCGTGGATTCCAACATCCCATGTCATCCAATGTCTGTCCGTGGATCCCAAATTCCTAAATATTACAAACAAGCAAAATATGAGAATTATAAAAAAATACTTCTATTCTATATTAATGTATGGCTCAGAAACATGGACAAAAACAAACAATTAGAAGATATAATTCATACCATTTGAGATGTGGGTAAATATAAGAATAAGGAGAAGAGAACAAACTAAGAATTTCTAACAAAACTTAATATGGAGAAAAATGTATTAAATAAAATAAAGATAATGAAATACAATGTTTCGGCACATTAAAAGACATGAGATCTTGGTGAGTCAAAGGAAGCGAGCAAGAGGTGGGCAGAGATACAAGTGGAAAAGTAACATTACAAGATGGACAGGTCACAGTCTAGCAGAGAGTGCACCACCAAAACAAGAGACAGTGTATGCTGGAGGTCTGTTGCATCAAACCTTCGTTGCGGAGACGGCACTTGTTGATGATGATACTTCTGCTGTCTCTGAACTGAATGGAAACACATGAATATAATCACAGATAGAAACGCAAAAATAGTGTGACACATTACTAAAATCTTGATCAAAGAATATATGAGTCGTATGAATAAGGATACTTTCTTCAGACACTTAAGTGTCTGGCAGTCTTGAATATTTTAAGTAAAATGATCACTCATTTGAAATACTATCCTGCTTCCCGCGATCTTTAGACATGCAATACTGTACTCATATCCTACTTTATGAAGACTTTAATGGCGTCTGAAAGTTCAGGAAAATCAACTGATGTTGCTATTGTATGCATTCACTTAAGCTTGATTATTGATTCTTTAGTATGAAGAAGCGTATCAGAACTTGTGGCATTCCCACATATGCTCTGCTTGCCGTGCCGTCAGCCATCTAAAAGTGTATAAGCTCAGTGTCTGAGTTAGTTGCTGATTACGCGTTCTTCTGATCTTTCCGGAGAGGGAACACTTTCTCCCATCACCTCTAGTCAGTCCCATTTTTACCATTCTCTGAATATGTACATTGTCTCGTTTGACTTCCTCCTCGTTCACTCGTAGGGTATCCACTTGAGCTTCAAGCCCATACCACATCAGAGTCGTAGGAATGACACGCTGGAAACATCAACACAAACATTGTCGTGACGCCACTCTGTTCGCTGTTCCACGTTTTAGAGAATTGATGTATTTCTTAATCATGTCCATTCTTACATATTATCAATATATACTTTCATTGTACCTCCTTTTATTCTATAACCCTCAACTGTTACCAGTAGGATAGTTTTGGAGAGTACGTTATCCCTCAGCAAACGACCACACGGCACGTATTAATTATTACATTACAAGTGTATTCACAGATTACATTACGCATGTGTTTACGGATTACAAATTACAATCGGACTCTAAAGTATGATGCGCAAGATAGAAAAGTGCATGATCAAAACTTAATAGGTCACTCTTCCTAACGATGCGCAGAGCATTACATAGTTATACTGCGCAGGTCATGCTGGGGTCAGGGAAAACGAAAGACCCGATGTGTTGGAGGGTAAAATCTTGGTGAACGGAACCGAGATAAGAAGAGAAAGGATTGCATTGATTAGAGCACTCATGGATAGCCTACGAGAAGTAGAGGAGGAGGTTGAAAGAGATAATGTACATCCTCAGAGAATAGTAGAAATGGGAGGGACTAGAGGCGATGGGAGAACGTGCTCCATCTATTGGAACCATCAATATGCATACACTTTGTAATGGGCTAGGCGAGGCTGAGCACCAATGAATCTGCCAGGAGTACAATGATGTTGGTCCATAACGAATAGCAAATATGATATCACTGAGTTGTTGTAATTCTACTATTGACAATTGTTTTTCTCCAGGTCAATGGTGGATGAATGATGATAGGAAAACACACGATATTAAAAGTGTTATTACCTATAGCCATACGTAATTAGCCACATGCGAGACGTAATTAGCCACATGCGAGACGCAATTAGCCACATGCGAGACGTAATTAGCCACATGCGAGACGTAATTAGCCACATGCGGGACGTAATTAGCCACATGCGAGACGTAATTAGCCACATGCGAGGACACATTTCAGATGGTGGTTAGGTGGACATAAAACTTGGCAGAAATTAATTGTGTTATAATGTGTTTTACAGTTAATTTACAAACCATTATACGGATATTAAATCGTGCTCCTATCATGATTGGACTGGATATGCACTTAAGAATCGGTATATCCTCAAATTTGGCACGCCCTTAACTCGAGGATTAACATCTGTCATTCATTCATATATATATATATATCATGTTATATTCTCTAAATATTCTGTTCTTTTCGTGTGGTTGATAACCCATGCTACTCTGCCACAGATTTGTTCAATGTCGCTACTTCATTATGCATCTAGATTTTTCATTGTTTATAAAATTGTAGATTTTACGTAAATCCCGTCTAACTATTATTATATAAATGTGGACAGTACGTTTCCTTAATCGTATTGTAGACTATTTTGTTCTTGATAGAGGCCTACTAGTCGAAACGATGATGTGTTTGTATTTTCATGTATGTTACCAGAGATTAATTAAATATTAGCCTGTTGTAAGTTTTACATTTCAGATGGCTGTACCGTGAACGAGCGGCTGATAGAAAACATGTTCAATAAATTACATTGGACCACATTCTTTATGTGTTTTGAATATTGTTTCGATTTCAATTGGTTACTATTTATAATCTTGTTTGGTTTGCTGGTTGGTTGCTGATCCAGAGTTCCATGGGCTCATGCTCTTTGACCTAATGCCATTACATTAAATTATATTGCTGGTAAGTCTGTGGATTTTCGGCCCACCCCCAGGACAGAGCCAGAGAATAACTATCACACCTCCAGGAAGGTAGGTTTCAACCTAGGCACTGCTCCTAACCAATGTAGCCAAGATAGGGTTCACTGTGCTCATTCTCCGCCACCAATTGACTACTGGTTATGCCGAACTTCTCTACTGCTCCAGGCATGCAACCAAATGTTCAAGTCAAAAGGATTGTCACGTCCTGAGTCACTGTGTCTCTATGATGGGTTTCAACTATAGGAAAAAAAAGTGATGTCAGTTTCATCCTCTCCAGTGCTGCATAGTACATCGCTGGCTCCCTCCCAACCAACGAGGGTGCATACATATACATTCAGGTAAACATGAAACACATTTAAACAACAAAATAAAAACATAACTGTATAGATGACGTGCCATGAAGCTTCTCTAGAAGATAACCTCAATATAACGGCATGTCATCCACCAAGGTTTCCTGTTGCATGGGTGGTATGTCTAGTGGGCCATTGGTGAGACCCACAAACGCAACCACATGCGTTATAATCTTGGAAACGGATTCCAAAAATAGTCAGGCCATTTCCAAAAATATAAATAATCAAGTGATATCCAAACAGTAATCAAAACACGAAACGAATGTGGTCCAATTCAATTTAGCGAAGATATTTTCTTGAAGCGTCGACGGTCTCGTCTGTACTCACCAATAAATGCGACAATACTGTAATGTGTTTCTAGCTTATTTTTTTATTGTTTCTTCAACAGTTTCCGAAAATATCCATCAAATCTTGCCGATAACTTCAATTATTATTATTTCATATTTGCTTTCGGCTAATCTAATAATAAATACATTTTTCTCTCCAGCATTCACTGAACCAAACATTGACGAACGACACTCTCTCATTATCTAATCTTATAACATTCATATTCGTCAACATTTTCATTGTATTTTACGTTTCATTGTATTTTACGTTTCATTGTATTACATTCTAATCCCTCGTCTTTGCTCATTTCTCAGATGGCGGTTATTTTCCAAGAAACAACTTCTCATTAATTAAATTAGTTTTATAAATATATTTTATTTGCTCATTAACTCATTAATTGTTTTTTTACTAATCATTCGCTGTAGTTGATGTTTTTAGCTCAACCCTCACACGCTAAATCAAGCAGAACACACAAGACGTTAATAGAGACAAGAACATTTGAGTACTCAATCACAGGATGGAGTAGGAGAGATGTTGGTTCAAGTAATACTAGAAGAGGCAAACATGATATAAATTGAAATGAAAGTGGAATAGTAAGAGAAATGATAAGATATATTTAATAATAGACGTACAGACGGGTATTCTCAGCCAGATATTTGGAGAATCATGTAACAATATAATCATGTAACAATGGAATCACGTAACAATGGAGTCACGTAAAAACAGAATCATATAACAATGGAATCACGTAACAATAGAATCACGTAACAACAGAATCACGTAACAACAGAATGATGTAACAATAGAATCATGTAACAATAGAATCATGTAACAATAGAATCATGTAACAATGGAATCGCGTAACAATGGAATCACGTAACAATAGAATCAAGTAACAATGGAAGGAATCACGTAACAATATAATCGCGTAAAAATATAATCGTAACAATAGAATCATGTAACAATAGAATCATGCAACAATAGAATCATGTAACAATAGAATCACGTAACAATAGAATCACGTAACAATAGAATCATGTAACAATAGAATCATGTAACAATAGAATCATGCAACAATAGGCGAATGTAACAATAGAATCACACTATGAAAATCTGTATGAGCTGCAGCAGAAAGGGAAGTTTATTCACGATATAATTATAAAATACAAACAAAACATGTTGTCATCATGCGACATATTCTTTCCAAAACGTGGTCTTCATTATGGATTCTCTAAACACTCGGCGATTCTTAGCGAGGTGATCTGCAACAGCTAGAGACATGTTTAAGGAATCAGACATATCACTGCATTGTCGTCGTCTTGGACGCCCTCTTTCCTTGATGCCGTTAACTCTGCCTTCAGCTATTAATCTGCCCATGCTATTATGCAACTTTATCATGACAAAAAAAAAACACAACTATCTTGTTGAGATGTTTTGCAAAACCACCCGTCTTCGACGTTATTGATCTTACAACTTCTCCACTGAAAATACCCATGCTCTGGTAATATATAGTTTGGCTATGCTTCTGGTACAATGCCAACGATTTTTCATTTGAGCAAGTTTCAATGTCACAATTGCAATTATTCACATGATCTCCACAGCGCCAGTCTCCTGAGCTATTTATGTTTGTGTCCAAATGCTGGAAATGTTCTTACGTACTCTAATTCCAAATTGTCAGTTGATATCTTTGATTATAGTTTCACTTTTCCGTTTTCATAATTGTTGATTTCTTTCTATTTAAAAACAGGTTTTGGTCTGCACTGTGTGTGTTTGTTTGTTTTTATTTTTGCTGTTGATTGTAACATTTGCTATAGACCATCTTCGTCTGTTGCCACCAGAACTGTGTCGTCAGCATATCTCATTTCTGGATACTGCTGACCGCCGATGGTTTATATATATATATAAACATATATCAAAACAAGCAAAACAACAAAGAAGTCAAAAGGAATAATAAACTCTTTTATTGGTATTGTATTTTATGTTATTTCTGTATCACTCTTTCATCAAATCTCTCGTATAATCTTATATGCCGGCAATGGTCCTACACGAACTCTCTTATATCTGAACACTCGTTCTTCAAGATATCATTTTTAGCAAGACTCTGGTTCAACTAGATGTCTCTTATAGCTGGACAGTGGTCCTACCAGATCTCTTATAGAAGGGCATTTGTGTTACAAGAATGTCTCTTATAGAAGGACATTTGTTCTACAAGATGTCTCTTATAGAAGGACATTTGTGCTACAAGATGTCTCGTATATCAAGACAGAGGTATACCTTGTATCTTGCTATCCTATAGCATAACATTGGTCCTACAAGATGTGTCTTACAGCAGAACAGTGGTCCTATAAGATGTGTTTTATAGCAGGACAATAATCCTACAAGATGTCGTATATATAAGAACAGTGGCCCTTCAAGATGTATCTTATAGTAGGACAATGGTCCTACATAGTTTCTCTTTTAGCAGTACAATGGTTCTACAACATATTTCATATAGCAGAACAATGTTCTACAAGACCTCTCTTATAGCAGAACAATGTTCTACAAGACCTCTAATATAGCAGGGTAATGGTTTTCACGATTTCTTGCGGGAAGTTGTATACAAAATTTGGTACAGTACAAGTAGACGCCACCACATTGTCGAGTTATTTCCCTTGACTATGTAAATTTAATTTTTATAATTTAGTAATTTAAATATTAATTTATTTTAGGTTTTGTTTAGGGATAGGGTTATGATGTTACATAACTAACACCAACATTAAATAAGGAATCATTTACATTTTTAAATCATGAACATGAAATGTTCAAACGTAAACAAGGGAACTAATTACACATGTGCTGTCATCTACTTATACTGTATCGAGAAGTGAAATTCGGTGTGTCGCTGTTTCATTTTCAACAAAGGAATGTCCATACTTTAAGTCAACAAGTATGGAGGAGGGGCTGTTTTAAAATGTGACAGTTGTCGACAAGGGGGTTGACAAAAATTTACGTAAAAATTTTTTTTTAAATATCCGAATTAATTCTTTGAATTTGTTGTTTTGTCTACAAAAATGACAAAACTGTATGTTTTGTTCGTACTTGTGATACACTATGTTTTAGCGGTAGATGATATTTGCTGTCATAATTAAGAAAGGAAGTCCCAGAGTTATTGACAAGGTGTTGATAATAAGTAGAGACGGTGTCAAAACATTTGCACTCATCAAATTTTATGTAATTTATGAACAGTCACAATGGTCCGACATATCTAATTTCGGCATCAGTTAGGAATATTTTATATGACTGAAAATAGACTTCTACTACAAGCATGAAAATGTGAACATATGGAAAAAGAGAAAAGAAAACAACAGAGGGACACGTATAGAAACTTCTCGTAGAACAAACATCAGAGAGTATATGACTATGGGTATCAAGAACAGATTAGACCTGCACAACTATCATCGTGTTTTCTTTCTTGGTCTCCCGTCGGAGACACAGATACGGATTTTGGTAATGAAGTCATCATCATCAAGTACCGTCTCCACAAAATTGTTAAGTGTTTTTTGGATGATACTTTACTGTTTCTGTCTGGTTATGTGGCCGTACCATTTAACTTGTTGTTTATGAATATATTGTAATTTGTAATTTGTTTAGATGTTAATAATTTCCTCATATCATTGGAAGTACTTTTAGATGTTAATAATTTCCTCATATCATTGAAAGTACTTTTAGATGTTAATAATTTCCTCATATCATTGAAAGTACTTTTAGATGTTAATAATTTCCTCATATCATTGAAAGTACTTTTAGATGTTAATAATTTCTTAATGTCATTGAAAGTACTTTAGATGTTAATAATTTCCTCATATCATTGAAAGTACTTTTAGTCCTTCCTTTTCTTCTGTTATCTTCTGTTTCACATCTGCCATCATTTGTGATTACGTATTCAAGATAGTGATGGTATTCTACTTGCTCAATGAAGTCTACGTATTGCATATCGCATAGAGAACGTGTCTGTCAGGGCGCCAGCAATACTGTTATTTTTATACAGCAATAGACATTCTGTGAACCTGCAATACTGTTATTTTTATACAGCAATAGACATTCTGTGAACTTGCAATACTGTTATTTTTAAATAGCAATAGACATTCTGTGAACTTGCAATACTGTTATTTTTTATACAGCAATACATTCTGTGAACCTGCAATACTGTTATTTTATACAGCAATAGACATTCTGTGAGCTTGCAATACTGTTAGTTTTATACAGAAATAGACATTCTGTGAACTTGTAGTAATGTTATTTTTATACAGCAATAGACATTATGTGAATGAACTTGCAATACTGTTATTTTTATACAGCAATAGACATTCTGTGAACCTGCAATACTGTTATTTTTATACTGCAATAGACATTCTGTGAACGAACTTGCAATACTGTTATTTCTATACAGCAATAGACATTCTGTGAACCTGCAATACTGTTATTTTTATACAGCAATAGACATTCTGTGATCTTGCAATACTGACCTAAAAAAATGTGAACGACTTGAATTTTTTTTTCTCACCTTTTATGCGAACATTGTTTTTATTGGCGGATGTGGTTAAAATTGTTTTGACATAATGAAGCAGGGATGTGTCCACATTTTTTAATAGTTTTACTGAATGTGGTGAAACAATTGTCACAAATTGTGCATTAATGCATAGTCAGGCTATTATTTCGTTAGAAATTACCGTAATAAAAAACAGGATTCTTTTGCATAAAATCAGTGTGCGGCAATTCTACAACCATTAGCATCTTGATCTGACGCATTTGAAGTGACCTGCGCTAATTAAACTCAGGCATATGAAGTGACCTGCGCTAACTAACCTGAGACACTATGGCGTGACCATCGCTAATTAACCTGAGGCAAATGACGTGACCTTCGCTAACTAACCTGGAGCATATGAAGTGACCTGCGCTAATTAACCGGAGGTATCTGAAGTGACATGCGCTAACTAATCTGCTCGTAGTACTTTATTGTGACCAGGATAGTTATCTAACCAATGTATCCTAGTTTGGCTGAGATAGATAAATCCTGCGTTGGTTTGGGATATCCCGCGTGGGTTGACATAGAGATATCCTGCGTTGGTGGAGATATACATATCCTGCGTTTGCTGATCAAGAGATAGCATGCGTTGAGTGAAATAGACATGTCACGGATGGGTTGAAATATGCATATCCTGCGTTGGTTGAGACAGACATATCCTGCGTTGGTTGATGCAGACAGATCATGCGTTTATTTGAGACAGACATATCCTGCGTTGGTTTAGATAGATGTATCATGCGTTGGTTGAGGTGACATGTCTAACATTGGGAGAAATAGATAGAGCTTAATGTGAGAAAGATTTAGTACGAGTTCAAGCTCAGGGGTAGGTTCACATAGTAACTATATATGAGATAGCGGGGCAAAAAAAAAAATCTTGGCGTGTTGTTTTGTCCCGCGGGCCCCATTTTGTACATCTCTATTCTAAAATGAATTTGAAACTCAGAAATTTAACCCAAGGACCGCGTCATTCACGTTTCTGACAGGAGGAAACGTTCTTCACAGCTCTCGCAAAAAAAAAAAAATTCTTTGAGGATTACGGTATTAGATGTGTAGAGCAGAGATTGCCAAGCTCTTCAAGAGTATCAGCGAGGATGCAAGAAATGTTTAAAGGATATTCTGTTTTACTGGCGCCGCCTGATGGCGCCAGCTTGGTCAATCTTAACAAGATTATAGCCATAACCGGTTCCAAAATAGGGGCAGTGGAAAGATTTGTTCTAAAATAAGACAATATAATCATACAAAAAAATAATGTGGGCGAATAAAAAAGTACTAGAGCTATTTTGTAATATGCCATTTAAATAACGTATTACATTAGTTTCTACTAACTGTAGGATGCGGTGTTTCCCGGGTAAGCTCCGACGTTGCCCGGGTAAAGTCTGGCGTTGCCCTGGTAATCTCCGGCGTTGCCCGGGTAAGGTCCGGCGTTGCCCGGGAGTGAATATAAATATTTGAGTTTTATTATGCAAGACTGCAACGTTATAATCATAAGAGATTCGTGATACGAATTAATGTCATCACTTGACATCAAGTGTAACCGATGTTTATAATGTCATCACTTGACATCAAGTGTAACAGATGTTTATAATGTCATCACTTGACATCAAGTGTAACAGATGTTTATAATGTCATCACTTGACATCAAGTGTAACAGGCGTTTATAATGTCATCACTTGACATCAAGTGTAACAGGCGTTTATAATGTCATCACTTGACATCAAGTGTAACAGGCGTTTATAATGTCATCACTTGACATCAAGTGTAACAGGCGTTTATAATGTCATCACTTGAATCAAGTGTAATAGACGTTTATAATGTCATCACTTGACATCAAGTGTAACAGGCGTTTATAATGCCATCACTTGACATCAAGTGTAACAGGCGTTTATAATGTCATCACTTGACATCAAGTGTAACAGGCGTTTATAATGTCATCACTTGACATCAAGTGTAACAGGCGTTTATAATGTCATCACTTGAATCAAGTGTAACAGACGTTTATAATGTCATCACTTGACATCAAGTGTAACAGATGTTTATAATGCCATCACATGGCATCAAGTGTAACAGGTGTTTATAATGCCATCACATGACATCAAGTGTAACAGTCGTTTATAATGTCATCACTTGACATCAAGTGTAACAGATGTTTATAACGCCATCACTTGGCATCAAGTGTAACAGGCGTTTATAATGCCATCACTTGACATCAAGTGTAACAGACGTTTATGTCATCACTTGACATCAAGTGTAACAGATGTTTATAATGCCATCACTTGACATCAAGTGTAAATAAGTTATGGATACGATTAGAACACGGAAACATATAAGGAAAACCAAGCTGCCTCTTACAAAGTAAACTAGATTAAACTGTACACTTGAAGCTGGGAATATTTGAGGACAACACAAAAGAGTTTATTTCGTAAATTGGGAATATTTGAGGACAACAAAAAGAGTTTATTTCGTACATTTTGAGTTAAAAACGTATCCGTGTATCCATACTCAGTGACGGCGCGATACAGTGAACATTTGTGACAGACGAGGTATCGTGTTCGATTCTTACCTCAAGAAAATGCGAATCTTGATCGTTCAGAAAACAATATCAAACAATAAAACGTAATTACATTGTCTATAAAATCATTACAGCCAAACAAATCAGGGTTGATGAGATGCATGCTACATAGGATAAGCTATTCATTTTGAAAGATACACTACAAAACTATGACGATGATTTATGAATACACTACAAAACTATGACAATGATTTATGAATACACTACAAAACTATGACGATGATTTATGAATACATTACAAAACTATGACAGTGATTTATGAATATACTACAAAACTATGACGATGATTTATGAATACACTACAAAATTATGACGATGATTTATGAATACATTACAAAACTATGACAGTGATTTATGAATATACTACAAAACTATGACGATGATTTATGAATACACTACAAAACTGGGGTGCAAAGGGAACGCATTGCTCTAGGCGGACCCAGGGTTAGCAGATAACCAAGATCCCAAATGTACCTCCACGTGGTGCACCCTGGAAACAGAAATACAGCAGCTCGTGCTGATTCTGGCCAAATCATTTGGGGATCGTGTCCGAGAATGTGGAGGTAGCAGATGGAAAGAGATTTGACTGCACAAGAGACAGACAATATCTCCGACACCACCAGCATCACCACATATAGCAACACTGTCGACATACAGTGAAGCTAGTCAGTCCAGTCCGAACATTGGAGGGGCGGCCAATGTAAAATGCACGTAAAGGTAAATGCATGGCGAGAGACAAACATGTTTCACACAGAGTACAATGAAACAATGAAAGGGCAGAACAGCGCTAGAGGGCAGCGCGAACTGCAAATAGAAAGTGAAAAGTCCCTAGGAAAGGGAACTACAAGCTCCGTCAGCTCGAGACGGGCTTCTAGTTACCAGAGTTCCTAACAGGCAGAGACCCAGACCCACCCATCGGCGTTTGGTAAAGCAAAATACCTAACCCAACTCTATTGTCGAGCCTTCCTAAACCGGAAATATGATTGCAAAGATAAAGGGTTCTGTACCCGATGGGTGTAGGCAAGAAAGGGACAACGATGGCAGTCCTGGCCCAACTCTACTGTCAAGGTTTCCTATACCGGAAGTAACTTGCAGAGAGAAAGGGTTCTGTACTCGATTCGCTCAGGCACAAAAGGGACAACGATTTAGCCCTGGCCCAACTCTACTGTCAGGTTTTCCTACACCGGAAATACACTTGAAGAGAGAAAGGGTTCAGTACCTGATGGGCTCAGGCGCTATTGGGACAAGGACGCTCAGCTCGAGAACGCCTTGCTCTCAAACGCGTGGTGTGAGACTCGAACTTGGACAAGGGGTACACGATGTCGGTGAATGACACCTCGGCTAAGAGGGCGAAAGAGCCAGGGTCCAACTCCTCTGTTGAGTTCTTCCCCTTAAGGAACCAGGCTCACGGATGAGAAACGGTTCAGTACCCAATGGGCACAGGCACAGCACGTCCAATTACACGAGACAAGTTCATAGACAGTGGAACACCTCGTTTGAGTCAGACTAAGAGCAAGAAAATAGTCTGGGCGAAGAGTCTCCACTACGCGTGCCTGGAGACAGATATAGAGGCTGTCACAGGCTAAGGGTAGCCCACCCGAATTGTCAAGGCATGCCGAAATCGGATGTGCTAGGCCTACAAGGCGCATAACGGTGGCACAACGTAATCACGCTCCCGGCGGAAATCGCACGGATATCCGTGATGGTTACAATGGAGCGAACGAAAAACAAACAAACAAAAACTACACAACTATGACGATGATTTATGAATACACTACAAAACTATGACGATGATCTATGAATACACTACAAAACTATGACGGTGATTTATGAATACACTACAAAACTATGACGGTGATTTATGAATACACTACAAAACTATGACGATGATTTATGAATACACTATACAACTATACCCAGGAGTCTTCAGCTATCAGCTTATTCCAAGCCCTTTTGAAGTTACTCTCTATCAAAAGGAGGTCTATTGTTGTATAGATGACATGTTACAAAGCTTCCACAAGAGAACATCAGTATAACGACATGTTACAAAGCTTCCACAAGAGAACATCAGTATAACGACATGTTATCTACTACAGTTTTCTGTTGCATGGGTGGTTTGTCTAGTGGGTCATTGGTGAAACCCACAGATGAAACAGCATCTGTAATCCAAGTTGTAATAATAAAACTAGTAATAATTGGTGTCCATTGAAGCAGATTGTCAGTCATTGTTGACGTTTTGTTTAAATCCCTACGAAAATGTTTCTTCTTCTAAAATTGTTCTCAGACTCTTGTAGATTAGCAGGATATAGTTCTGAGAACTGAATGCGTTATGTCATTGTTTACAACGTGGATGCGATATCTAATCGTTCGACTTGACATATCTGACTTCAGCGTGAAATATGGATCAATTAAATCTATATGGAATGTAACAGCCAATTTCACCCCCCCCCCCCAAAAAAAAAATCTCCTTCTGCGAAGTACGTGGCATGTAGCATTATTACTATTTTTGTGGAAGGTTCTATAATCGTAAAGCATACGCCCTATATTTCGTTATTATAGCAGTATGTGAACAATGCAAGATTGCATGCACATATTCATTGGTAGTGTATAATGGTATGCACATGTTCAATGGTAGTGTATGAAGGTGTGTTTATTGATTTAATTTTATTGTGCGGACTAAGAAATTACGCCACTTACATCACTCGCAGAACGTTAGTACAACTGCAGGATGCTGCTTGAGCTTAGGACCCTGGGGGGGGGGCAGGGTTAGATATATTGTTTATCTAGCGCTGGTACATGGGGATATGATTATTGAATTACTTCTTAGTGGCACTCAATGGCATTCCAAAACAATAACAACTTTTACGGTCCCAAATTTCTTACAATATGTGACCAGGAAGTAGTAGAGGGTAGGTTCTGTGATGGCTGTTCCAATTTTTGCTCCTTTCTTGATTCTTGATTAGAAACTGGCTTCACAGCACGCGGGACATTCCCATAAGTGCTCATCCCTCCACTCCAGCAGCCATCCCAGTGTATGTAGACTCAGAGTTCAGGTCAGGTGTTGATTGTGTGATCTTCGGGACTTTCCAAAAAAATTACTTTTCCTCCCCTCACCTCTGAATACTCCCATTTCTAACATTCTCTGTATGTGTACGTTTTCAGCCTCATTGACATCATCTTCATCTTGAAATGAATTTATTACTGCCTTCATTAAGTCTGCTTTATATCTTCTCAGCAATGTGCCATCTATCGCCGCATTGCCTGCAAATAAGTCGGCTCTCTCATTTCCTCTGACTCCAACATGGCTAGGGCAGCATGTCTATGTAATGCTCTGGACGACTGAGTTGTTCAACATGTTCCACCATTCTTTTCTTAGCATGAACTTTTCTATCTTGCGCAACATGCTTTAAGAGTATGTGAGTATTACCGCGTGTGTTGATGTATCAGTTATCAACCAATTAAGAGCTGCTGTAACTCCCTCTATCTCCATCCTTATGCTCGATGTGACAGTAGAATATGCTGAAGATTTCTCAACCAACTTTACGCTGTTTCTGTAGGCAACAAAACCCCAACCGCTTGTATTTTTGTTTCTGCTAACAGAGCCATCTGTGTATATAATTATGTCTTGTGGTTTCGAGTGTAGTTGGGCGAGTTCTTGCACTGTATCCTAAGCCCTGACTTCCGTCCATTGTGGACATGCTTTATCTAGTTGTATTATTAGTCAGTGATTTCTTCTCAGTGTCTACCTCCACCCATTCACTGCCCTTTCCTATTTCCTCCAATTCACATACTATTCGCAGTCTATCGTCAGCCTCTGCCATCCATGATCTGCCACGCTTGATTCGTTTTCCCTTTGACTCATTGCTGATTTGGTCCCTTATCTGGCCGCAACGACATTATTATTATTATTATTATTACAAAGCTTTTGCGAACCAATTATAGATTACTTTACTGCATATGAAATGACAACGTGTTAACGAAAAAAAATGACCAACCACTTACGACAGTCAATGTAATCAACAAACATAGCGGAAACGGGTGGAATCCACAAAAATACTGAGTTCCCTCATATAGATCAAGAGGAGAAAACTGCTGAAAACCCTAATATAACTGAGGAGGGTGAAATTACTGATACCCCTCATATAGCTCAACAGGGGGATACGGGAGAATTTAAGAAATAACAAGACCGAGACGTGTTATATAGCAAAGCTAGTGAAACTGATAGCACTGTGTACTATGATATACAGAGACGTGTTATATAGCAAAGCTAGGGAAACTGATAGCACTGTGTACTATGATATACAGAGACGTGTTATATAGCAAAGCTAGGGAAACTGATAGCACTGTGTACTATGATATACAGAGACGTGTTATATAGCAAAGCTAGGGAAACTGATAGCACTGTGTACTATGATATACAGAGACGTGTTATATAGCAAAGCTAGGGAAACTGATAGCACTGTGTACTATGATATACAGAGACGTGTTATATAGCAAAGCTAGGGAAACTGATAGCACTGTGTACTATGATATACAGAGACGTGTTATATAGCAAAGCTAGGGAAACTGATAGCACTGTGTACTATGATATACAGAGACGTGTTATATAGCAAAGCTAGGGAAACTGATAGCACTGTGTACTATGATATACAGAGACGTGTTATATAGCAAAGCTAGGGAAACTGATAGCACTGTGTACTATGATATACAGAGACGTGTTATATAGCAAAGCTAGGGAAACTGATAGCACTGTGTACTATGATATACAGAGACGTGTTATATAGCAAAGCTAGGGAAACTGATAGCACTGTGTACTATGATATACAGAGACGTGTTATATAGCAAAGCTAGGGAAACTGATAGCACTGTGTACTATGATATACAGAGACGTGTTATATAGCAAAGCTAGGGAAACTGATAGCACTGTGTACTATGATATACAGAGACGTGTTATATAGCAAAGCTAGGGAAACTGATAGCACTGTGTACTATGATATACAGAGACGTGTTATATAGCAAAGCTAGGGAAACTGATAGCACTGTGTACTATGATATACAGAGACGTGTTATATAGCAAAGCTAGGGAAACTGATAGCACTGTGTACTATGATATACAGAGACGTGTTATATAGCAAAGCTAGGGAAACTGATAGCACTGTGTACTATGATATACAGAGACGTGTTATATAGCAAAGCTAGGGAAACTGATAGCACTGTGTACTATGATATACAGAGACGTGTTATATAGCAAAGCTAGGGAAACTGATAGCACTGTGTACTATGATATACAGAGACGTGTTATATAGCAAAGCTAGGGAAACTGATAGCACTGTGTACTATGATATACAGAGACGTGTTATATAGCAAAGCTAGGGAAACTGATAGCACTGTGTACTATGATATACAGAGACGTGTTATATAGCAACGCTAGTGAAACTGATAGCACTGTGTACTATGATATACAGAGACGTGTTATATAGCAAAGCTAGGGAAACTGATAGCACTGTGTACTATGATATACAGAGACGTGTTATATAGCAAAGCTAGGGAAACTGATAGCACTGTGTACTATGATATACAGAGACGTGTTATATAGCAAAGCTAGGGAAACTGATAGCACTGTGTACTATGATATACAGAGACGTGTTATATAGCAACGCTAGTGAAACTGATAGCACTGTGTACTATGATATACAGAGACGTGTTATATAGCAAAGCTAGGGAAACTGATAGCACTGTGTACTATGATATACAGAGACGTGTTATATAGCAAAGCTAGGGAAACTGATAGCACTGTGTACTATGATATACAGAGACGTGTTATATAGCAAAGCTAGGGAAACTGATAGCACTGTGTACTATGATATACAGAGACGTGTTATATAGCAAAGCTAGGGAAACTGATAGCACTGTGTACTATGATATACAGAGACGTGTTATATAGCAAAGCTAGGGAAACTGATAGCACTGTGTACTATGATATACAGAGACGTGTTATATAGCAAAGCTAGGGAAACTGATATCCATATGCGCCATGAAATAACAGACATGCTATATAGCACCGCTAGTTTAACTGGTTACCCTATGTGTCAGGAAATACAGAACGTGCTATATAGCAACGGTAGTGAAACTGATTGCACTATTTGCCATGAAAGACCGATGGATAGAAGACAACGCAACAACCATATACATTGCGATAGAAAATAGAACAAATCTATATACTGTTCCATAATGGTTTATTTGTTCCGAAAGGTTTAAATGAATTAGTAATATTATTTAGAAATCGGGTGCGCTTTTACATTGAACAAAATGTTAACTGCAGAAAGCAAATTGAGAGTGTGGGAGTGCTCAAATATCGAGGGAGATCCGAACGATTGTTATACAGAGTACGTAAACATTTATTGTGCACTGCATAATTGATATTAAATATATTATCACGATATGACGTCATTGAATGCTGCTTATTTCCAATGTCCTAGTGTGCAGAGTTTAACTTTGTGCACTTAAGATTCGAACTTGTATTTTCTGTCTATGACTGATGATAATCACTGATGAAAAAGTGTTTGTGGTGGGCCATGGGACCAGTGTTTAGTAATTGAGTGTGGTAGAACAAGTGTTTAGTAATTGAGTGTTTGTGGTGGGACCAGTGTTTAGTAATTGAGTGTTTGTGGTGGGACCAGTGTTTAGTAATTGAGTGTTTGTGGTAGAACGAGTGTTTAAGTGTTTGTGATTGGGGGAGCGTTTGCTACTTGAGTGTTTTGATGGGTCGACTGTTTAACAATTGAGTGTTTATGGTGGGATGAATGTTTAGTAATTTACTGTTTATGGTGGAACGAGTGTTTAGTAACTGAGTGTTTATGATGGTATAAGCGTTTACTATTTGATTGTTTATAGTGGGACTAGTGTTTAGTAAATTAATGTATGTGGTGGGATAGTGTTTAGTAATTGAGTGTTTGTGGTAGAACGAGTGTTTATTATTTAATTGTTTGTGATAGGATGAGTGTTTAGTAGTTGAGTGTTTGTTGTGTAACAATTATTTAGTAATTGGATGTCTTTTTTGGGACGAGTGTTGAATATTGAGTGTCTGTGGTGTACCGAGTGTTCAGTAATTCAGTGCATTTGGTGTAACGAGTTATCAGTAATTGAGTGTCTGTGGTATAACATTTGTTCAGCAGTTGAGTGTCTGTGTTGTAATGAATGTTCAGTAATTGAGTGTCTGTGTTGTAATGAATATTCAGTAATTGAGTGTCTGTGTTGTAATGAATGTTCAGTAATTGAGTGTCTGTGTTGTAATGAATATTCAGTAATTGAGTGTCTGTGTTGTAACGAATATTCAGTAATAGAGTTTGGTATACAGAAGACCTTTCATAAAAATCACGAAATTTTGGATGCAAACATTCCCCAGCTTAGATTGGTTAAAAATGTGATATACAAGTATCCGGATATGGGTGGTGTGCAGGACGTACATCAGATCGTCATAGGATGTAGAAGACAGATCCATCCATCAAGTTACATATTCTTCCAAGAACGAGGAGTTTCTTATGAATTCTCTGAACACTCGGCAACTTTTGGACGATTTGATCTGCCGCAACTAGAGACATTTTTTAGCAGTCTAATTGATCACAGCACCATCGTCGTCTTGGGCAGAAGCCAGGTGTATACATCATATAGCGTATACAAAACCAATATCTGGAGGCGAATGCTGGACCCAGTTTCTGCTTGAGAAATATCGATTTTATGGCTAAGAACTGATTGTGAATTAATTGTGATGGTGATATTTTTACAATGATGATGATTACATTGTGATGGTGAGAATTCTACCATGATGCTGGTTACATGATTACATTGGGATGATGATGTTTTACCATGATGATGATTACATTGTGATGGTAATATGTTTTCTTTGGCAGGTAAAGTTCAAAATGACATTACGAAGGGTCAAATTTTGCATTTTTGTTTGTTTGTGAGGCGTCAGACGCCGGATGAGTCCAATAAATTCGCTGAAAGCAATGTTGATGTTGCACTGTGCGCTGGTATGTTTCAAGTCTTGATATAAATATTGCACTATGCGCAGGTATGTTGCAAGTCTTGATATAAATATTGCACTATGCGCAGGTATGTTGCAAGTCTTGATATAAATATTGCACTATGCGGAGGTATGTTGCAAGTCTTGATATAAATATTGCACTATGCGCATGAATGTTGTAAGTCTTGATATAAATATTGCACTATGCGCAGGTATGTTGCAAGTCTTGATATAAATATTGCACTATGCGCATGAATGTTGTAAGTCTTGATATAAATATTGCACTATGCGCATGAATGTTGTAAGTCTTGATATAAATATTGCACTATGCGATAGAATGTTGCAAGTCGTGATATAAATATTGCACTATGCGCAGGTATGTTGCAAGTCTTGATATAAATATTGCACTATGCGCAGGTATGTTGCAAGTCTTGATATAAATATTGCACTATGCGCAGGTATGTTGCAAGTCTATATGAATGAAAACAATCTATTTCTCTGTCCTGTGTCTACATCTAGTCAAGATGTCCTAGAAACTTCTCTTATTGATTCCGTTGTAACGCATATCCGCACAAAGTTCACAGTAGAACACAAAAGAAGTTCGTCTGACATACGGACGATATGACCGCACATTATTGTTATAATCATTTGTGTTTATTTTTGGTTATAAATGCTACAATGACGTAACACAGACCTGCACTGAATACCCACAATTCATGCGACGTAGCGTCACATGCACTGTAAATAAGTGAACAGCCACATTAAGACACCTTGTAGATTAAACACATTAGCGACAGATGAGTCCATTTTCACGTTTATTCAAGCGATGAATGTACCGAGAAAATAACGGATACGTATAACATCATTCAGGATTCGGGATAAGATCTTATTTCTGAGGTATGGCAACGAATACAACGGGAAGTGTATTCAAGATAGAGCATTTATGTTCGAATCTTCAAAAGTAAATGACAGAATGGATAGATAATCGTTATTATGAGCAATACGATCTAGTATGATTAACGTTATGATAAAGCCAGTGAATCCATTCAATCCTTTGTCAAACTGTTTCATTTTGTTATTATGAAATCAGTAATCAACTCATTACTACAGAAATGCTCATGACTTTGAATATCATCGTATCTAGCGGGTGATGTTGCTGGTACTTCATCAGTAGACAAATATAAATAAAGATGGGAACTTGGATTGTGTGAGGCGTGTACATTACCTGTGCATCTTTTGATCTCCATGTTCGCTCTGGGTTTATTAGTTCAATCAAAATAAGCGATATTTATGTATTTATAAGCGAGTATTTTTTTTCATCATTGTTTTTTGCATAACAGGGTATTCTTTCATCATATTTTTTGTTTTCATAACAGAGTGTATTCGTATTTTTTTTCATAACAGGGTATTTTTTCAGGATTTCTTTTTCATTTCATGACATAATTTTTTTTTTTACTTTTTCCATAACACAGCATTTAAACAAATTATTTTCATAACAGAGTATTCTTTGTAAACATTTTTTTCATAACACTATTTCGTAAAAGAAAATTCATAACATAATATTTTAAATTTTTTTTATAACAGATTAATTTTTCAGCATTCTATTGTTCATAACCTATTGGATGGGAACGCTGCATTCACAATCAAAACCATTCTTAATAGCATGTTATGACACGCACAACAGGTAACAGTTTCACAATTCTTTGTTCCCCCTTCAGGCCACAGCGGAACACGGGTGCTTCACATGACTGAATGCTTCAAATGACTGAAAGCTTCATATGACTGAATGCTTCATATGACTGAATGCTTCAAATGACTGAATGCTTCATATGACTGAATGCTTCAAATGACTGAATGCTTCATATGACTGAATGTTTCAAATGACTGAATGCATCATATGACTGAATGCTTAATATGACTGAATGCTTCATATGACTGAATGCTTCAAATGACTGAATGCTTCATATGACTGAATGCTTCAAATGACTAAATGCTTCATATGACTGAATGCTTCAAATGACTGAATGCTTCAAATGACTGAATGCTTCAAATGACTGAATGCTTCATATGATTGAATGCTTCATATGACTGAATGCTTCATATGACTGAATGCTTCAAATGACTGAATGACTTTACTTCTGCCAATGCTAATTCTTACTACTCCTTACCGCATTTTCTTTACTCTGTCGTTCTCCAAACCCTACCCTCTTCTGTCAGAATCTTCCAGAACCAAAGATAGAGAATGCAATACGAAAACATAAAAAGATGCTGGACACATGTCTTTCAATCTCTAATTTTATTTAGCTTTTGATCTGTTTCAAGGTTAGAGCTCTCGAAGAATTCTCTATTTTGAATGATATCTTATTTCATTTATATGATCTCTCTCTCTCTCTCTCTCTCTCTCTCTCTCTCACTCAGTCTGTCTTCTTGGTTAAGTAAAATGTGGATTTTATGGTGAGGTAGGAAATTTCAACCACGAGTGTAAGTCCAATGTTGGCTTTATCCGAACTCTACAACCATTAAAACATAGAGGTGGTCACGTTAGTTTAAATGGGTTTTTATTTTTTGTTGCTTGCAAGACTTCTGTGATAGTCACTGTGTTCTGCTTATCATCATCATTAAGTGCCGTCTCCGCAACGTAGGTTGGATTGCACGTCCAAAATCTCCCGTCTCTTGCGTTGGTAGTGTACTATGCTAGACTTCAATATGTTCATCTCGTGATGTTTCTTTCCTACTTGTTAATTCAGTTTGTTTGTTCCTTTCGTGCCGCAAGCGACACATAGGGCAGAGGTTTTGGTTCTCCATATGATGCGGTCCGCTGCCTGCAGTTTTATTTCCTGGATGGTCTTACAGCTTATTAATTCCCCTTCTTTAAGAATTAGTTATTTAATCGTTGGCACTCAAGACAAATGTCAATTGACATCACTGCACTCAAGACAAATCCATAGGTGCTCCAATCTTTCCCTGAGTGTATCAGCCATTACACCTCTTCTGATAGTTCCGGTTCTATGTTAAGTGACCATCATTCTTCTGCGCCCTGCAAACTGCTCCCCTCTGGCGCCCTCACATTTCAAACTCTGTTCCTTAGTTATAGCTACCTAATAAGAATCATCGTCCACCTCCATCTTCTCAATATATCAGTCCATTGCGCACAAACATGATCCCTTTGTAGTCATACACATCGAGTCACTCAGGGTACATGTCCGTAGATCCCTATGTGAGCTGACCCATTCTAATGCCATATGATCTTCATAGTCATAGTACTCGTAGTCACAGCAAAAGCTCCAATCTCTTCCCTAGCACTTTTCTCTGTACACTGATCTGTGAATGCCCGCGCATTACGGACATGTCTAACCACCGATCCATCTATGTATATAATCACATCTCTTCCCCAGAGTTCTCATTCACCAACACCCGCATCAATGACTCCACCGCCACTGACGCCCATTCCTTGCTTACCCTATCAAGCGTTATTATAACGCTGAAATATTTGTTACAATCCATGTGAGGGCGTATCCATTCCGCACCTACAACTACATCCTGCAACGTACACACGCTTTGTATGATATCCTCTGCCCGTCCCATCCACAGTTTTCCTCTCTCTCAGTCTAACGCCTTTGACTTTAAAGATTTCTGGATGCGAAGTATATTCTTTATCCGCATTTATTTGACAATACTCCCTTGCACGGCAGCACTGTATTCTATGTTCTGCCGCTGAACAGTCGAGCAAGTATCGCATAGCCCATATCTATGTGTCCCTTGACCTATGTGTCCCTTGACCTATGTGTCCCTTGAGCTATGTGTCCCTTGACCTATGTGTCCCTTGTGCATCCCATAACAATTAGCATAGCTGCATTCTGTATTTTATCCAGTCGTGCTACCTGAGTCTGGCTGAGCCTTAAAATTGCTAGTGCATACTTCAGAACTGACGCCACTAATCCCTGGTATAAAAATAAAAGTAACTTCTGCTCAAACTGGGCATCGGCTATAACCTTCATTGCTGCCACCCCTTTACCTGACTTCGTGATGATGGGGTCTAGACTTCCTAGAAGCTCAGACTTCTATCATAAAGCACCCCCATGGTCTACACTGTACTAGTTCTTCCAAGCATTATCCCACCCAACGAGACTTAGGTGTATTTAGCAAGTATTTAGTATTTAGTATTACTTATTATTATTTAAGTGTTTAGGTGTTATTTAACAAGGCCTAGATGTATTTACAATGTGATTGTTCAGAGAAAACCATGCTACGCATGCCCCAGATGGATTCATCAAGTCACCTGTATCCTCACACCACTTTCCTATTCGGTCCACAACCTACTGTACTTCAAGGATGCACATTTCACCATTTTTGCCATGTCTATACACCAAGATATCATCGGCATACGACATAGTTTAGCCTCACTCTGTGATTTGAATACCGATGATTTAAATACTGGTGATTTGAAGACTGGTGATTTGAATACTGGTGATTTGACTACTGGTGATTTGAATACTGGTGATTTGAATACTGGTGATTTGAATACTGGTGATTTGAATACTGGTGATTTGAACCGTATATACGTTAAACAGCACCGGAGACAAAGCATTTCCCATTTGTATCTCTGCCTACCTGATGTTTTGTCTCCCTTCTACTCTACCCTCAAGTATGGCCTGCAAGAAGGTGTGATGCCATTTAATATGTCGAAAATATTTGTTTGGGTTTGATCTTTATTTCAATGAAAAGTTCTTTTTTCACACGAAGTGTGGCTAAAATATGTGTTAGTTTGTTTTTTCTCGTTACATAGTTTGCATATATTCTCGTTACATCAAGAATACTTATGTAATATGTAAAACACAGGTTTTAAAAAATTCCACTTAGACACGACGGACTAATTCCGTCGTGTCTAATGACGGACTAATTCCGTCGTGTCTAATGACGGACTAATTCCGTCGTGTCTAATGACGGACTAGTTCCGTCGTGTCTAATGACGGACTAATTCCGTCGTGTCTAATGACGGACTAATTCCGTCGTGTCTAATCACGGACTAATTCCGTCGTGTCTAATGAAGGACTAATTCCGTCGTTTCTAAGTTGAACGTTTAAAAACCTGTGTTTGACGTATGTAGTTAGTTTTGTCTAAGTGGACCGTTTAAAAACGTTTGTCTTCTAAAGCAAGTTTCACCAGTAGTCCACCTTTAACATCATGTATCTCTGCAAATATATCACTCATTTAATGAAAGTTGTGTGTGTGGCTTGAAAAAGGTGTATACCCTATGAATTACTGTTTTCATTAAATTGCATTCATTATTGTCAATTTTCGCATATTTGCCATATAGATTAAACATATACTTGTTACGATACACCTCAAATACAAAAAAATAGTGTATACAATGAATTATATGATGCCATTTACATGGGATTTATTTATTATACATTTGACATTATTTAAGCGTGAAATGTGTACTCTCAAAAACAAGACTGGCGGGGTGTAAAAGTTGTATCCAGTGTAATGTCTGAAGTGGTAAACCTCTTTTTCGAGACACAATAATTAGTATGTTTACAAAGATCAAAGAAGTTCTTTTGTGAATAAAAACAGGGCATCATGCACAAATATAAAATATACATTTGTTAGGTCTAACCAAAAATAACATCGTTAGCTCAACATCAAAAAAGGAAATTTAATACGTTAGGCGGTTACTTAAATAATTACATTTGTTTGAAGGAAAATCTAGTCAAACACGCTATATTTGCTTGTTCACAATCCATTTCTCTGAACAATAAATTAATATATAATACATTTAGCATTTTATAATGCACATTGTTAGCTTGTTTACAATTTGTTTAGATGTCAATATTTTTCTCATGTCATTACATGTACTATTAGCAATTACTACTCTTCTATTAACTTCCGCTACCTAATGATCTACCTTCTGTGAGACACCGAAAATGAAGACTGCTAAATCGCCTTATTAGGGGACAATAATGATGACACCCTATTTAGGACCTTACTTGAGGGTAAAATCGAAGGGAAGCGAGCAAAAGGTAGGCAGAGATACAAATGGAAGAGTAACATCACAGGATGGACAGGTTGCAGTCTAGCAGAGTGCACTACTAATACAAGAGGCATGTGATGTTGGAGGTCTGATGCAGCCGAACTTCGTTGCTGAGACGGTTCTTGATTATGAAATCGCCTTTACTGAAAGGAATACCCGGGCCAAAGCGATATCGGGATCCGAAGCGGTAACTAGAAATGCCAACAACGTGGCGTGTTATATATGGCGTACAATTAAGGTACTTTCAATTATACGTCTGTGGCTATATCAATAAGGTGTAAGACAGCGTGAGATTATGTGCCGTAAGACAGCGTGTGACTATGTGCCGTAAGACAGCGTGTGACTATGTCCCGTAAGACAGCGTGTGACTATGTCTCGTAAGACAGCGTGTGACTATGTCCCGTAAGACAGCGTGTGACTATGTCCTGTAAGACAGCGTGTGACTATCTGCCGTAAGACAGCATGTGACTATGTCCCGTAAGACAGCGTGTGACTATGTGCCGTAAGACAGCGTGTGACTATGTGCCGTAAGACAGCGTGTGACTATGTCCCGTAAGACAGCGTGTGACTATCTGCCGTAAGACAGCATGTGACTATCTGCCGTAAGACAGCATGTGACTATCTGCCGTAAGACAGCGTGTGACTATCTGCCGTAAGACAGCGTGTGACTATGTCCCGTAAGACAGCGTGTGACTATGTGCCGTAAGTCAGCGTGTGACTATGTACCGTAAGTCATCGTGTGACTATGTACCGTAAGTCAGCGTGTGACTATGTCCCGTAAGACAGCGTGTGACTATGTGCCGTAAGTCAGCGTGTGACTATGTACCGTAAGACAGCGTGTGACTATGTGCCGTAAGACAGCGTGTGACTATGTCCCGTAAGACAGCGTGTGACTATGTCCCGTAAGACAGCGTGTGACTATGTCCCGTAAGACAGCGTGTGACTATGTCCCGTAAGACAGCGTGTGACTATGTCCCGTAAGACAGCGTGTGACTATGTCCCGTAAGACAGCGTGTGACTATGTCCCGTAAGACAGCATGTGACTATCTGCCGTAAGACAGCATGTGACTATCTGCCGTAAGACAGCGTGTGACTATGTGCCGTAAGACAGCGTGTGACTATCTGCCGTAAGAAAGCGTGTGACTATGTCCCGTAAGACAGCGTGTGACTATGTCCCGTAAGACAGCGTGTGACTATCTGCCGTAAGACAGCGTGTGACTATGTCCCGTAAGACAGCGTGTGACTATCTGCCGTAAGACAGCGTGTGACTATCTGCCGTAAGACAGCGTGTGACTATCTGCCGTAAGACAGCATGTGACTATGTCCCGTAAGACAGCGTGTGACTATCTGCCGTAAGACAGCGTGTGACTATGTACCGTAAGACAGCATGTGACTATCTGCCGTAAGACAGCATGTGACTATCTGCCGTAAGACAACGTGTGACAATCTGCCGTAAGACAGCGTGTGACTATGTGCCGTAAGACAGCGTGTGACTATGTCCCGTAAGACAGCATGTGACTATGTGCCGTAAGACAGCGTGTGACTATGTGCCGTAAGACAGCGGTTAAAACAAGTCAAGTGTGCGTGATAGCGGCTAGCAGTGAGTTTGGTGAAAATTGTGCATGTACAAGAACCAAGAACCAGTTCTCTCGTTTTCTGGCTTAGTGATATGGCTGCATGTGTCCACCGTTTAGAGAAAGTGATAAAAAAACTGAGCGAATTACTTACTAAAACCGAAGTGAGAGGTGTCGGGCCACAATAGTGACAAAATGCATTTTCTTTCACTGCACTACAACTAGCTTGAAACCTAGTATGACCATTGCCCAGCTATAAGAAAGTTCCAGGTGGAGTTTCAGAACATAGACAAGAGATGGTGGCTTCCAAGGTGGTGTTTGCTTTCCTATTCCCTAGATCAATGTGAATGAAAGGATATACTGAAGTCGGATAGGTCAGGCCGTAAAGAGCAGATATTACAACAAAGCTTTAAATAATTACATAAATCATTCCATTTTACGTACAACAAGCATGTAGATGCGTCTATGGACTCACCAATGGCCCACTAAATAAACCAATATTCAACAGAAAACCTTAGTAGATGACATGCCGTTATATTAAGGCTCTCTTATGGAAGCTGTGTACCATGTCATCAATACAATTATAAAGTTCCTCTTGAGTATACGTCTTCTTCAATAGACATTGCACTAAGCAGGAAACTGAAGCTTTCTGGGTATAAAAGAAAGCTAAAAAAAACCCATCCCACTGAATATAGGAAGTAAGAGCTAATCGCTCGAAGTTCCTGGGGTTCTGAAATAATCAATCTCCGGACAGCATACAGGTAATGAGTATTTCCCCAGCTTTTCCGTCAAACAGGGGCAATTATCCGAGTAACCGTCTAACGTATTAATGTCATTGTTTGTGTGCATACGATGTTAGTTTTGGTTAGACTTAACAAATTATTATTTTATATTTGTGCATCATGTTCAGTTTTTGTGCACGAATGAAAATCCTTTGATTTTTGATTCTCAAAAAATAGGTTTTACGACTTCAGACATTTCACCGGATACAATTGTTAAACACATGTCCGTCTTGTGTTCGAGAGTACAGAATTGTTGAATTTCACATTTAATCATGCAAAATATGTGATAAATGAATCACATGTAAATGCAGTACTATGAAAATCATCGTCTCCGCAACGAATGTTTGCTTTAACATATTTTCAACATCCCCTGTATCTTCTCTTGGTGGTGTACTCTGCTTGACCATAAGTTGTGTGATGTTACTCAGTATTTGTATCTCTGTCTGCCTTTAGCTAGCCTCCCTTCGACTTTACCTAGCCTCCCTTCGACTTTACCTAGCCTCCTTTCGACTTTACCTAGCCTCCCTTCGACTTTACCTAGCCTCCCTTCGACTTTACCTAGCCTCCCTTCGACTTTACCTAGCCTCCCTTCGACTTTACCTAGCCTCCCTTCGACTTTAGCTAGCCTCCCTTCGACTTTACCTAGCCTCCCTTCGACTTTACCTAGCCTCCCTTCGACTTTACCTAGCCTCCCTTCGACTTTACCTAGCCTCCCTTCGACTTTACCTAGCCTCCCTTCGACTTTACCTAGCCTCCCTTCGACTTTACCTAGCCTCCCTTCGACTTTACCTAGCCTCCCTTCGACTCTACCTAGCCTCCCTTCAACTTTACCTAGCCTCCCTTCGACTTTACCTAGCCTCCCTTCGACTTTACCTAGCCTCCCTTCGACTTTACCTAGCCTCCCTTCGACTTTACCCCCAACAAGAGACTTCCACAAAGTGTCATGTCTTTTAATGTGTCCAAAATATTTAATTTTCGTGATATATATTTCCTTTAATAATTCTTTCTTCACATTAAGTGTTGTTGGGACCTCTTTGTTTGTTTTATCCTCTGAACATGATGTTCTTACTATTCTTCTATATATCCACATATCAACGTCATCAAATCGTTTGTTTATTGTCCATGTTCCTGAACCAAATATTAATTAGAACATAAAAAGCATCTAATACGTCAAGAAATAGGCATAGATAGAAAATACATCAGACTTATTAGAAAGATATATAAGGTCCACCAATTCAAATATCTAGGTACAATTATAACAGCAGATGGAAGAAGTTCAACAGAAATAAGATGCAGAATAGGACAGGCATAAACAGCATTCAGAAAAATGAAAAATATACTGTGTAATATGACCTTGTCATTAGAGGTGAGAAAGAGAGTTCTGCAGTGCTATATAACCCCTATACTAACATATTGGTGCGAGTCTTGGACAATAAACAGACTGGAAAGTGGGAGATTGGAGGCAACAGAGATGTGGTTCTACAGAAGAATGCTGAGAATACCAAGGACTGCCAGAAAAACTAATGTAGAGGTGTTAAAAAAGTTAAATGCGAAACGGACCTTAATCAACAATATAAGTAAAAGGCAATCTTCTTTTTTTGGCCACTTCATGAGACAGGCAGGTTTAGAGAACATAATCACAACAGGCAAGACTGAAGGCACCAGAGACAGAGGTTGACAACGTGAGAAAATATTAGACAGTTTGACAACCTGAAACGGCAAAGAAACAAGAACAACTTTGATACATAATGCTGTGGACAGAGAGCTGTGGATAGCCATGACGCCTACGCCACCCGGCATGGCACCTGATGATGATGATGATGATATATTGGGAACAAACTGCATCAATAAGGTGTGAAAACAGCTACTCTTCATACATAGAAATCAGAAGAGTGGTAAGACAAGGATGCATTTTATCACCAAGCCTATTTAATATCTACACAGAGAATATCTTTAAAAATATAGAAGAAATACCAGGACTCAAGATCAATGGGAAAATAATAAATAACATTAGATATGCAGATGACACTGTTCTTTTAGCAGAAAGTGAACATGAACTATAAAGACTAATAGATCAAGTCAATAAATCAAGTAATAAATATGGACTGGATATAAATATTCATCATCATCATCAAGTGCCGTCTCCGCAACGAAGGTTGGCTGCAACGTATCTCCAACATCTCCTGTCTCTTGTCTTGGTAGTGCACTCTGCTAGACTGTAACCTGTCCATCGTGTAATGTTACTCTCCCACCTGTATCTCTGCCTACCTCTTGCTCGCTTCCCTTTGACTTTACCCTCAAGTAAGGTCTTCAATAGGATATAAATATTAAAAAAACAAAAACCATGATAATCAGCAAAGACACAGAAGAAACAGAGTTAAACATAAACATACAGGGAGAGACATTAAAACAGGTAAAACAGTATCAATATCGTGGACACATAGTCACAAATGATGGCAGATGTGAAACAGAAGTTAAAAGGAGAATATGAATGGCTAAAAGTATATTCAATGACATGAGGAAATTATTAATATCTAAACAAATTACAAACAAGTTAAATATGAGAATTATAAAATGCTACATCTATTCCATATTAATGTATGGCTCAGAAACATGGACACTAAATAAACAATTAGAAGACAGAATTGATGCCTGTGAGACGTGGGTCTATAGAAGAATAGGGAGAACATCATAGAAAGAGAAGAAAAAAACCCAAAGAGGTTCTAACAACACAGAGGTTCTAATATGAAGAAATAATTATTAAAGCACATAAAAATAAAGGAAATAAAATATTTTGGACACATTAAAAGACATGACAACTTGTTTAAAACCTTACTTCAGGATGAAGTCAAAGGGAAGCGAGCAAGAGATAGGCAGAGATACAAGTGGGAAAGTAACATTACAAGATGGACAGGTTGCAGTCTAGCAGAGTGCACCACCAAGACAACAGACAGGGGGTGTTGGAAGTCTGTTACAATCAACCTTCGTTGCGGAGACGGCACCGATGTTGATGATTCTCCTTTCAACTTCTTTTTAACATTTGCCATCATTTGTGATTACGTGTCCGAGATATTGATATTGTTCATCTTGCTGTAATGTCTCTCCATTTATGTTTATCTGTACCTCCTGTTCTTGTGTGGCTTTGCTGATTATCATGGCTTTTATGTTGTTTTTTAAATGTATGTATCCATCCCATATTCTTTACTTGATTTATCGACTTGATCTATTAGTCTTTGTAGTTCATGTTCACTTTCTTATACAAGAACAGTGTCATCTGCATATCTCAGGTTGTTTATTATTTTCCCACTGATCTTGAGTCCTGACAATTCTTCTATATGTTTCTAGATATTTCCTGTAAAGATATTAAATAGGCTTGGCGATATTTGATTGTCATATAATTGATTGTCATATAATTGATTGTCATATAATTGATTGTCATATAATTGATTGTCATATAATTGATTGTCATATAATTGATTGTCATATAATTGATTGCACATATCCCGTACTTTTTCTATGTGATAAACACTATATAAAGTACTAAGATTACTTTATAAAACCTTACTATAAATTGGATGTGTCCAGTTTGCAGTGATGATGATCCGACGACTAACTAACTAACTAACCTTACTATAAATGTATAAAATAAATAAATAACAATAAACAAAAGAACAAGGAATGTTTCTACATTAAGGTACAACCGGGACCTTTTTTCAAGAAATCAATCAATCAATCAATAAAACCCATAACCCTTCAGGGTCGTAGGGGTACCACATTGGAAGCTTCAGCACACAGAGTCCTCCAGCGAATTCTATCCTCAGCGATGCGGATGAGTGTGGAAATATCTAGCCCTGTCCATTCCTTGATGTCGTCTGTCCATGTCTTTATTTGTCCTCCTCTGCTTCTTCCACCCTCGACAGTTCCCTGCAGTATTGTTTTTTACAAGGAATCGTGCCTGCATACATGTCCGAACCATGCTAGTTTTCGTCCCTATTGAAAGCAATGGCTCTTGGACACCTGCACACATCTCTACTTTTTTCATTATTTATAAATACATAAACTACTTATTTCATAAATACATAAACTTGAAACACAAAATTATCAAAATATAAAAGTGATTATTTGGAGATGATTTTTGTACATCAAGACACGTTCAAATAATGAATCACGTTTAGTAGATGATGAACGGTTTGAGTACACAGATTACTCTTCATTGACAGACAGAAATTTCAATAAATTCAAGAAAATTAGAAACCAAGAGTGATAAATGAATTTTGTGGTAAACCAGATCAAGTCAAAGTCCAACGTAAAATGTGAAGAAAATGTCATTTATGTTTTAATAATTTCTTGTTTCTCGTTTATGTGTTTCTTAAAAGTGTCCCAGCTGTACCACAACGTAGAACTAAGAAATTCATTGTTCTTTTGTTTACTGCTATTTATTCATTTTTTACATTGATAGACTATAACATTGATAGTTAGACTATAACATTGATAGTTAGACTATAACATTGATAGTTAGACTATAACATTGATAGTTAGACTATAACATTGATAGTTAGACTATAACATTGATAGTTAGACTATAACATTGATAGTTAGACTATAACATTGATAGACTATAACATTGATAGTTAGACTATAACATTGATAGTTAGACTATAACATTGATAGTTAGACTATAACATTGATAGACTATAACATTGATAGACTATAACATTGATAGTTAGACTATAACATTGATAGTTAGACTATAACATTGATAGTTAGACTATAACATTGATAGTTAGACTATAACATTGATAGACTATAACATTGATAGTTAGACTATAACATTGATAGACTATAACATTGATAGACTATAACATTGATAGACTATAACATTGATAGTTAGACTATAACATTGATAGACTATAACATTGATAGTTAGACTATAACATTAATAGACTATAACATTGATAGTTAGACTATAACATTGATAGACTATAACATTGATAGTTAGACTATAACATTAATAGACTATAACATTGATAGACTATAACATTGATAGACTATAACATTGATAGACTATAACATTGATAGTTAGACTATAACATTAATAGACTATAACATTGATAGTTAGACTATAACATTGATAGACTATACATTGATAGACTATAACATTGATAGACTATAACATTGATAGACTATAACATTGATAGTTAGACTATAACATTGATAGACTATAACATTGATAGACTATAACATTGATAGTTAGACTATAACATTGATAGACTATAACATTGATAGTTAGACTATAACATTGATAGACTATACATTGATAGACTATAACATTGATAGACTATAACATTGATAGACTATAACATTGATAGACTATAACATTGATAGTTAGACTATAACATTGATAGACTATAACATTGATAGTTAGACTATAACATTAATAGACTATAACATTGATAGTTAGACTATAACATTAATAGACTATAACATTGATAGTTAGACTATAACATTAATAGACTATAACATTGATAGTTAGACTATAACATTGATAGACTATAACATTGATAGTTAGACTATAACAGTAACCTTAGTATTTTATATATTATTCATCGCGTATTTGTCTGGTTACTGCGGCACTCTTGGTTTTCTCCGAAGTCCTCTGACATTTTAGTTATTGATTTTTGTATGTGAGATGGGTGTTGACAAGTAGAAATTTGATATATACCAAAATAAGAGCGAAAATTGAAACTAATACATGAATTTTGAATGAAAAGATTCATTTATAAGATTCATATCATTTTAAATAGCCCGTGTGTTGCCGGAGCCCGAAAGGGGAGCAAAGAATAGCAACACTTTTTACGCCGTGTGTTGCCGGGGCATGAAAGGGGAGCAAAGAATAGCAACACTGTTTACTTTCCATGCATGACGTAAAAGGCGACTAAGGATGTTATGGGATGGAGTTGGGTGTCCCATCCCATATAGGGTCAGTGACTGAAATGGGATGTGTCAGGCCGAAAGGCGCAGATATCGCAGAAATTTGGTAACCCATGATACAACGCATTCCATTCTCCGGACTACATCCTGCTTATCTGCACGAGTTTAAGAACGAACGCTGAAGAATATCATTTTAAATTTACACACAACATGTCAAATCAATGTGTTATATATTTTCTGAGATCATAATTTTAAAGTATGGCCAAGCTGGTCAATATGGCCAAGCTGGTCAATATGGCCAAGCTGGTCAATATGGCCAAGCTGGTCAATATGGCCAAGCTGGTCAAACGTGCTATAAAACACAGACGTTTGAGAACAATATATTTCTGCGTAATAAATACATTTCTCTTCTTCAGAGTTCATTCTCAAACTCCCGCAGGTTTTCTTTTGTAGCAGGACTGATTTCAAACATGATGTTGTCCAAGAATGAAAATGTGCTGTGTCGCTGTTTTATTTGCGCAATGGCTTGACACATCCGTTTTCCGCGAATAATAATTAAATATTAATAATAAAGTCCATAAAATAAAACGGTCATGGACGTGGCACAATACACAATCTATATCACGCGACACCATAAAGTATCACAGTCCTAGTAGTGCCACAATACACAATCTATGTCACGTGACGACATAAAGTATCACGGTCCTGGGAGTGTCACAATACACAATCTATATCACGTGACAACATAAAGTATCACAGTCCTAGTAGTGCCACAATACACAATCTATGTCACGTGACGACATTCCATTGGTAGCATCTCAACAGAAATAATTGTAACTGTTGGCACCCATCTCCTCCTGAACCTTTCTTTTATCACCAAGCAAAAATAATATAACTGTATCCTTCAAGCTAAATCCCGTATAATTGTTCTCCTGGACATTCCCCGATGGCCATATTGACAATCCTTAGATCCATGTGCTTTGCAGGGACAAACAGAAAATAATTTCTATTTTAAGGGGGTGGGGAAAGAAGATGGGGAAGAGACACACGGCATAAAACATTAACGCCTTGATTTATTATCTATTTATTTTCGCTTTATACCCATTTTGTGCCTTTCAGTTTCAGGGGTAGAGGAGATCTCTGGAGATGGTTTTGTTATGTGCTTCATGTTTGCATCTTCTGACTCTTATATCTGTAATCCATCGATTTAATAGCATTGTTTTTTTGTGAGGGTCACTAACTGATGGTAGTCTGGAAGTATGTGAAATCTATTTAATGATGTAATCCAGTATTTGTATTATGTTTATTACTCTTCTGATGTTTTCGTTTCTGGTTCTGTCTCTTATTGTTACTTCCAGGTTCTACGTATACAAGGCATTTCTGTTGTAACAAGTTTTCTGTTGGATTCTGTTGTTAGTGTCCTAGTTTGTCATTTGTAGCATATTGACTGTTTGATTATAGTTTTATATAATGCAGTTTTGGTGTTCATGTTCACATGTTTGAAAATCGGAGCCATCTGTCCAAGATCTGGTATGCTATGGTTCATCTATGTTGGATTTCTTTGTTGCTTTTTTCATTTGATGATATGATACTTCCGAGACAAGTAAAATCTTTCACCTGTGTAAGTTGTTGGTTATCGATAAGAATAATTTTTTTTTATTTTTTTTCTTTTTTTGTTGTTTTTTGTTATTTGGATATCGACAGTACTTTTTTCTGTGTTTTTAAAGGTGTCATGTGTTAATAGTACTGTTTTTATAAGTTTCATGTGTTAATAGTACTGTTTTTATAGGTTTCATGTGTTAATAGTACTGTTTTTATAGGTTTCATGTGTTAATAGTACTGTGTTGTTGCGGTTTCATTTGTTAGTAGTGCTGTTTTTGTAGGTTTATATTGTTAATTTTTGCGCTTGTAGGTTTCTTTAGTTAATGTTGCTGTTTTTCTAGGTTTATATTGTTAATTTTTGCGCTTGTAGGTTTCTTTAGTTAATGTTGCTGTTTTTGTAGGTTTATATTGTTAATTTTTTGCGTTTGTATGTTTCTTTAGTTAATGTTGCTGTTTTTGTAAGGTTGTATTGTTAATTTTTCTGTATTTGCAGGTTTCTTTAGTTAATGTTGCTGTTTTTGCTTGTTTCCAATGATGCTGTTTTCTATAAATATATATCAAATATAGTACTGCGACGGAAATCAATAATGTAAGGAGAGATAACAGGAAATAAGTATTTTGTGGCAATCTATAAAATACATAACTTGTATAGGTGGTAGAGAGTCCTTCAGCAATTCGGATGAGGGTACATCATAATCATTGTTTATGTGCTATCTCATTTAGAGGACGCTACTGCTACTCGGCAAACATCTCGGTTCTGTGCACGCAAACAACATTCCTACAGTGTCACGTTCATATGATCTTCGATTAGCAATACATAGATGCCATGTGTCACTGTGTGTCGAAAGCCGCTGGATATGTTTTGAATCAAAGGTGTCGGAGATATTGCTTGTCTTTTTGGCAAGAAATTAGCATTACATCTACAGCCCCCATATTTATCTTCATGTTAAAGTCCCTACATGTTGTGTGCACTAGATTTACTTGTTGTTGTTGTTGTTGTCCTTGTGATGTTGCTATTATTGATTGATCGTCTGCAAGCTAGAATGTTATTTATGGTGTCTTCTTCATTGCTGTTATTTATTTTACATATACAATCGTTATATGTGAAGAATAGTACGGGAGATAGAACACATGGATGTCGCATGCCAGATTCAATGTGAAACACATATATTCATCATTTATTATGTGTCTAATGATGATGATGATGGGCAGAATGTATACAATGACCATCGAAAAGTCTTGCAAGCAACAAAACTCGCATATGTTTATATTGCCGCGTCCTCATGATAGATCGAGTCTACGCGCGTTGTCTTACGTTCCAAGGGACCACGGAAGAAAGATACACACTAAGAAAGCTTGAGATTCACTATTTTTGGTGAAATTTGACACAGTGTAATAAAGTTTTTATTAGTCGTAAAACATACACAATTCGACGTTTCTGCATAAAGGACTTTATCAAGAACACGACATAACACAAGACAATTAAGAGACATCAATGTTCACGCTCACATAATAATGGCTTTACGGGATATATTCGGAAGTCCGAAAGAATATTAGAAGACATTTTGATGTAATCGTCAATTTGTATGTGTTTTTATGTGTATTCCCATTAATTAGCAAAACTTAATTACCGTACTCCAAATTGTGCCTGTTTAGTTATAGTTTTGCTGCAGTGATTACTTATTATCGATTTTGTATCATAGATTTTTGTATGTTTATTTGTTTGAGAACTCCATTTATTACGAGCGATTATCTCTTATGTCCTATGTGCAGTGGGGATGTTTATGAAGTTTCTTTCATACTCGGGAGGTTTCATCTTTCTGCATTCTGAAATGTCTACTCAGAGGTATGGGGGGTACATAAGAGAGACGAGGCGAGCTGATACTTTGCTTGGCTCACTCATTGTTTGTCAATCTCTGACAAGGATCTACGGAGCCAGCGAGCTGTTCCTCGTGTAGGAAGACCATTCCATTGCCACCTTCTGTGTCCCTTCGTCCCAGACCTAATTTCGTCCCTATGAGCCGTGCTAGGTAACGGTGACGGTCGATTTAGACTCATGGTTGATACACCTTCCTAGACGGCGGTGGGGGGAGTTGAAGGCTGCTTTGTCAATTACGTCAGAGGGCAGGGGTTTGAGCTGTGCATTCTCACGTACTTGTATCGTCCGCTTAAGATAACCGCGCAATCCATCACCAGACACTGTCTGTGTATTTTGACTCTTCGACATTGCGTATATTACCTGAAGAGGTAGGTACAATACAAACTGACGCGAGTAGCTTGGCAGTGGCCCTTGGGTACTGAACCAGTTGGGTTCTTCCAGTGACATGTTCAGAAGGTCTTCGATGTCATGTGTCCATCGTAGTCTTGGTCTACCTCTTGTTCTTTTTCCTGTCACTTTCTCCTCCATGATTAATATCTCCAAACTATTGCGTCTGTTTATGTGTCCGAAATATGTAAGATTGTGTTTTTGATAGCATTGGGGAACCAGTCGTCTTCTGTGTTCAGTTCTTTGTGGACATCTGTTCTTTTTCTGTTCATTATATTCTTAGGACCAGTCTATAGCATTTGATTTCGAATGCAGATAATTTCTGTTCCATTGTCGATGATATTGCCAACGTCGCATAACAATATGTTGCCACTGGGAAGATATAGCTTCTTAGTTCTTGTGACGTTGTTTTTCTGTTTGCTACTTGCCAAAGATTTTTCATTAGCGATGTTGTTTGTAGTGCCACTGCTAATCTCTTTGTTATCTCTACCGAGGAATCTCCTATAGTGATGATCCTAGAAATTTAAGGTTCTTTACATTTTCTAGTTCCATTTTGTTAATGCCTATTTTTTTAGATGTAATTTCATCTCTGCTTACATGAATTATTTTTATCTTTATTTGCATTGAGGAAATGGTTTTGTGCCTCGCTTTGGTGTTTCACTGACAATCATTTGTTCTAAACCTGTGGGGCTCGTTGATATTAGGATGGTGCCATCTGCATACTTTCTTCTTCTTCTTCTGCGTTCGTTCTCAAATTCCTGCAGATTAGCAGGATGTAGTCCGGAGAACGAAATTCGTTGTGTCATGGTTTACAGCATTGCTGCGATATCTGCACCTTTTGGCATGACACATCCGACTTCAGCATGGCTTTGGGTCACTTACCCTATATGTGATGGGACAGCCAAATCCTTCCCATAACCTCCTTAGTCGCCTTTTACGACATGCATGGAAGGTAAACAGTGTTGCTATATTTTGCTCCCCTTTCGTGCCCCGGCATCACACGGGCGTCTGCATACCTAATTTCTGGGATTTCATGCCATCAGAGACGTTGGGTATGCAGAAGACACACATCTATAGAATATTCTACATAGTACTTATATAGTCGTGATCTGCAGAGACAGGCAGTCAAGCTGATTAACATGAAGGATTCAGACACTTACTTATACCCTTCATAAAGGGGGGGGGGGGGGGAAGAACGTACCTAAAAAAAAAAAAATTCTTTCTTCTTCTTTAATGATTCATTAATTTTCATGAGATATATTTTTTGAGTGATAGTCGGGGGGGGGGGGGGAATCGTGTAATGTAGGCGAGAGTGGAGTATGGCAGAGAGGTTACAGATGTTATCTCATACCCGTGAGATCCATTGTACGATTCCCTGTAAAGACTGGGTCTTTGACTGTCGGGATGTAAATTTAAGAAAAAAACCACCCTGAGCATAACTTAGCGGTCGCAAGGTCACGAGGCCACACAATCCACTTGGCCACACAAGCCACTTGGGCACACAAGCCACTTGGCCACACAAGCTACTTGACCACCAAATCCACTAGGCCACACAATCCACTTGGCCACACAAGTCACTTGGCCACACAAGCTACTTGATCACACAATCCACTTGGCCACACAAATCACTTGGCCACACAAGCTACTTGACCACACAATCCACTTGGCCACACAAGCTACATGACCACCAAATCCACTAGGCCACACAACCTACTTGTCCACCAAATCAACTTGGCCACACAAGCTACTTGACCACACAATCCACTTGGCCACACAAGCTACTTGACCACCAAATCCACTAGGCCACACAAGCTACTTGTCCACCAAATCAACTTGGCCACACAAGCTACTTGACCACACAATCCATGTGGCCACTTGGTCACACACGCTACTTGGCCACCCAATACACTTGGCCACACAAGTCACTTGGCCACACAAGTCTCACACAAGCCACTTGGCCACACAAGCTACTTGACCACATACGCCACTTGACACCTACCTGCTACTCCCTTATGTATGAAAGGAAAGATTTCGGGGAAAAACTTTCAGGAAAAGTATTAACAGTTCTTTTTAAGGACGAAGAGAGATGGGAAGTTTGTAATCTACCCGTTGGTTTACCCAATTCTTAGTACCGAAAGCCACATTCTGAATTTATAAGCGGAGTGTTTTAACTTCTCCTAAAGCTCTATTCAAGTATGTCTGTCTCCCAGTCTGCTTATATTTAGGATCTTTTTGTGTAAGTCTCCCTGTCTGCACTATTGAAAAGTAAAAAGCCTCTAAGGTACCTCATAACTATAAACGAGAAACCTGTTTCCATGATACAGAACACAAGGAACAGACCACTTCATTAAGATAGCACGAACCAGTATGGCGTACAGAAACATCAAGGATAATGATATAGGTTAATTGTGTTACCAAAAAGTCACGTGCCGGTGTCTAGATGAGTCTGGCAGACACCGAGGTGATGGCGAGGTCTCAAACCCTGATAAGCAGTGAAGACAGCTATATTATCGCACACGGATTTTAATAAACGTGATATGGGTGGTTACTTGGGAATACTAATTTGACAGTTTCTGGTTACTGTTTCGTTAAATATGAATATTAAATGGGATCAGAAATAGTAATTGATTGTAAGTGACACATTTATTGTTATAATTCTAATCAACTTGATTCTCCACAAGACTCCGAGGATATCAATATTTCTTTAGTCGCGATATAAAACTTTGAACATTAGTAACCCAGTGGTGTGTATCCTATGGATGTGCATTTCAGTGGTGTGTATCCAAGAATGTGTATCTCAGATGTGTGTATCCTAGAATGTGTATCTCAGTGGTGTATATCCTAGGGATGTGTATCGCAGTAGTGTATATTCTAGGAATGTGTATCCCGGTGGTGCATATTCTAGGAATGTGTATCCCGGTGGTGTAACCCTAGGGAAAGTTTAAAAAGAAATAGTAAGTAGAACTATTACAAGAGAATGGTTCACCATCGGTATCAGAAACAATGAAGATCTAAAGTAAATTGCAATGAAACGAGAGACATGGAAATATATTACAACCGCCCTATGTGCCGTCTCTGGCCCTAGAGGAATAACTAACGGTTTGTTGCCTACATAAATGGCGTGAAATTGGTTGAGAAATCTTCAGCATATTCTACTGTCACATCGAGCATGAGGATGGAGATAGAGGGAGTTACAGCAGCTCTTAATTGGTTGATAACTGATACATCAACACACGCGGTAATACTCACAGACTCTTAAAGCATGTTGCGCAAGATAGAAAAGTTCATGCTAAGAAAAGAATGGTGGGACTTATTGAACAACTCAGTTGTCCAAAGCATTACATGGATATTCTGCCCTGGTCATGCTGGGGTCAGAGGAAACGAGAGAGCCGACTTACTGGCAGGCAATGCGGCGATAGACGGCACATTTCTGAGAAGAGATAAAGCAGATTTAATAAAGGCAGTAATAAATTCATTTCGAGATGCAGATGATGTCAATGAGATTGAGAACGTACACATACAGAGAATGTTTGAAATGGGAGTATTCAGAGGTGAGGGGAGGAAAAGTAAATTTTTTGAAAGTCCAGAAGATCACACAATCAACACCTGACCGGAACTATGAGTCTACATACACTGGGATGGCTGCTGGGGCGGAGGGCGGAGCACTTATGGGAATGCCCCGCGTGCTGTGAAGCCAGTTTCTAATCAAGAATCAAGAATCAAGAAGAGGAATAACTAACTAAATAACTAACTAATCCTAGGGATGTGTATCCTAGAGATGTGTATCCTATGGATGTGTATTCCACAGAAATAAGATACTTTGTCCACACACATCGTTATTAAGAATATCTGAGTATGGTTTTTGTGTTTCTTTTTGTTCAACTCTAGCGTTTTTCTTTCTTGTTTCGCTTTCGTTTTTCATTATTTTGTTTTCTATTAATAGTATCGTTGTAGCCGAGTCATGTCACTGTTTATTTGGGTCTTCTTGTTATTAACTAAATATCTGTATCATCAGGTGAAGTTCAATAGGTTTACACGATTATAAACCTCCACAACTCATTTCCCAGTATCTTTTACAAGTATCTTTGTTCACTTTTAGTCATTCCATGGTGCCAGAATATCTAATATTCTATCACCTTGTCATCCTCGATCCCTCTTGCCTTATATTTTGCAAGTTGTAACTAAATTCCTCAGACCACCCTGTCGCGTTACGTAAAAGAAAAACAAAATAAAGATTGTCTTCTTTTGGTATTATTACGTAAACTCGTCAATAATTTAAATGTCGACACATCACCGTTAGTTGTTCCAGTTCATGATCCCTGTTCAACGGGATCCGCGTCTCTCTAATGTAGACCCCAGGTTTAGCAGATAACCAAAATCCTAAAATTAACTCCTGGTGGTGCAATCTGGAAATGATAATTACGGCTACATGTGCTGTGCTCCTGGCGAACACTTTTAGGTTAGTTTCCATCGATATGGGGGCTGTAGATGTAATGCTAATTTCTTGCCAAAAAGACAAGCAATATCTCCGACACCTTTGATTCAAAACATATCCAGCGGCTTTCGACACACAGCGACGCAAGGCATCTATGTGCTGCTAATCGAAGATCATATGAACGTGACACTGTAGGAATGTTGTTTGCGTGCACAGAACCGAGATGTTTGCCGAGTAGCAGTGAGTACAGCGTCCTCTAAATGAGAAAGCGCATACACAATGATTATGATGTACCCTCATCCGAATTGCTGAAGGACTCTCTACCACCTATGCAAGTTATGTATTTTATAGATTGCCACAAAATATTTATTTCCCGTTATCTCTCCTTACATTATTGATTTCCGTCGCAGTACTATATTTGATATATATTTATAGAAAACAGCATCATTGGAAACAAGCAAAAACAGCAACATTAACTAAAGAAACCTACAAATACAGAAAAATTAACAATACAACCTTACAAAAATAGTAACATTAACTAAAGAAACCTACAAATACAGAAAAATTAACAATACAACCTTACAAAAACAGCAACATTAACTAAAGAAACCTACAAACGCAAAAAAATTAACAATATAAACCTACAGAAACAGCAACATTAACTAAAGCAACCTATACACACAGAAATATTCGCTATATTAACCTACAAAAACAGCACTACTAACAAATGAAACCGCAACAACACAGTACTATTAACACATGAAACCTATAAAAACAGTACTATTAACACATGAAACATATAAAAACAGTACTATTAACACATGAAACATATAAAAACAGTACTATTAACACATGAAACTTATAAACACAGTACTATTAACACATGAAACCTATAAAAACAGTACTATTAACAATGGAAATATAGAAATACAACACTAATAATAATCAAAAATACTCCATTTAAATACTACCGTATTCCATTACTATCATAAATACTCAATTTAAATACTACCGTACTCCATTACTATCAAGAATTCAGAGTATTCTCACACCCCCTCTCAGTATTCCCAACTACTAAATTACCTCTGCAGATGTTTGTCCACTCCCATTCCCCAGCAATTCCCCCAGATAAATTCTTCTTAGCAGAAAATAACAAATAACAGCGATAACATTTTGCTGAATGACATTCTGTTTCACATTTTAGAAAACAAATATGTCAAATTCAAATAATGTAATTGGTGTTAAAAAAAAACTCAGCATTGTTGACGTCACCTTTTGTCTACCCCAGCTTCTCATTGTCAATACTAGCTGTCAGAGTTTTTCAAACTAACACCCCCCCCCCTCCAGCACACATAGAAGCTATCCTTCCAACCAACACACCCACATTCACACTATACCGATACTACGTTCACAATATATCGATACCACATTCACACTATCTCGATACCACATTCACAATATATCGATAACACAGCAAAATGAATTAAACTGGTTACTAAAACACTTACCTTGCCTATGAATACAAATATATATAAAAAAATATATAAAAAAACATACAATAAAACTACACAGGACAATTCTCCACGTATCGGTCTGTATGGAACATTTTTCAAGAGACAAATAACAGTAAACTCCACAATAATAAACAAAATAGATGACTTAGATTTCATTAAGCCATGTCTCCACGACGCAGAAATGGAAATGCATCTAGTAAAAGAGAAAATGCGTGCATTCATTATAAACAAACTGGAAAGTGGGAAATTAGAGGCAATAGAGATGTGGTTGGAGGTGTTTATAATGAATGCATGAATAATATAAGAAAATGACCTTTTTTTGTCACTTTATCAGACAGGCAGGTTTTAAGAACATGGTCACAACAGTCAAGACTGAAGGCAACAGAGACAGATGGGGACAACGTGAGAAAATATTCGTTTGACAACCTAGCAAGGCATGGAAACAGCAACGATCCTGATAACAATACTGTGGACAGAGAGCCATGGTCGCCTACGCCAACCAGAATGGCATATGATAATGATTGATGAGTAATAATGATGTTGTGTGGTGGTGGTGTGAGTGGGTTTGGGGAAGGAAGGATACAAGAAGAATCCTCATTTGAAAACGCATGGAATGAATGTGAAACCAAATATAGACATAAACATATATGTACAACCACACCTAAACATACATAGAAATGTATACACACACCAGGAGTTAAGATATAAATATATAACAAAATTGACACAGATGTGTGAAGTGCAAAAAGCACAGGCATGTAAATGTATCCACACATAGGAAAGGGCTCACACCAGAATAGGCATACATATTGACACAATAGAGATACGTGCATTAACATAAACAAGTGCTCACATAAATATATATATATATATATAAATATATATATATATATATATAAATATATATATATATATATATATATATATATATATATATATATATATATATATATATATATATATATATATATATATTTATAAATATGAACATGCATTCACATAAACACTTTCTCACATAAATAAAACAATAACACGAACATTCGCACACATAGAAACATATACATATATTAATGTAAATATAAACGTTCGTTCACATAAAGATAATGCTATAACACATTTGCATATGTATACATAAAGTAAAGTAACCCATAGCATTTATTAATGCCGTAGGGGTGTGAGATGTTAGCGATCTCACATTTCATAGGCTCTGCAAATGAGGGCGGTAGCCATCTCCTCTCCCTCGCAGTCTTTACTTCCCGGATTAATCCGGTACCCATTTAAGGCTGGGTCGACCCGGGAGCCGTTGCGATCTGAAAAATATTTCCGCCTAAACTGGGGAATGAACCCAGGACCACTCATATGCGAAGCCAGTGCGCTAACCACTGCGCTAACGCGGCTCCTATGTATACATACAAATGTGTGGCCCAAAGTAAATGTGTGAATACATAGAATCATTTAAAACAACATGCATATACAAATAACTATACATGTGTGGGCACCCATCGAAGAGACAACTGAAATAACACCGTGAAAATCAAAGTCTAAATATGTAAATGATTGGACAATAACAATATGGCATCCTAATTTACAATTGATGGACTAGAGTACAAAACAATCACATGTTGACATACAAAAACGAAAGAAGACATAAATGAAATACATAGAAGTACGACAAACACAAAAATAATTACTCACGAAAGTGTACAAAGACAAATAATTACAAGAATCAGTGCAATACGGGAGTAAAGGTTATAAAGAAAAGGTGGGTAACTCAAACAAATCGGTGATTAATGTTCATTACGTGTGGTTGTAAAACTCCAATATGGCAAATGAGACGACATTCCAAGGACTGACGTTGCCGGTATAACAACGTAACAAACCGGTTACAGAGACATCAGAGCTACCATGATGTGACGGGCTGTTAAAATGATTAGCCACTGGGGAGTCACGATGATTCGTAATATCTCTCAAATGTTCGGCGAATCTATCAGCTAAACGTCTATCAGTCTCACCAATATACTTCATATCACAACGCTTACATATGATAGAGTATATTAAATTACGGGACAAACCTGAGAAAGAATCCTGAATATCAAAGTGTGATTTAGGAAACTGTAACACGGGAGCGAGAATAACAAAAGGGCAAGTTAAACAATTTCGGTGACAAGGGACAGTTCCTATTTGACCTGCAGAAGTGCGCAGACGAGAATAAACTAAAAGATCATGATTTTGATCATGGCTTGATGAAATCTAAGTCATCTATTTTGTATATTATTGTGGAGTTTACTGTTATTTGTCTCTTAAAAAGGTCCCATTTGGACCGATACGTGGAGAATTGTCCTGTGTAGTTTTATTGTATGTTTTTTATATATACTTTTTTATATATTTTTATTCATAGGAAAGGTAAGTGTTTTTAGTAACCAGTTAAATTCATTTTGCTTTACTGTTTGTTCGTTCGGTTACTGCGACAGTTTCCACTTTGTCGGACACCCTCCGACCATTTGGTTATTTATATCGATAACCCATTCACACTATATATATATACCACATTCACACTACATCGATACCACATTCACACTATATCGATATCACATTCACACCATCTCGATGCCACATTCACACTATCTCGATACCACATTCACACTATATTGATACCACATTCACACTATATCGATACCATATTCACACCATCTCGATGCCACATTCACACTATCTCGATACCACATTCACACTATATCGATACTACATCCACACTATATCGATACCACATTCACAATATATCGATACCACATTCTCATACACTCGATACCACATTCACACTATATCGATATCAAATTCACGCGTCAATTTTGTCTGTGGGATTACAGGTTTTGCTGCAGTAGAAACCTATTATAGAAAACAAACACTACCGCAAATTCGGTTTAGACACTTTGAATAAACAGAATATACAATTATATATAGTAAATTAATTGAACGCAGAATAGACACGAACTGATCCGTACGACATTCTACCGCAATGATCGCTGTCAAATGATCGACGCAGTGAATGGCAGATGATTGTCTTTGTGATAATTAACTGTACTGGAATACTGACTGGGTACTTAGTGATGTTATTTATCTAAACGCTCAAACAATTTGACTCCAAAGGGACAATTTATATTTGTTGACTTTTGCTGCAGGGATGTAAGTGAATATTGTCTGCCAGAATGCGGCGATACATCCTAGTATGTCTCGACATTATTATTAGAAAGAGCGTGCTTTGTTGTAATGAATCGTTTCATCCTGAAAATTGAAATGAATTTAGACTCATGATATTTCTTCTTCTTCTTCTGCGTTTGTTCTCAAACTCCTGCAGATTAACATGATGTAGTCCGAAGAACGGAATGCGCTGTGTCATATTGGACATCATTGCTGCGGAATCTGCGCCTTTCGGCCTGACGCATCCGACTTCAGCATAACTTTGTGTCACTGACCCTGTATGGGATTGGACAGTCAACTCCATTCCGTAACCTCCTTAGTCCCCTTTACGACATGCGTGGAAGGTAAAAAGTGTTGCTATTCTTTGCTCCCCTTTCGGGCCCCGGCAACACACGGGCGAAACATACTGTTGATTTGTCTCTTCTCTTATTTACTTGTTTCACAGGAATTATTCCCAACCACTATTTTAAGAGTTTACTAAGACATTTATTTTCTAATGAATTTTACGTCTTCTCAAGTGCTTTTGCTATTTTGCAGCATTCCCAACCATTTCTTAACCAGTATATTACACTGGAGTTGAACAGTCATTGTTTGGTATATTTACTTATTGTTTTTTTATGTTCAGATATCAATCCAAGATAAGTCGCCGACAAATATACTTCAAAATATTTGCATACTTGGATGTGAATAGATACCCGCATGCTTAATGGGGTATCATACCTTCTGCATACACACTTAAACCACATTTGAGAAGAATACTAAGTCTTATAGCAGTCATAACGCTGAGACTTGAAGACTTTTGAGACTGGAAAAACTTCCCAAGAATTATGGACAATATACCAAGCATTATTTCGAAAACAGAAACTACTATACAAGTACTAAAGGAGACAACTAAGAATCACATACAGAAAGCATACCCACAGGATATATGGACACATGTATATACAGATGGATCAGCGAAAGAGGCAGTATTAGATGGAGGATCAGGAATATATATAGTAACACCAGATGGAAAAGAAATAGAGAAATCCATACCCACAGGCAAACATTCCACAAATTTTAAAGCAGAAATGGAAGCCATAATAGAGGCAGCCAAAATGCTCATGAATTGCTTGCCGAGTCACAACAGACATGTAGTATTTCTAACGGATGCAAAATCAGTATTGCAGGCATTGAAAGATCCAAAGAACACGAGCATGAATGAACTTACGGCCTGCTTACTACACCTCAGCAGTACCACCAAAGAAACAGTACTGCAGTGGATCCCAGGTCACTGTGGCATACCTGGAAATGAAAAAGCTGATCTCCTGGCAAGGAAAGGGGGATCACTGGAACAAATAGAAAATGATAATACGTACTATGAAAGTAAGACCATGTTAAAAGCAGAATATAAGAAAAAGTGGAAGCAAATGCACCCAACTGCAGAACCAAATGACCCCTACCACCAAATGTCACGCAAGGAACAAACTATCATCTTCAGACTACGAACTGGTCACAATAGACTGAGAAGTCACATGTTCCGAAAGCTGAAGATTGGTGAGGCAGACCTGTGCAACTGTGGACTGAGCCCAGAGACTGCAGAACACATTCTTCATGCCTGTCAACTCTACCAAGAAGAGAGGGAGAAAATATGGCCTACTGAGACCGCACTGCTTCCAGACTTGAGGGGTTCCATGGATGACCTGAAGCGAATCACACAATTCATTGAGGCTATTGGTGCTGTAACCTGATATCTGACTGAAGCTATTGGTGCTGTAACCTGATATCTGACTGAAGCTATTGGTGCTGTAACCTGATATCTGACTGAAGCTATTGGTGCTGTAACCTGATATCTGACTGAAGCTATTGGTGCTGTAACCTGATATCTGACTGAAGCTATTGGCGCTGTAACCTGATATCTGACTGAAGCTATTGGTGCTGTAACCTGATATCTGACTGAAGCTATTGGTGCTGTAACCTGATATCTGACTGAAGCTATTGGTGCTGTAACCTGATATCTGACTGAAGCTATTGGTGCTGTAACCTGATATCTGACTGAAGAACGATGAAGAAGACTCTCTTGAACCGTTATTGTTGATGAGAAATTAAAGCGTTATCACTCCTAATACCCGATCAACATTAAAGCTCAGAATCAATATCATATTAAGTGACATGTTCTTTCCAGAACGTTGTCTTCATCGTGGATACTCTGAACGTCTCTCTGTTCCAGTCAAGCAGGCCTGTATAGGTCAGAGACATGTGCATGCATTTTTCGATGTCGCTTATCCATCGTCTTCTTGGTTGTTCTCTTCTTCTCCCTCCTGACACTCTGCCCTCCAGAATCAACCTTTCGATACCATCATGTCCATTTAAGTGTCCACAGTAATGTAGCTACCTTCATAGGGTGGTACCTAGAAGCCATCCTTCATTTAGTTACCGTAATTACAGATCAATATCATAGCTTAATAGACAACTGGACACTGGAGTGACCTAGGCAACCCACTAATTATATAATGATGATATTAGAGTGACTAAGACTATACGAATAATACAAATCATAGAGACAATACGAAAATGATGTAATAATAATATATTTTTAACAAAATGGCAATACACTTACATGCGTCTTTTTTAAAAATAAATGTAGTTTGTTACTTTTGACTCTGTGGCTGTGAGGTTGTATAAATCTCTGATGAGGCATAAAAAATCCCGTTCGTATCAGCTACGTAATAGATCCAAAACCGTATAATGGCGTACGGGCTGCCACACTGGAGACATCAGCACTAAAAGGTCTACAACCCTCTCTATCTTCAGCCATTCGGAGGAACGTACAACCGTTCGACTTGACACATCCGACATCGGCACTAACAGCTCTACAACCATCTCTATCTTCAGACATTCGGAGGAACGTACAACCGTTCAACTTGACACATCCGACATCAGCAAGATTTCTGGTCAATTTGACCTTCTTTTGGATGTGAAAGCATATCCACCCCACCCTCAACCATCCTTAGGCATCTAATTATAAAGCGCAAAACAGGAAAAAGTGTCACCATTTTATGACCTCCCTATCGGGCCACGGAGGACGTTTTGACGGAGAGACAAATAAATAGCACTATTAACATGAAATGGGATAATGTATTATATTGGGATTCTGAGAATCAATACTGGAGAAAGGAGACTGAGACAGGATACATGTTGATAAAGTAAAAAAGATGAAGATATTTTAGAGAAGGGGGAAGTCAAATAGAATAGATAAAAGATAACGAAGGAAATAGAATGTTAAATGAAGAGAATTTAGATATATGAAAAATATGAGGAATTGTAAAGGTAGAAGAGGAGACATGAATGGGATGGGTAAAGAGAAAGCAGATAATTGAAGGATAAAAAAACTGAAGAAAGACAAAGAAGAAAGGAAGATAAAAGCATGACAATGCAGACAACCTGGGATGTTTCCAACCTATTGATGACAACAATCAATAAAATCATGTCTGGAATTTGAATTTTTGCTCTCAAAGAAAAAATTATATATTACTTCCTTTTTTTTATTGCGATATTTGTGAAACTGAATCCAATTTGTGAGGGGGAAATATTGATCCGACACCCCCCTGACCACAAATTTATAATGACATTGTTGTTCTAGTTTTCTCACTTCCACGTCGACATAAATTTTATTGGAGCTGTAGAAGCTTTCTTGTTCCGCTTCACACTATTAGGACACGCCACTGTAAATGAAATGTCATTTTCAGATCTATCAGAAAGTTAACTAAGCTTGCAGAAACTTGTCTCCACAACGTTGAGATTTGCCAGTGGCGTCTCAAAGTAGGTAAATAGTTTCATTCACATCTTCGGAAACTAAATTTAATACAAGAGATAAAATTCAAAACACGATATTTGTGGCAAGGTGCTAGAGTAGGTGTTTAAATAATGCTGATAAGGAGTGATGTTCTTCATCTTGTAAGGAGAGATCAAAACATTATCTTCTGACTTAATCCCAGCACATACAACTTAACAAAGGAACTGAATCTAATCATTATCAGACTGAAGGGGAACGTTTAACATCAAACGTGCCAGCGATTCAGAAATGTAATTTAACCGTAATAGACTTTCGAAGGCTAAAATAACATAATTTATTCAGACTTACAAAAAATAATTTATTCAGGGCTAAAAAAAATAATTTATCTATATCAGACGTACGAGGGTTAAATTAACATAATTTATTTATGGTTAAAATAACAAATTTATACATATCAGACGTACGAGAGCTAAAATAATATAATTTAACCATATCAGCCTTGTGAGGGTTAAAATAGTATAATTTAATCACATCAGACTTAAGAATGCTATATGAATAGAATTTAACCATACCGGATTTAAACATGCTGCATAAATAGAATACAGTCATGTGAGACTTAAGAAAGTTTACGTTGCATAATGAGAGTGGTGCCTACACCTTCTTCGTATGTTCAGTACTGTATGCTATCGGGAAAAGCCATATTTCTCCAAGACTAGACAAATGGAAAATATTATATGAAACATTGAAACACATGGCAGACCAGACAAATTAAACACTATATGAAACATTGAAACACATGGCAGACCAGACAAATTAAACACACTATATGAAACACATTACAGACCAAATAAGAACAGACAAATTAAACACACTATATGAAACACATTACAGACCAAATAAGAACAGACAAATTAAACACACTATATGAAACACATTACAGACCAAATAAGAACAGACAAATTAAACACACTATATGAAACACATTACAGACCAAATAAGAACAGACAAATTAAACACACTATATGAAACACATTACAGACCAAATAAGAACAGACAAATTAAACACACTATATGAAACACATTACAGACCAAATAAGAACAGACAAATTAAACACACTATATGAAACACATTACAGACCAAATAAGAACAGACAAATTAAACACACTATATGAAACACATTACAGACCAAATAAGAACAGACAAATTAAACACACTATATGAAACACATTACAGACCAAATAAAAACAGACAAATTAAACACACTATATGAAACACATTACAGACCAAATAAGAACAGACAAATTAAACACACTATATGAAACACATTACAGACCAAATAAGAACAGACAAATTAAACACACTATATGAAACACATTACAGACCAAATAAGAACAGACAAATTAAACACACTATATGAAACACATTACAGACCAAATAAAAACAGACAAATTAAACACACTATATGAAACACATTACAGACCAAATAAGAACAGACAAATTAAACACACTATATGAAACACATTACAGACCAAATAAAAACAGACAAATTAAACACACTATGTGAAACACATTACAGACCAAATAAAAACAGACAAATTAAACACACTATATGAAACACATTACAGACCAAATAAGAACAGACAAATTAAACACACTATATGAAACACATTACAGACCAAATAAAAACAGACAAATTAAACACACTATATGAAACACATTACAGACCAAATCAAAACAGACAAATTAAACACACTATATGAAACACATTACAGACCAAATAAAAACAGACAAAATTAAACACACTATATGAAACACATTATAGACCAAATAAGAACAGACAAATTAAACACACTAAATGGAACAGAGCATCACATGAAAGTCCAGACAATACAAGCCAATGGAACACACTATATGAAATGTATCAACACATGACAGACCAGATAATAATAGACAAATAGAACTCAATATTTTGAAGAAAAGAACGCGTGATGAACATTCATTCATTCATATTCCTTTTGCGTTAAGTTAGCGCACAGGGCAGAGGTCAGATCTCTCCAATTCTGTCTGTTCACCGCTATTCTGTGCAGTTCTTGAATAGTATGAATATTGGTTGTTTTACTTTCTCTAAGCATTGTTCATCTGAGTGTTTCTTTTGGTCTACCCCTTGCTCTTTTGCCTGTAGGTATCCATTCACGAGATTGTGGTGTATTCTATTGGTGTCTGCGCGTAGGACATGCCCAATGTAGGACCAACGGCATTTTCTGATAACATCTGTGATGAAATTTTGATGTGTCTCTTCTCTGATTTTATTATTCGATTTCAATTCACTCCAATGGGTGTTAGTTATCCTACGAAGACATTTGTTCTCGAAACTCATTAATTTCTTTTCTGAAGATAAAGAGCTTTTCCAGCTCTCACATCCATATGATAGCACCGGAATAGCGAAGGAATTATATAAGTGATTGACTTTGACTTCTAGATATTAGATAGTCTGTTAAATGCAATTGATGCTAGGGCAATGAGAGTTGTAATTTCTGTCATGACATCACCGTCGAGTGTTAATTTACTTCCTAGATAGGAGAATTTGTGTACTTTTTCTAGCTTTTGTCCATTTAAGGTAATTTCGTTAGGTGAATTGATGAAGTCCATAATTTTTGTTTTTGATGAATTGATTTGGAGACCTATTTGTCCTGCAATGAGTTTTAATCTCTCAGTTTTTGTGTGTGCATCTTGATGGTTTTCACTCAATAGTGCAAGATCATCGGCAAAATCCAGGTCTTCTAATGTTGTTTTATTTATCCATTTGATTTATAAATTTGTGTTGGATGTGCTTTTTCTCATAGCCCAGTCAATTGCGATATTGAATAGTAATGTGATGAACACCTGTGGAATGTAATACATGGTATTCTGACTAATGACATACATGAGAAAAACAGACATACCTACAAGTGACCATCCAAACAAGAATAACAGGTGTGTATGGATATCAACAGCAGAATAATCTGCAGAAAAAAAGTAGCAACTCTCAGCTTCCCCGATGATGTTTACCGAAGTGATCTATGGACCAGAGTGTATACAGATGGATCAGCACAGAATGCAGTAAGAAATGGGGGAAGTGGTGTATATGTGGAATACCCAGATGGCACCACTGATACCACATGTATACCAATGAGGAATTACTGCAACTACTATGAATCTGAAGTCAAAGCTATATGTGCAGCAGCAGAGAAACTGTTAACATCTGTCAAGACCTCCCATCCTATTGTAATCATTACATATGCAGGATCAGTATTAGAAGCACATCAATCAAATATACTGGTAGAGCTAAATGAGATATTTCCATAGTGCAACATCTATGTAGAGTTATACTGCAATGAATTCCATCACACTGTGCAGTAGCAGGAAATAAGAGAGTTGATGAACTCGCCAAGGAAGGTGCTAACATGCGGCAACTGGATGTACCAATCAGCTATCACCAAAAGAAATCCATGATAAAGGCACAACGAACGCCTAACTTACCTCCACGAGACGACTACCAGCTTTAATAGAAAAGAACAGGTCATAATATTTCGACTCAGAACTGGACACAATAGACTAAACTGCTATATGTATACACAATTTTTAATTGTTACATCAGCAAAGTGTACATGTTGACAAGCCAACCAGACTTCAGAACATATCCTTCAAGAATGAGAAAACTATGACACATTAAGGTGTACATACTGGCCTTCTGATACACCTATGAAGGTAAAACTTTATGGTACAAAACAGGTAAATTCAAGAAGGAAGCCAGAGGATAAAATAAAAATTATTGAGTCTAACGGTTATTGAACCAGACCGCTGAATGGAACCAAATGGCCTAGCATGTCTCGTACACGAGATTTTAAGTACTGGACTAACCGCATCTCCAAAAAAAAGATGCAATTTTGTCAAGATATTCAAACTGTGCACACAAGTCACTGAGAACGGACCAGTCGTGACAAGGTCACGTTACCAAACATATTTAGATAGGACCAGACTAAGGTGACGTTACCAAATATATTAAGATCTTTAATTACGAGGAATTTACAACAGATAAAAATGTTTGTATTTAAACTATAACCCCAACAGGTGATTTTACCATTTCTTGAATGCAACCAAAGAAGATGAAAACCCTGAAACCGTAGCTTGTTGAATGCAATGTCACCAAACTACTGATGTATCTGTCATACTGAAAGTGTCACAACGACTTGATGTGGTGTGACAATTAGGAGATAGCAGGTCATATTAGACCCTTATTGTTAGCGGATGATGGTATTCATTATGTTGCGGATCAGTAAATATTGCTCAGTCGCGTCAATAAATATTGCTCAGTTGCGTCGGTAAATATTGCTCAGTTGCGGATCAGTAAATATTGCTCAGTTGCGGATCAGTAAATATTGCTCAGTTGCGTCGGTAAATATTGCTCAGTTGCGGATCAGTAAATATTGCTCAGTTGCGGATCAGTAAATATTGCTCAGTTGCATCAGTAAATATTGCTCAGTTGCGTCAGTAAATATTGCTCAGTTGCGGATCAGTAAATATTGCTCAGTTGTGTCGGTAAATATTGCTCAGTTGCGTCAGTAAATATTGCTCAGTTGCGTCAGTAAATATTGCTCAGTTGCGTCAGTAAATATTGCTCAGTTGCGTCGGTAAATATTGCTCAGTTGCGTCAGTAAATATTGCTCAGTTGCGTCAGTAAATATTGATCTCCCTGTTCTACTTATTCTGTGTGTGTTCTCACAATCCGTACAAATTATGAAAACGTAGTACGGAGAGTGGAGTTCGGCGTAGCATAGTTTTCATTTTTGTTACACTATTCGCTCTTTCCGGCCTGACACATCCGACTTCTGGATCACTCTGGTCCTATATGAGATGGTAAACTCTATACCCCGTAACTTTCTTAGTCGCATACTACGAAATGTATGGAAAGTAAAGTATTGTTATTGTTTTGGATTCCTCATTAGGTCACCAGAAACGCAACTGACACTACAGGGGCGCCATACCTTTTTTTAAAAATCCAATGGATTTTCCGAGGTAGAGGTTGGGAGACTAATGGGTTCTTGGGTTGATGAAGATGATGTCAATGAGGCTGAGAACGTACTTATACAGATAATGTTAGAAATGTGAGTATCTAGATGTGAGGGAAGGAAAAGTAAATATTTTGAATCAGGAGGAGTTCTCTAGTTAAGGAATAACGCCATCGAATCTGATCAAGTTCAGTAGGCGACATGATCAAGTTTAGTAGACGAAATGATCAAGTTTAGAAGGTGCCATGATCAAGTTTAGTAGGCGACATGATCAAGTTTAGTAGGCGACATGATCAAGTTTAGTAGACGACATGATCAAGTTTAGTAGGCGACATGATCAAGTTTAGTAGGCGACATGATCAAGTTTAGTAGACGACATGATCAAGTTCAGTAGGCGACATGATCAAGTTTAGTAGGCGACATGTTCAAGTTTAGTAGACGACATGATCAAGTTTAGTAGGCGACATGATCAAGTTTAGTAGGCGACATGATCAAGTTTAGTAGGCGACATGATCAAGTTCAGTAGCCGACATGATCAAGTTTAGTAGGCGACATGATCAAGTTTAGTAGACGACATGATCAAGTTCAGTAGACGACATGATCAAGTTTAGTAGGCGACATGATCAAGTTTAGTAGGCGACATGATCAAGTTTAGTAGGCGACATGATCAAGTTTAGTAGGCGACATGATCAAGTTCAGTAGGCGACATGATCAAGTTTAGTAGGCGACATGATCAAGTTTAGTAGACGACATGATTAAGATCAGTAGGCGACATCGCCCGTGTTTTGCCAGGGCCCGAAATGGAAGCAAATAATAGCAACACTGTTTACCTTTCACGCATGTAGTAAAAGGTGACTAAGGAGATTATGGGATGGAGTTGGCTGTCCCATCCCATATAGGGTCAGTGACCCAAAGCCATTCTGAAATCGGATGTGTCCGCCGAAAGGCGCAGATATCACATCAATGCTGTAAACCATGACACAACGCATTTCGTTCTCCGGACTATATCCTGCTAATCTGCAAGAGTTTGAAAACGAACGCAGAAGAAGAAAAAGTAGTAGGCGATATAATAGTCAGATGGTTTCTGGTCAATCACTCAATAACCAACCAGCTGAAAACTTATGGCAGGCCTTGTGCGAAGCCAATTACTCAAAACTCTCATTACCTCTACCTTTACGTACTAGCCAATCTTCATCATGATGTGCCGTGCCGAATAACGTTGGTGATTATATATCTCCATTCACATCAATCTCTCATTTATGTCATGATCTCTATTGTTTTCGACAATCAATGCCATTTAGTCAAACTGTCCAAGTTTTTTTCTTGGTATTCCCCTTTACCTTTTCCCTTCTATCTTTCCTGTTGTCACAATATTCTCAATGCCTCCTCTTCTCATTATGTGCACAATAAATGTTTCATTTTTTCCCTTATATTATTATAAATGCATCTTTTCACATGCATCCTTCTAAGACATTCTTCATTAGTAATCTTTGCTGTCCAAGGAATGCGTAACATTCTTCAAATAAACCACATTTCCGCTGAATCCAATGATGTCTGTGATGTCTTATTTATTGTCCATGCTTCACTTTCATAGAGTAGGACTGGTTCACTGTAGCATATGGACTTGTTGCATATGATACTAACTAATGGCCTAAGATAATATTTGATTTATTTCAAAAATCATATATAAATATTTATGTCATGCAAATGTCATGTAACGCTGACAGGGGAAATAACTGAGATTCTTGTTGTCAGTAAGTGGCATAACCCATTCGTTACTCGCTATTCAATGTCACAAAACGTGTTGCTACTTAATATTTGATTAAGATTTATCTAACCGCAACTAAAAACGCTCACAATAATTTTTTTATGCCATGCCCTCATTCATATGTCATTCTGTAAATACACTTTCTTTTAAAGTACACGACAGCTGCCCTTTAGTCTTGTTTCGAGATATGATATATTATCTCCCTTTAAACCGTTGTCAGAAATGTGTGTCTTCCTGTGAGAGTTCAACATTTGAACATATTCAGTTTGACATTCAGTGAATGATATGTGTTATGTGACCTTAATTAAGTATCCTGCTTTAATATATCACTGTCAACGTAATTAATTCTTCATATCTGTCTATTGACACCTGATTCGTGGGCTTCTAACTTTCAGTGAGAATATATTGCTAATTTTTACCTCCCTTGGCGGATATTTCAACATGGGAGATAATTATGCCGTATAAGCACTATATTTCCATAAATGATGCGAGTTCTTCGGAATAATCTGTAATGATTGTGTCTGACCTACAGTTTTGCCTATTTCATGTGTATCATTATCATCAAGGGCCGTCTCTGAAACGCAGTTTGGCTTTTGCGAAACTCCAACATTATGTTTCTTGTTTTGGTGGTGCCCTCTGCTAGACCTGTTTATCTCGCGACATTACCCTCCTTTTTGTATATCTGTCTACCTCCTGCTCATTTCCCCTCGACTCTACCTTCAAGTAAATTCGAAAAGGTATTGTGTCACATGATGATTATTCAATCCCTTTCGCTGTGAGCAGGAAGCTCTTGACAGCCCATAGCCCTCCTGACGAATGCACAGGTTTTCCTCAGTTGTGGTGCAGTTGTGTTGAGTGTGTTGTGTATAGCTGGAAGTGATGGTAATAGTTCTTGCCGGATGTCTGTTAGTTTTGGGCACAGCAGTAGTAGGTGTTCAACAATATCTTCTTCTGCGTTGCAGTGTCTGCAATTTGGTTCGTGTAATGGGTTTATTCTGTTCAGGTGTTTATTAACGGGGGTGTGGCCTGTTCTTAGTTGGAATGTGAGACTCTGATTTCCTCGCTCGAGTTGTCTCAGAGGATCCATTGGGTTGGGTTTCTGTTGGTGTTCATATAGTGAGCGTCCAGTCTTTGAGATGGTCCACTGTTGTAACCATTTTTGTCTGTAGCTGTTTTTTTAGTATTTGTTTGTAGGGAGATTTTTGAGAGAACTGGAGGGGGCGGCAGCACCTCTCTTAGCTAATTTAATAGCCGATCGTGTCATGTAATGTGCAATATATATTTTTTTCTTTGATTATATATGTATATATAAATATGTATATATGTGTGTGTGTATCATTACCACGGCGTGCATCCATTAGCATGACTGTAAAAAAAAAACGGGAAACAGAGTAGTATCCAGCAAACATCCCTGCCTTACACCGTGTGTGACAAGGAACGCAGGAGATACCCCTCAATCTCATGTCATTACACACAACCATACCAATAATTCAGCAAACATTATTCGTTTCATTGTCACATAGATAGCCTTGAACAAACATGGACTAAATACAACCACGGCGATACATCTGGACATGGAACGACAGCTTAAGCTCCCACTCCTACGCTTAACGGGAAGTGTGAATGCGATCAACAGTCATTCATCGGGGGAAAGACAATAGAAGATAGTTCACTAGTTCACTAGGCAAACCAACCATGGAACAGAAAACCTTAGTAGATGACATGCCTTTATATCAAGGTTATCTTCTTATAGAAGCTTCATGGCACGTTATCTATACAATCTCGTAGTCGTAACCTTCGATAACAGTTACCATGTTGTTCCGACATGTCGACGTTGTGCTTGAACTAGTTACAGGCACGGCGTGGGTGGGCGGAACAACAAAGAAACCTGTCGTAAGGTCCAGAGTTGTGCCCTAATGTTGACGTATGTTTTGGCAGCATTTTACTAGAAACACCATCGAGTCGAATGGCTTCTGGAACAGAGGCCTGCGCACTTATGGGAATGCCTCACGTGCTGTGAGGCCAGTTTTTTAATCAAGAATAGACGATAGTGTCACATATGTTACCCGACTGTGGAAGACATATGCTTTTGCCAAAAAAGTTATTGGCTATCAAAAGCTACCTTTTCACAGTTATTGGCTATCAAAAGTTACCGGTTCAAAGTTATTGGCTATCAACAGCTTCCTATTCACAGTTATTGGCTATCAACAGCTTCTTTCTCACAGTTATTGGATATCAACAGCTAGCTGCTCACAATTATAGGTTATCATCAACTACCTTCTCACAGTTATGGGTGAGATATATATTTATCGCATATAGACCTATGTTATGGGACATACATTTGACATCGCTTTTAACAGCATACATACTAAGTGGCTATTTCACTATTCGTTGCTCCTCTTTCCATCTCGTCAACGCATGGACTCCTACACTCATAACGTTTATGTCATGTGCCTCGCTGGTACACACTAATAGAGTAACTTGTCCATCTCGCTATAATTCCCTCTAACATTACCTCTGCCTATTTCGGGCTCTCTGCACTTGAGTTTTACCTTCTAGAAAGTCTTTAAAATGTGTGTTCTCCATAACCTTACTAACTTTCTAAATACCTGAAAACTCTAACAACTCGTTAGTTCTCTAAACTTTCTTACATTTTGAGTACGAAGACAAAACACAGAGTTAGACCACCTTTCCTAAAACATGACTCCCCCCCCCCCCCCCCAACAGTGATGAATCTTTATTCTTATGACATCCTGATTAAGGTCTTTCTGTGTCAGAGGATTACCACCGGAAGTCGCTGTTCTCGTGATGTATTGTACGTAACGTAAACTACTTCCTGTAGGGAGATTGTGAAATACGTCATCATTATTTGCGTCATAACGTCGTCCTATTCCCATGGTATAACAGACATATTTCTAAGACAATAAATCTCCATGGTTTGAGAAAACTATCAAGGTTAGCGTAGTAATTGACTATTTCTTCCAATTTCTTTTCAAGATCAACAGCTGTAATATCCACATGGAGACTGTTAATGACATGTTATGGTCTTCGTAAATATATTAATTTTTGTATTTCCTGAAGAAACATGGAGAGACTCGAACATTTTTCACAAACATGACTATTTAGTATCCGTGCGTTTGATTTGTGTACATAGACCATTTGCTTGTGTAATAATGTTACCTTGGTAACATAGCCTATGCGATGTGAATGGATCAATCCATTATGTTAAGATTGTACTGATTTTCTAGGGATTATTTAATTTTATATGATGCCATTCTCTCATAATGGTCAAGATGCACTACTATCAGTTGCGGAAATTTAATATGGTGTCATAGTGGCACTAGACGTGTACTGTGCCTCACCTGCACATAACATGACAACCGCTTTAACATATACACACGTACTGGGTGTGTATC